>PJEX01000063.1:70995-91155 GCA_005350895.1 Colletotrichum tanaceti
GAGTATAGCGGCGACCGACGTCGAGCATTGCGAGTGGCAGTACGGAAAGCAGGCGCCCCGATGACTACCGTTGTGTATGAGATCCAACTTGCGCTGAGCAGCCGACCTGAATGGGCGGACTGGTACAGACATGTTTTCGAGACTGGGTCTCGACGAGAACACATGAGAAGATTCTTTCAAGAAAAGGGGGAAGGTTCACGAGGAAAGGTTCCTTCGAACAAAAAGATTGCCATAAGGTCCAGGGAGTTCAGGACCTGGCGCGTCCGCGATTTCGATCACCGCCGTAGCAAATCCAAGTACCGCCGCAACGGGCTCTTCTGGTTGAGTGAGGGTAGAGCGCCCTCCGACTAACCGCCTCGGTAAGCGCTCTCAGCTGGCCTTATTGCCCAGCCAGCCACATCAACTACTTATTCTTAGACATAACCAAGCGCTTCTCTAAATAAGAGACTCGTCCCTACGCTTCTGGCCAGCCACAAATACTATTCGAAGACGATATCGACCTTGGGCGTCCATGCCATGTTTCAGTAATGTACCCGACCATCATGTAAAATCCTGTATGTAGATCACTCACTCGTAGTGTTGCTGCTCGAGAGTTGTCAAGCGGCGACGCCTGTCCCCTTTTAATTCCATTTGCTTGGGACCCTTGGGGTCAGCTGCGTCGACCATCATCTTCCGATGCCCGCTGAAATACCGACCGTAGGTCGGAACGACGGCCGGGACCATCACGTCCGTGTCCAGGATGGCGATGTGCCCGACTTTCTGCGTCTCGGCCGGGTTTGTCTCCGACGCCGTGCCTGATGCCACCCCTCCCCCGGCTGCTTCTCGGCATTTCAGCATAGGAACGACATCTGCACAACTTCGCCCACTGACCTTGCAAATCTAGTTGTCTCTTTGTTCTTGTCCGTTACCCTTGGCGAAGGCATCCAGGATCAGAGCCGTGCTCAGCGCCAAGTCTGATACGTTGGCTACGGCTGGGATGTCCGGCCTCGTCAGCTCGACGTCCCGCTCCTCCCCGGTGAAGAGCTTCACTTTGAGCGTCTTGCTCGGGTGGGGTGTCTGCCACATCATCATGTTGTCCCAGCTGACCTCAATTTCTCCCTTGGTCCCGCTGATGATCCAGCGGCCGCCAACGTTACCAACAGTGCCACTGGTTGTCCTGAAGTTGAGCGAGGCCGTGGCACCGCCATTCAGCTTTCCCTGGACGAGGACGTGATCGGGCGCGCTCTTGGGGTATGCCGGATCGACGACCTTCCCATCTGTGTTGTGTAGGGGCCCCTGAGCGAGGTCAATCTTGAGGACGGACGACAGAGTGCCGAGGTCGAAATCGCCAAGGACGTGAGTACAAAAGTCTAGGACTGTACACCGAGTCGATTAGCCCGCGTCGACTCATCAACAAACACTGCCCGAAAGAATTAAAAAAATTTAACCATAGAACTCGAAGTGTCCAAAGCCGATGTGGAACATATTTGCTCCGCTCTTGATGTCGAGGTAATACTCAGCCCCCTCGATAGTAACTCGGAGGGGTGTTCAGGAGCGTGCCAACAACATAAGTACTCAGGAGGTCGCCGATCTCGCCGCTTTCGACCATCTCCCTCAGCTGGACGGTGAGGCTGTCACTCCGGCCCTGGAAGACGACAATAGTCTGCAGCCCATCCGCCTCGGCCAGCCCAGCCAGCCTCTCGGCCTCCGCGACTGAGGCGCCGAGCGGCCACTCGATATAGACCTTCTTCTTGGCGGCGAGTGCGGGGACCGCCAGCTCGAGGTGCTTGGGCACGCCGACACTGACGACGACCAGGTCCACGCCGGCGTCCCCCGCGAGCTTACGGATGTCCTCGTAGGCCTTGGTCGAGCTATGGAGCCCGTTCTTCGCAATCGAGCGGCGGGCGGCCTCGACGGACGAGTTGCAGAGGGCTACGATCTCGTACTCGTGTGAGTTCTGGATGGACGGCAGGATGGTCAATGTGGCCCACGCTCCTGGGACGAAGTATGGCCCCTTGGCAGATAGCCCGACGATGCCGACGCGCGTGGGAGCCTTAATAGTTGGTATGCGTATGTTTTGGCCTTGGAGAAGAGGGGGGGGGGGCCGTTCGGGGAGCTTTTGATTCAACAGTCAACCAGCAAGAGTATTGTTTCGACGACTGACCGATTGTATTATCTTGTATGCTTTCAACAGAAACCGAAAGATTGTGATCCGCTCAATCGTATTTTCCTCGTTCCCATACCTGAGTTTCCTGCTGGCAGCACGTACCTGATTCCAGATGACGGAGGCCCCGATAGGACAAAACTCCGGCCTATCGGGTCGGAGATGTGGAGCCGCCGCCTCCCGGTATTGACGATGATTGGTCGGAACTCCTCGGGCAAAGCGGCAACGTCGACGTTACTTTGTCAAGTTCCTTCAACCATTACCTACACCAAATACAGCACTGCTTCGGCGATCAGCATGAGTGCACCACTCGGCCGCAAGAAGTCCTGCACCTCTTGCCGTATCAGCAAGGCGAGATGTTCCCTCGATTCCCCGTGTCGGCGATGCGAGGAGAGAAACCTCGACTGCAAGTACGACCATCCGCCGAGGCGATCAGCGGCCTACCGAGCATTGCGCCCCCTGCAGACCCCCGAGGAGAGCCCCCGCAGGGACTTGGAAGAAGAAGCTAGGTCCCGTGTTGTCGAGCGATCGACTCACCGTAGAAGCCCTCCCCCCTGGCCCTTGATGGAAAATCACCTTGACCTTCTTGATGGGCTGTCGATGAATTGGGATACGTTGCTTTCGCCCTCGTTTTTGCAGCTGTCACCGGGCTGTGAGCTCGGTTTCTCAGGCTTCCTAAGCCCGTCCTCCTCCGACATGCGCCTGAACACATTCCAAGGCCCTCAGGCACCGCCCGAGTCTGGTGAGGTGCCATGGATTCGGGACGGCCAACAGTCCGGTGAACCAGACCATCCAGGGGCGGCCCGATCTCCGTTAGGCAGCCCTCATCCTATTCCTGCTGCCAGGTCGGATCAGCTGCAGACGCAAGCCAGAGCATGCCTCTCCCGGCCTCATCGCCGCGTATTCTACCAGGACAGGCCCCTTGCGCTGCGGCCCAACAAGGGAGTGGCGGCGTGTTTTACCGTCAAGGTACTCATGGGCCAGCTTTTGGCTTATCCCAAAATGATGGCCCAGGGCGGGCGACTGCCGCCGTTCATATTCCCCCCCTGCGTCGTGCAAGGGAATGCTCTCACGACGGATTGCTCTAGCACCGGCTACCACAAGTGCTTGCCAGAGACCTTGGCCATCTGTTGCAACTTGGTGCAGAGTTTCGAGACAAGGACCGCCGGGAGCGCGTCGTTTGTATGGAAGAGCATTTACAAAGAGGTCGGGAGGCTCCAAAATGAGGTAAAGCCCCGCCGCAGTTGTTTCACCCCCCCCGGCTCGCTCGGGCTGCTCTCCTTCTGCTCCTTTCCTCTAACAGGTCTGCTGAACGAAGCATAACTCATACAGCTGCGAAGAGCTGCTTCAAGCTCTGCAGGCTGTGGTCATATACGTCTTGCTGCAAGCAGGAGACCCGGATTCGGTGCCTTGTAACGATGTCGCAGCACTGGTGTCAGCCCCCGAGGTGAAGAGCTCCCTCCACCTAGAAGAATGCCCCCCCCCCCGTACATTGCTGACGAGAGCATTCTTGTTGTGGCAGTCCATCGCCAAGTCCCTTCATATGTCCTCCGATTACACCGTCAATCTGACCAACAGCACCAAGATTGATCGTCGGGAATGGGTCATTCGCGAAAGCGTTCGGAGGTAAGCCGCAGAAACGTGTCGCAACATTGTCTCCGAGATGGAGGTTGCTGAGAAGGGAGACTTTTTGCAGGACGATATGTATCATTTTCGGCGTCCAGCTCATGTTGGACGTGGACTTCAACGTCGCGGGCGAGGAGTGCGGCGGCTACAGCCAGCTGCCTCTCCCCTCGGGACGGGAGCTGTGGGAGACCGTGTCCAACGATGAGTGGGCGGCGCGGTATAGAAGGCTTCACGCTCGGTACCGCGACGACAATGTGTTGAATATACAGGACCTCCGACGGGCGAGACGAGCTCTGGAGACAGACATCACAGAGCAGAGCGAGGAAGGGCGGCTTGTAGGCCGGGTTGCAGAGTGGTGCGAGAGTCTAGACGAGCTTGGGATGATGGTGTGGATGGCAGTTATGCAAGAGTCATAAAGTACATGAGATATAGATCGATATAAATACGAGAGAGAGAGAGAGAGAGAGAGAGTAGGGGGGAAGACATATAAGCATTCATGCAACGTGCTGGTATGAGTACGATGTCAAAAGTCATGGACGCAGGCCAGTTGATCATGATCCTCAGCCTGTGTTTTCGCGCTCAGCTTCCAAAATATCCGTGGGGGTTGGCTGCAATACAACCAACACCCTACCGTCGCTTCCGATCTGAGGGGCACGTTCGAGACGGTGATTGGGTTCGTTCCCCTTGCCGATCAACCTCGGTGTTGGGAGCCGAACGGGCATGGGATGAAGAAGATCATCCGACGACGTCGCCTTGAGAAAGAGCTGGTTTGTGCTCTCGCCAGTCTCGGAATACCGCGTGACGAAAAGCGAAAAGCAGGTCTCTCCGTGCCAGAGCTTCACATCCTGGCGTCCATCAATGATGAACTGCTCCATCATGCTGAAAGCCTCGAACGGAGGGCTGCCTTGGTCATCGCCCGTCTCGTGGTCCAGGAGGCCTTTCTTGATTCCCACTGCATGCCGGCTAGGGATCAAGGCATAACGCAGAGGTTGGAGCGCAGAAGCGTGCCGCTGGCATATGAGGAAGACTTCTCCAATCTGAACACCGCCAAACGCAACAGCATAGACGACTGTGCAGCTGAACAGCTTGGAACCCGTCAACGCAAACGCTTTCCGTCGTGGGTGCCACTGCTTCTTTGGCCAGCACTCGGTCACCTCCAGGGAGAAGCTCGCCGGGAGCAACGAGGTATCAAAGCTCAACGTTTCCGCGGCGGTCTCCTGCAGCGAGGTCGACATGCGCTGGTCCACGTCTTTGGCGATGTAGATGGTCTTCTGTTCGTACCGCGTCGTGCGCGACGGGATGATGACTTGGGGGAGCTCCCTGACGTAGATGTTGTCCCTGTGGTATCGGAGGGCGACGAACACAACATACTCGCCCGGGAAGAGGGTGCACCTCAAGCAGGTTCTCTCTTCGCCATTGTGATAGAAACTCGCTAGAGTCGCGTCCATCCGGATGCCTTTGTTTGTCGAGGAGAACTCCTTCTCCTGCTCGCACATGGCCCAGCTGATGGACTTCCGCGAGGTCAATTCCGTGTCGAACCAACTTGCGAACTCGGACGGATGCCGGGCCAGGAGCCCGCGGTACGGCTGTGTCGTTTCCTCCGACGCGGTCCAGCAGAAGAGAGACATGTCGGTGCTGTTCTTCAGGATCTCCTCCTGGAGCCGTATGAAAGCCCGCGGGCCCTCGCCGTAGAGCAATGGCATGTTCACGCGGAAGATGCCGAGCAAGCAGTAGGCCATGTCCTCCGTCCTGGTCGTCTGCCGCTTCGAGGCCCACGACATTCTCTCGGCGATGGAGATCTCGCCGATGGCGTCGCTATTCTTCAGGACCCGGGCAGTCTTGCCGCGAATGCCCGCCATGCTCGACAGCTGCCGCAGCACCGTCCCGTCGGTCTTGGACCCGCGCGAGTTCCACCCGACGTCGAAGAACTCGAGCCTCTTGGGCGCGATGAGCTCCTGGAGAGTCCACCCGCGCTGGAACCAGCGACAGGGCCGCTTGTGGATGCCGGACTCGGACTCGGACATCCAGAGCGAGGGCGAACCGACGGGGAGGTCGGCGAGATGGGCAAAGCAGACGGCCGACAGCCTGTACCATTCGAACATGGAGTTGATCGCCTCCGAGAGCTCGGCGCTCGAGGACTTGTCGATGCAGCAGGTGTCGACCCAGACCCATTCCAGCCCCTTTTGGCGTGCGAGCTCGCAGGTCTTTTCGATCTTGGCGAAGCCGGGCTTTTCCCTGGCGGCTTCGAGGTCGGCGAACTCCTGGAAAGTCACCTCCCCGGCCTCCCAGGTATGAGACAGTATGGCATAAGGTGGAACGTCGGGGGGGATGAAGGCGTGAAGCTTCAGCGTCTCCGTACTGATCAGCCACATATCTGGCTGCTGTTTGTGTGGGTGGAATTGAGGAGGGTCAGAGGCGGGGAAATCGTCACCATGGGTACATACGCTACATATGCACGATGCAGCATTAGCGACGGCAGCATAAGCCTGCAGTTGAGCAGACAACTTGAGAAAGACATGCCCTGTACATACGGTCTACAGTCCTCATGGTGTCCGACATGTGCAGATCCTCCTGCATGCCACTCAGCCTTGCATTGGAGACGTTGAAACGATTGAAGTACCTGGGAAGCCGCTGCCTTGTTAGTTGTTGGTCTCTAATAGTGAACCTTCAAAAGGTGTGATTCGTCAAATTGCCTCATGAGAACCATGGCAGTGATCGTAGGCATCATCCTCCAGTCGATCTTCCACACCACCCCGTTGTTGAGCTCCTCCATCTCCGTGTCGCTCAAATCCCGCAGGAGATCGAAGCGACCTTGAATCTCTCGAGGGGAGAGTTCATACTGCCGGTATACTTTCTACTTGGACGTCAACTCGTCGTCAGATCTGTTGGAGTGCTCGAGCTGACTGCATTCGACAGCATCCTTCGTGACGCGGATGACCCCGGGGTCATTGGTGTTTGCCGTCATGTTTAATAGTTTGGAGGGGGTTCCAAATGTCAGAAGACCGGTATTGATGCTCGAGCTAACTGTGGAACTGGACATCTCGTCAGCCGCATCTGAGTCTCTCTCAACCCTCAATCCGAGCCACTCTATACTTGTACAACGAGACCATCGTCTCCGTCATAAGCCGCGAGTCGCAAGTCCTAGGAATTGTCTGGAATTCTTGGCAATCCGGGGACTCCAGAATACCCCGCGTAGAAACCCTCCAGGAGCATACTGTACATATTGAGGTCTGACGGACTCTCCACATCCACCACCTGGAGAACCGTTCCCGCGGGAAGCACCCTCGACGGTACATAGGTTGCGTAACCGGAGCGACATTGGGCTCCTGGAATCTTTCTGGTTGCTGGAAAACCCACATACAATAACAAGGCTGGTTGGTTTAGGTTAGACATGCATACCTTCATTTCCGTCAACGACCACCAGCCATTAAGACCATCATGCATGGACTTGGTACCGGTGTTAGATTTATTAGTTCCCGAGATGGTGACGCCTACAGCTTTCACCTCCTTGCGAATTACGGTTTACCAATAATCTAGTATTTGAGACAATGAGACCATGCCAAATCTCTCAATTCTACTGCCTGAGACCAGTATTAACTCTGGGAAGAGATTCTAATGAGTCAGAAGACTTGAAAACTTTTCGTACACACTGAACACAATTCCTCCACCCTGGATTAGACGACCGAGTCTCATTGTGCTCCCGCTCCATGAACCCCTGACACCTCTCCATGACAGCACCATTCGAAATACTTCCAGAGTACCGGGTCCACGCGCAGACTGCGCTCTTGTCTTAACCGTGTCGGACGGCTGGGTGGCATAGACAGGCATGATGCCGGCAACAGCCCCAGAGCCAAACATCACGAAGCTGTTGCTAGGGAGTCCATGCTGCTTGGAAACCTCTCTCAACACGGTTTAAGAGCCCATCCGCACAGGCTACAGCAGAGGTCACAGACTGCTTCAGCGTGGTGCAAACGATTAAGCTTGCAGTGAATACTTGCGACAACTGGCCATCTCGTCCATAAAGGGCGTCGCAAACATCTGACTTGAATATAGCGCCATGTTCAATGTTCTTACCATCCTTCTTCACCATCCGTTTGCTACTGATGGCCAGTCATACAACATCTCTCGTTCCATATCGGTTAACTCAATCATCACCTGCGCGTATCCAGCCGACAGTATAGTCGATGTCCTTCGAGCACACAATAGGGCATTCTCTGTGCGACACGCACCTTATTTGATCTCATATGCCACGTATGTCACCGCAACGATTCACGTACGGATCGCCGCGAAGCGCAGCACGGAATCGGAGGCTCGCGAGCGCCTGGAAACCTGTAGGTCCGTGTTTCGAGAAAACCAGGAAACAAACTGGACCGTGAGAAGGGCCAAAACCATTGTCGAAGGCTTGATGACGCGCCTGGGTGCAAGTCTCAGCCACGTTGACGGCAACGAAAGACAGAGGAGCAATGCCTTCCCCATCTCGAAGGCGGACGGCGTCTCGCCCGAAGCCTCGAGGAATCCCAACGACAGAACGCGCTTTTCAAACAGATGATGAACCTCGCCCTCCGCAGACAGGGCTTGAGAACGCATCCCCTTCTATGGGGTGGTCAAATATCGACGGAATCATCCAAAGCTTTGTGCGAGGGCAAGAGCACAACACTGCCATAGCGGATATAAACCAGACGGACTTGAACCAACAGCCGGTCCTGTCGGGAACGGGGTCGCAGTTGGCAAACTTTGACTCTTCGAGCTTTACCGGAAACCAGACTTGGTTCCAAGGGATGCCGGAAGGAGATGGCGGTGCTGCTTCTTTCGACGACCTTCTGTTCGGTTTCAACGGCTCCGTGCTCGACAGCATCTTCTCCTGATGTGAACGAGCTACCTGATAACACCACAAAACAGGGGATATTATGATCGGTCGAATGGGGTTACTCCTGGCCGGCCAACAATATCTGCGAGGCCGTTACTCCACTTGCTGCGGATGGCACAGACACGGCGTCAGCTCCCGCGGGCCAAAACCACTCCCGCGGATACGGACCACTAACGCTCCGACGCAACTCACGACACCGAAGCATGGTATAAACAAGCAATGGCACGGCGACAAAACAATGACACTGTCGTTACCAAGACTACACTTACACTACACCCATAAAGGCCACTCGTTCTCGTATCCAAAAAAGACTTATCTAATACTAAGAGCATGACTTCCGGGCCTCTCTCGTAAGCGCTACCAATGCCCTTCAACACCAAAGTCTTCAATATATGCATATTGGCTCCCGCAGGTTCCTTCACCAAGTCCCACACACTTCAATACCTCCCTGCGGTCCTGATGTGCCTCTTCGTCCACCGGTCCCACCTCCCGCCGACGCAAGATGAGTGGGCGACCCCCTTCCTTGCGGCGATGGGCTCGAGGTAAGAAATACCGAAAGTGTTGGGTAGACTTTAGCACATGTACGCAGGCGCTGGAGGGGAATAACTCTACCTGTGACTGAACTAACTAACTACAATACTTAAGCTTCGTACGAGAAAATCATACTACTCGTACGTCGCTGAATCATTCGGTCTGATCTAGGGGCTTTTCCTTCGTACATAAGAGAACGCGGCATTATCCAATCTATGCGTTTCCTTCTATAACAATGCAATTCCAAGGACTTCGGCGAAGTCCGTGGGTTCTGTACAATCACATCAGAATTGTTATTCTAACAGAAAAGTATATTTAGATATCTCGGAAAGACCTATAATGCAAGCAGCAGATAACTTACGGATCTCTATACCTAGGCAGTAGTATATATACTAGATGGATTCTCTGTCCTTCGCCTTTTTCTTCGTGCATAAGAGAACGCGGCATCATCCAATCTCTGCGTTTCCTTCTATAACAATGCAATTCCCGAGGACTTCGGCGAAGTCCGTGGGTTCTGTACGATCACATCAGAATTGTTATTCTAACAGAAAAGTATATTTAGATATCTCGGAAAAAGCTATAATGCAAGCAGCAGATAACTTGCAGATCTCTATACCTAGGCAGTAGTATATATACTAGATGAATTCTCTGTCCTTCGCCTTGGAAATCCGTTTTCACCCATCTCATGATATACATTATCTATCTCCCTTCATCTACCCACACAATATCTACCTTTGCTATCCTATACTTCCATATCTTAGTGAAACTTGTAAATCTTTTACCATCTACTCTTATCTAATCTCTCTACTCTAACTAATACTACCTCTCATTATGCACTTTAACAAAACCCTTTTCTCTATATTAGCAATATTTATCTTAGGCTCACATTCTACAACCAGCCAACTAGAAGCTCCATACAGAAAGATTACGGAGCAGGAGGTTACAGAATTAAACGAAGTTTGTGCCAGGGCTTACAAAAACCCTGACAGCATATTTTCTTCAGGGGGGTGCCTTGGAATGTTAAACTCAAACTCAAGAACCGTTAAATGTGCTTTTCTGGGAATATCAGGCCGTAATAGTACAAGCGCAGCCTGCACAGACAATACGACTTGTACTGTCTATTCTACTGAAGTTATAATTCCGCTTAGAAGAACAACAAAGCTCATTAGGTACGGATCTTGCCAACCAGGAACTAAGATAAAAAAGGCCAACCGGAAAAAGAGTAAATGGCCAGACTTTGGAAGCTATCAAGATGCCGCTAAGACAGACCGCCATCCTGCAAGTCTGAATCGAAAAAAGCGTGAGGGCTTCTTGAATGAAGAGGATGTAGAAAGGATTAATAAGAAAACAAACTGGAACAGCGTACATACTGATTCAAACAGTAAGAAAACTATAGATATAGTGGACAGGCAAGAAAAGGGTAAAGAGGCTTTAGATTTAGAGAACGTAGACGATAAAGAGACAGAAGGTATGCCGATTTGGTGGAGGATATGGCTAAAAAATGCTTCACGTAAATCTTCATAAGAAAAACTGGATGGTAAATAAGTTTCTCTTATTTTTAGTTAAAGATTGTATTTAGATAGTTGTAAGGAATTTGGCCGGTCGGCGAGACGTCGCCTATGCACACCTTACTTAAGGACATGTGTAGTGCAGTCCAGGCATGAAGTGCCTGAACTGGCGGAGCTTTTGGCAGCATGTCGGAATGGTCTATTGACGGACGTGGCACACTACCCACGTGCTTACAGCAGCAGCGCGACCTCCAAAGTCGCCGCCGTCGCCCCCTCGAGCCGGCCCGGGGTCGACGTCGAGCACACCTTCGTCCAGGTCGCCGTCGGCGGCGAGACCGTCGACCTCAGCGGCAACTGCGGTAACATCTGCTCGGCAGTCGGCCCCTTCGCCGTGCAAGAGCGGCGGCGGCGCCGGGGGCTCGGGTGGTGGACGTGCGGATCTTCAACACCAACACCTCGAAGCTCATCGTCGAGACCGTTTACCTCGACGAGGACGGGACTGCTTGATCCCGAGCGTCAGGGGTTCCGGCAGCGAGATCAAGATCGCCTTCGTCGAAATCGTTGGGAGCATGACCGGCAAGCCGTTCCCGAGCGGGAAGCGGTCCAAGGAGATCGTCGTGGAAGAAGTCCGCGCGCTGGGAGACCTCGCGGTGGACGTCACCTTAATCGACTCGGCTAACCCTTTCGTCTTCGTCGACGCCCAGAGCCTGCCTGCGCCGCTCAGGGGCCAGCCGGCAGATTCCTCGCTGGCTCTCGAGGTCGCCGGAGCCATCCGGAGACGGGGGGCCGTCCGGATGGGTCTCGCCGCCACCATCGAGGCTGCTGGTCTGGCCAGGGGATCGCCGTACCTTCCGCGTCCTTTGGACGACGACACAGCGACGGCCAAGGAAGCGACGGATATCCGGGTGCAGGCTTATAGCATGGGCAAGCCGCACCCCGGCCTGCAACTGACCGGCGGCATCACCCTGGCGAGCGCCGTCGTCACGGAGGGAGCGGTGGCGCATTGCATCGCAGGCAGTGAGGGACCGACGTTGCAGACGGAGGGCATACCCACGCCGAGGAGAACGCCGAGTCCGGTAGAGGGAGCTCTCGGATTACCGACAGAAGAGGTCCTCGACGACTCGCTCGCCGGCGAACACAACCCTGGCCGGACCGTACGGACCGTCCGGATCCGGCATGGCAGTGGCACAATGGACGTTGAGGTCTGGGGCTCACGAGGGCGCAGAGGGAGTTGCGTTGGACCGATGCGTCGTGACGAGGACGGCGCGGCGGCTTTTTGAGGGCAACGTCCTGTATTACTCATGACACGTAAGAGAGATCCATCAGATGGGTTTGATTCAAGCATAGCGTGCGATAGATAGGAGTGATGGACGCACCTAATGTACTTACTCATGACGACTTGACACAGCTCACACATTGCCACCGTGTATTTTGCCAGTCTCTTCTGGGCGCGTCGAGTGACTTGCTTGAAAACGAAGCCCAAAAACAAAAACGCAAGTCCATGTTTTTCCCCAGCCCACTTCGCACATGGTCCTCTAGGGCTTTTGCAAGCCAGGCCCATCAAGTCTTCACGCCGACGATAGACCATCAAAAAAAAAAAAAAAAAGAGAAGAACTCGGCAAAAAGTACTTGGCAAGATGGGTCATGGCATAGAGCAAAAGGAATCTCCTCGACGGGGAATTGAACCCCGGTCCCCTGCGAGTTATGTTTTATACGTTGACAAGCAGATATCCTCACCACTAGACTATCGGGGAATGAATTGATTGATGCTGTGGACCATGATGTTCAGCAAAAAACAAGCGAGAGCCGGAAGTTGAAGTTGTCATGAAGATTAAAAGACTAAAAGAATCTCCTCGACGGGGAATTGAACCCCGGTCCCCTGCGAATCGTCGTAACTCAATGACAAGCAGATATCCTCACCACTAGACTATCGGGGATTGGTGGATGTGTTCATCCAGTGATAGTTGGTTGAAAGGAAGGGGCTGTGGGGTACTTATGTACCGATAGTCTTGTGTATGTGCGTGCCCCCAACGGATTGTCTTTGTCTTCCTTTGGCTACATGCGCCAGTTCCCATGACAAAAGCGGCTTTCGTCTTTCTCTTCGTTCGCGTTATATATATATATATGTTTTTTTGTGTATCGCGCATCCCTGTGATACTTTGCGGTTGGTCGCGGTGGCTTGGAAATAGAGACTAAACGAGGGATCCATCATTCGCTATGTGTTCGACCGCAGAAAACTGTTTTCACGAGGTCTCCCAGCTACCCAAGCGTGCGTGATTAGAAGACAAGAAAACAAACACTATGAAATCGCTGGTCATGTACTTAATGCATGGTCCTTGACCCTCTTCCCGAATGGGAAAAAAAGTGCAATGCCAGCGCTTATCTCCTGCTCGGAGGCTAGAGGCAACGAAGTCATGTTCTGTGGGCAGTCAAGAGACAAGGCAACAAAGGTACCCAGCGGGCAAACACGACACTAATCGTGTCGTCGGATAGCCCGGTTTTAAAGACGTGGCGATGGGGAACGACACCTCCTCGAGGTCACAGTACGGCACGATCAAAACCCAAGGCATCGATAAATTGGTCAAGAGCGCTTTTGATATCCTTTCCGGTCGGAACTCATCATGTGGCAGAAGCATCCTGTCCATAACCCGTTTCCTAAGCGGCCAGGCTTACTCAAGTCGACGGAGGCCTCGGGCACTGTCGACGTCACGCCGAGCTCATCTACGCCTTTTGTGCCGAAGACGACTCAACGGCAGCGACCTCCTCCTTCTTCTTCTGCGGGATCAGGTTACGGAGGGTCAAGTCGTAGACGACATCCTCCACGCGCTTGACATCGTACTTGACCGCGTCGACGCGCTTCCGTAGGATGTCGTTCTTGAGGTTGAGCAGCTGAAAGCCGGCGAACAGGTCCTTGACGAAGCTGCTGATCTCGACGGGCATGGCAAAGTCGCTGAGGGTCACGGCGTTGGTGGCCAGGCGTGAGAGCTCCTGCGTCAGGTCCGTAAGGGCAAGAAGGTACTCCTCAATGGTGAGGTGGAAGGCGTCGCGGTCCTTGAGGTTAACAGGGACTGCCATGTCGTTAGCTCTAGGTCCCGAGGGAGAGAAAAGCGAGGCAGCGACGGTCGTCCGGGACGGCCGAGAGGAGTCACGTACCCTTGAAGATGCTGCCGACCTCCTCGAGGGTCAGAAGACGGGCGATGGGACCAGGCTTGCCGTCGGAAGTGAGGCCGCCCAACCAGCCGCTGAGGAGGACGGTGAAGATGGCGTTCTGGACCTGGCGGTTCCATTTCTGGTTGTACCTAGACACGGATGAGTCAGATGGGGTGCTTGCTGCCTTGACGACACGGGATGGAGGCCTACTTGTAGTAGGGGTGCTTGGAGGCGATTTCCTCGAGCTCCCCGATGACTTCGATCTCCTTCTGGATGCCCGCCTGCACGTCTGAAAGCAGCGAGGGGTCTGTCGGTGACATTCATTGTAAGCCATTTTTCTCGAGTAAGAGACGCCGGCGGGCCATGTGTCTAACGGACGAGGACTCACATTGCTCACGCGGGGTGGCATGGATGCGGGACAGCAGGCCCTGGACGTAGGAGATGGCCCTGTCGAGCTTCTGGACCGTCTGGTTCATATGATCGCGAACCTGTTGATCCTCGTCGATCTTATCCTTGAGGTGCTCAAAGATCCGGGGGTCCAGGAGGCGGGAGGCGGGAACCTCGCCCATGTTGGTGTCGTTATCCATGGCTGGTGATGATGCGACCGGGCGGCGGGTGGCAAAAGACTTTGGCAAACGGGTGAGTAAATGGAAAACGAGTGATTACTTCGCCCAATCTCGCTCCGCAAGAGTCGCGTACTTTCGATGCCTGTTCTTTGAACCGTTGCTGGAAAAAATTGGGCAGTATCAACTTTGGGTGTGAGGTTCGAGGATTGAGCCCCGCGATTTGGAGCGACGTCACTGGAGGAGGCAGGCACAGAAAATCAGAGTTTTACTTACTTCGAACGACGCGCTTTTGATGGCAACGATATTTATAGTCACAACCACGCGGTATCACCGGACGAAATGCTTACGGTCACGGCAGAGTCGCGATGCGATGGATGGTCCACGGTTCGAGGAAAATCAAGCAAAGGGAAGGCGGTCACGGATGGCAACTCGAGCATAATTTTAAGCCGAAGGCTTTGGAGGGAACAAGCATGCTCGTGGAACGCATCTACACACCCACCTCACCGTGTCGTCCACTTCAAAGCCGTCTCCTGAACCGCGCAGTCGATCGACTGATAGGTAACCAGATTGAATGATGAGAAAGAACTTCTTCACACGCCTGGGCAAGCCAGACAATTGCAATGAAGATCGTGGGTTTGCGTCGCCTGGAGGCAGTGAAATACCAGGGACACGGTGGAGACGACATACAGCAAGCCGCAGAGGCCATCTCCGGGGATCAAAAATAGGAATAATCAAGATTGATGCCAATAGGCATCTTTCAGAGATTAAACTGAAAAGAACAGATACTACACTTGATCTAAGCCAAAAGGCAAAGAAGAGCTAAGGGGAAAAGAAGAAGAAATCCCAAGATGCCGCGGGATTGGGAGGGGTTATATAGGTTTTGCGAGTGATCCGTGCGGCCTTGGGGATCACTCTGGCGGTACGTACCGCAGAGGGAAAACGAGGCCAAATATCCGTAGGTGAGGTACCCATCTAGGTACCTGCGTAGTGCTCTGGATGCTGACCGGTACGTACCGACCAACAGCCAACAGGCTCTGAGGCTTCATGATGCGATGATGTTGAACATCACTTCTGCCTGCCTGCAACGAGAGGCCAAATGTGTGTCCGCAGTTGCAAGTGCCGAAGCTTCAATTTGTCACCCTTTGGCCCCTTGTAAGTTGTATCTGAATGGTCTGCTGCCTGTTGGCAGACCTTCACCTGCCTTCTTCCGCTGTTGAGGCAATCAATATACAGACAGAACCACCAAGATAAAGTCTGCCTGTCGGTCGACCTGCCTGCTCTGCGTCAGACGTTACCATCTTTTGGTACCCGAACAGCGCGCTGTAGATATGGGCCTGCCACCATGCTTCTTCATTGATGGCTCGCACTCGGAATGACCTCACGAATATAACTGACCGTCCAACTACCAAGGTCGACGACGCCTTGATGGCGAGATATACCATCAGTATCCCTATCGGTTCTGACCTATCGGTTCTGAGGAGAGGCCTTTTGCTACAAGATAACAGGCAGTGTGCCTTGAGAGATACCTACAGTGAAGTCAATGCACTGCATCTTTGGGTCGTTGACGTTTTGAGGCTTCGCAAAGTGTACCGTAACCCCCGGTTCTTAGCAGCACCTAGGTTTAACTGGGATAGGTAGGAGGCCTCGAGACCTCTGGATAACAAGCGCTATGTGCTCCGATTGGGGATCAGGCGGCCTCGAGAAGAGCAAGTCACATGCAGCAGGCAAACAGTCAAATTACAATACACCTACACAGGTTAGTACCTATATCACATCTTACAAAGCGACTCCAAGTCGACACCAGGGTGAGCCCAGTCCACATCGTGCTTCGTTCCATCATCTACCCTGTATTACGATGCATGTGGGAGGCGGGAATTCGGGGACTCAAACGTCCGGCCGTCCTTGAGCCCTGGTGCCCTGGTCGAGATATCGGCCAGCAATGCATGTCATGTCATGCAGCTGTCGTCTAGCAGTGGCCAGTGGGAAAAGGAGAGCAAGCTCTGGCCAGCTGGATACCTAAACACCTACCGTAGGTACCTGCCTACTACGTAGGTAGTGCACTAGGTACGTACTCCTACAGGCACAGTCTCAGATCGGACGCCGCTCAAAAGGGTGCATCCTCTGTCTGCAGCGCGCTTCTATTCGTTCACACCCACAGCTTGAAGGGCCACGCCCATACCGCCCAGAAAGCCCGAATCTCAATCGAAGCAACCTATATCAAGCTTCTTATTGGCGGCTAGTCTAGACGAAAGGTGCATGGCGCCCACCCCCTGCAGCCCAGGGACCCTCCCGAGAGGGTTAGAACTTGGAGGGCGGTACATCTCTTCTGCTGCCTGGCCACTATGTTTCCCATGTACCTCTCCAATTCCTGGCCCCGAGTGGTGACCGTGACCCATGACTACCGACTGAAAGGGGCAAACGCAAATGTCAACAAAATTTTGAGTAGCAAACTGGCAGCCGAGGGAGACAAGCCAAATTGAAAAAAAGGCCCAATCCAAGTACGAGGACACGCTACGAACTTTTTGACCTGACGCCGTCCCGAGTCTATTATCCTCCCGTGCCTTTTCCACTGCCCGCCACACCCCCCAACGCCATCGTCTGGTCGTACTCGGATTCCTCGGACACTCTATTCCTCGTACCAGACCGCCTCTCCCTCCTCCTTCCCACCTCACCCCGTCTCCTGTGCTCTGGACGCTTCTTTGGACGAAGCTCCCATTCGACCTCCGTTAGACAATTCCCATCTCCGAACCCCCCTTTCACCTCCCCCCTCCCCCCGGCCGGATTACACTGCCAGATCCACGATCCTCACACGGACTGGCCCTTCAGCTACACGAGACGTGCATGACCCCACGTTGAAGTTTTCTGCTATCTGTAGCTCTGTATAAAAGAAGCAGCCAACATGACAGGTCGATACTCTTTGCGCCAGACTCCTAGGTTAGTCCAACTGTGTTGCTTCTTTTTCTTCTTGCGGTCTTGAAAACTCCTGCTCCTTGCTGGGACCTATCACTACCACCACTCCAACGGATATTCCACATACTCGGTTCAAGGCGTCCGTTGTCGCAAAGTGGAACCATGGCTGCCCTTGCCCACCCCTCCAACATGTCAATACCCCGTACAGCGTCTCTTTAAAAACATGGCTAACTTGTGGAACAGGAAGAAGGAGCTCTTTGAGGGAATGATCGAGACACCTCGCCGTGTTTCTTCCAGGCGCAAGTCTCCCGAGGTCGCCACCACTGCAGAAGTCACAGAGTCGAAGCCCCAAACCCGTGCCACCCCGAGACGGCGCACCACTGGCAAATTCAGAGAGGAGATATCGGATGATGAGGTTGAGAAACCCCTTACGAACGGTCATGTCAACGGTCACACAAACGGTCATGCCAACGGTCACACAAACGGACACGCCAACGGTCACACAAACGGACACGCCAACGGATATGCCAACGGACATGCCAACGGACACACAAACGGGCACGTCAAGGACGAGGATCATGCCGTCAACGGCAACGGTCATCCCATCAACGGACACCTTGAGGTGAAGACGGAAAAGACCGCAGAAGCCAACGGACACATCCACTCCGAAACGAACGAGGTGCTGCCCGCCTACAGGAAGGGTGACATTATCGACGGCTGGGAGGTCGGCACAAACCCCAAGGTCGACGCCTCGGGCGAGTTCGAGTTCGGCGGCAGTATCGGCGCACTCTCGCTGATGGTCGGTTTCCCCCTGCTCATGTGGTATATGTGGATTGGAGCCACCTACTATGATGGCAAGCTGCCCACCCGCGAGCAGGGTCAGAGCTGGGGCGAGTTCGGCCACCACCTCGTGGACCTCGCCTACACCGGTGCCTTCCCCAGCTTCCGCGCCTGGCGCATCTACTGGACCTTCTTCGTCTTCGAGGGCATCTGCTACTGCGTCCTGCCCGGCGTCTGGGCATGGGGCAAGCCTCTTGCCCACGAGAACGGCAAGCAGCTCAAGTACTTCTGCAACGCCTATGTCAGCTTCTACTTCACCATCTCCGTCATGGCTGCCCTCCACTTCACCGGTCTCTTCCCCGTCTACACCTTCATTGACGAGTTCGGCCCCCTGATGTCCGTGGCCATCCTGAGCGGCTTCCTCGTGTCCTTCATCGCCTATTTCTCCGCTCTACTGAGGGGTGCCCAGCACCGCATGACCGGTTACCCGATCTACGACTTCTTCCTGGGCGCCGAGTTGAACCCTCGCATGTTTGGCATCCTGGACTTCAAGATGTTTTTCGAGGTTCGCATCCCCTGGTTCATCCTCTTCGGTCTCAGCTGCGGCGCCGCCGCTCGCCAGTACGAGAAGTACGGCTACATTTCGGGCGAGGTGCTCTTCCTGGTCATGGCTCACTATCTGTACGCCAACGCCTGCGCCAAGGGCGAGCAGCTCATCGTTCCTACCTGGTAAGCTCTGTGTGATCCTCGACCTAGTAGCCTGACTAACATCATCTCAGGGACATGTACTACGAGAAGTGGGGTTTCATGCTCATTTTCTGGAACCTCGCCGGCGTGCCGCTCTCGTACTGCCACTGCACCATCTTCCTTGCCAACCACCACCCCTCCGAGTACAAGTGGAACCCCTTCGCGCTCGCCCTCCTCTTCGCGTCGTACCTCTTCGTCTACTGGGTCTGGGACACGACCAACAGCCAGAAGAACGGCTTCCGCGCGCAGGAGCGCGGCCAGCTCGTCAAGCGCCGCACGTTCCCCCAGCTTCCCTGGCAGACTGTCGAGAACCCAAAGACAATCACCTCGGCCAAGGGCGACGTCATCCTCGCTGACGGCTGGTACGGCTACGCCCGCAAGATCCACTACACCTGCGACGCCTTCTTCGCTATCTGCTGGGGCCTCATCACGGGCTTCAAGAGCCCCTTCCCCTGGTTCTACCCCGTCTTCTTCTGCGGCATGATCGCCCACCGCGCCGCCCGCGACATCCACCGCTGCCGTCAAAAGTACGGCGACGCCTGGGCCCAGTACGAACGCGAGGTTCCCTACCTCTTCATCCCCGTGAGTTCCGACGTTCAACCAAGCGGAATCGTGTTCTTGAACTGACCATGACCACAGTACGTCATCTGAATGATGCAAGACTCTCTGATAATATCAGCGCCCCCTAATAATTGGCGTCTTATGCCACGGCCATCGGGCTGTTCTATTCTGTAAATATATGCTTCACTCACCTGGAAGAAGCCGGTCGGCGGGACTGGTTTGAAGATGGAGGTAATCGAGGCTAGAGAGCTACGGGAAACGGAAAACAAAACGATGCCGGCATATGACGTGGAAATGATGCCGGCACACAGATCTCTTGTAATCATACAACACAAGCGGTGGCGCCTTTTATCTGTCTTCCTCCTTTGTTTTTTGGTACCACCGCGGCTTTCTTTGTACATAACATACTCAGTGCGCGCTATGAATTACGGATCTGATTAAGGTGACTGAAACGCAGAAGGATATAAAAGCAGAAGAAAAAAAAAAGAATCACATCCCGAACATTTCGACTCAAGTTGATGTCAGTCAGTGGTTGCGTCGCTAGTACACTGACTCGCGTGGTTTCTTGGTGGAAAGCAAAGCGCTGCCAAACTCTCTGTGGTCCATCCGTACCTAGCTAGGTACCTAGGTAGACGAAATCAAGAATCACCTTTTACCCTGAACAAAAAAAAAACGAGCCTTGATCTTGACCGACAGTTTGTTCACCGGGCGCTTTCCTCGGCCCAGCTGGCAGTTCTCCACTGCAACATGTCACTGGGCGCCTACTTTTTG
>PJEX01000063.1:91255-151071 GCA_005350895.1 Colletotrichum tanaceti
GGCACATGGATGTAGAGACGCAGAAAAGCATTATCGCAACCTAGACTACAATTCCGTTCCCCATCACCGTCGTCTATGCTGAGCAACCGCCCCCTAAATGGATAGCATACCTTGTTGGCACAATAGTACATATACGTTTGAATCCAGGCCGGAGTGATACCCGACTGTCCCAAACAGTGGCATCTCGTGACCCTTGACCGTTTCCGCGCCCATGACGTTAAACCTTTGATCAAATTTCCGACGCGCCTGCTGATGATATTTGTCTGCTCTATGGCAGTGATGCCCGTGCAAGTTGTGGCGTAAGTACATCTTGTCAACCGTTCAACCGAGCATTCGTCGTTGGTGTAGGTATCTTTTAATGGCAGACAACGTCCGTGGTGGCCTTGGAGTTCATGAGAAGGGCAACAATCAGACCGTAAAGACCTATTGTCCATGTGTTAGCCGATATAAGGTTGAGCATAGAGATGGGGCAGGAGCATACCCAAGACTTCGGCGAAAATGAGAATCAAAATCATGCCGACGAAGAGACGGGGCTGTTGAGCGGTTCCACGGACACCGGCGTCACCAACGATACCAATGGCGAAGCCAGCAGCAAGACCAGCCAGACCGACGGAGAGACCAGCGCCAAACTGGATGAAACCAGTGTACAAAGACATCTCTTGGGCAAGGCCGTCGGAGATAAGCACGGACACGACGAGACCGTAAATGGCAATGATACCAGCCATAATGACGGGAACAATGTCTAGTTGACTTGTTAGTATGGGTTGATGTACGTAGACCGCCCAATTTGGAGGATATTTGGAGGTGATGGCTATGCCGTACTCTTGACGATCAGGTCAGGGCGCAGGACACCCATGGCCGAGATACCGACACCGGACTTCGCGGTACCGTAGGAGGCTCCCATGCAGGTGAAGACGATGGCCACAGTGCAACCCATGGCACCGAAAAAGGGCTGTTCAATGTTAGCGATGTTGTGAACGCGATGTCGAGTTGATGCCCAAATGGCTCATTGTGGGTAGTTGGAAGGGGGCGACGTCATGGATCGAGGCGCCGCGAAGCACAGGGGTGACGAACCGCATAGACGGGGCTGTGGCATCATCGCGTTAGCTTATAAGCTTCAAAAAAGGAATGGGAAGCTATGTAGGCAAGCTGGGCGTCGAAATGGATGGGGTTGGGAGCTTCAGCTGATGGATAGGGAGCTTGTCGTTGACGGGGGCAACACGCATGTTGACGTCGACGTACCAAAGTTCGCTAGGCATTTTGGCGGTTTGTGGGAGTTTGGACAAGAAAAAGTCGAAGAAATCGTCGAGAGGAGGTCGGAAATGAAGGGGAATGCGGCGGCAGCTGGGCTGAGGACGATGGCGGTGATGACTGTTGGGGCGGCGAGGTTCGATGCTGCGTCGGCGACTGCTCGAGATGAGGTGTGCTTGTTAAGATCTCGTTTCCAGGTTGGCCTCCTGGTTGGTTGCAAGGTTTTGCGGCGCGTCGAGAGCTCCGTTCCCTTACATAAGACAAGGAGGAGGCGGTGCGACGGAGTCCGGTGAAAGGTTCCTTCCGAGGGTGGCTGGCGGGCGGTGTGTGGAGCATCCCCCATTCTTTTTCAGCGGAACTTGCCGTCCAGATTTGGAGAAGGTGGGATTTTTTTTCTGGCTTCGAACCGAGACTTTTTGGATCTTCACGCTCACATACATCCACGCATCTTCATCCTCACCACCAGGGCGAGCCAACGCAAGGAACCCTGCATTTTATAAAAAAACGGTAAGATATTCTTCCCTGGTTGCCCATTGGCAGGATCTGACTGTTCATTCTCAGACATCTCTTCGACCCAACCTCAACAATGGCTGATCAATCTGCTGCCTGGCCCTTGGCCGACGATGCTCTTCAGCAGGAGATCCTGGACTTGATTCAGCAGTGCCAGCACTACCGCCAGCTGAAGAAGGGTGGTATGTGATAATTTCTCTCTAATGGTTCCTATCTACCGTGCTAACTATTGTGATTCAGCCAACGAAGCCACCAAGACCCTCAACCGTGGTGTCTGCGAGCTCATCATCCTTGCCGCTGATACCAACCCCCTCAGCATCGTTCTTCACCTGCCTCTTCTCTCTGAGGACAAGAACGTTCCCTACGTCTACGTCAAGTCCAAGACCGCCCTTGGACGTGCCTGCGGTGTCTCTCGCGCCGTCATTGCTGCCAGCATCACCTCCAACGAGGGCAGCGAGCTCGCTGCACAGATTCGCGCTCTCCGCGACAAGATCGAGAGACTTGCCATTTAAAGATACCCACGATGTTGGATGTTGGGCGGCAATAATATTATAGCTTGGAGGTACAACCGACGGACTTAGGATGGAAAAGCCTGAACTGTTGCTAGGTGTCGACTAGTTATTGTCGGGTTGAGGTTGTCTGATGGCATCGCCTTTAGAGCGGCTAAATGGCTATGAAAGTGGTTTCATGGTTGCGAGTATGGTTGACTGCCTCAAGATAGCCGACGCCTGGAAGAGCCGTCTATTGATGATCGTCGAAAAAAATTAAAATTTCAGAACACCACATATGCAGTAATCAGTTATTGTGCAGGCAACGGGGCCTGATGGGAACCAGCACCTAGGTACGGTAGTGTATCCGTAGCTGAAGAGCAGACAAGAGTGCAGTGCTTGGGGTGTACCAAAGACCGTAACCGATTAAACGAGCTAGGACACCTACGGTAGAGCGAATCAGTTGCTCATCGGCTGGCATCATGTCTCAGGCGAGATCCCCAGGCTCTGCCTGGGGTTGGGATATGCACTCTGACGTTACCCCGCGGCCCACCACCCATGTCATAGCTACATGGACGGATTTTGGTTGACGCTGCTGGGCGGTACTGGGGTGTATGCACGCACTATTACGCACTTCATCAGCAGTTCGCGCTGCGTACATCCTTTTCTTCCCCTGCACATCTTCACCAACACCATTATTGCGAATACTTTGGGCCTGAGCATTGCTGATACTCTCATTTGTTCTTCGTTTCAAACTTTCTTGGACTGTTCCGATCGCTCAATCCATCTCCGTAGAACTTCGCGCATTATGTGGTCGCCGGATCGCAAGATGCCCGGTATCGCTCGCAAGATTATCATCTGCGCTGCGGTCGACGGCCTTATCATCCAACCATTTGTGACCAAGGGACAGCGCCCCGCGCAGCCGCTCAGGATCAAATATGGCGACGCTTCTATCACCCCTGCATCTCGAGAACAGATCCCCGATGTCTCCCAGCCAAACTCCTCCTTTGAAGCCTTCGGCGTTGTCGGTGTGTACTCCAAGCTTCTTCTAGCTGTTGTGCAGTAAACGCTGACTATCCGTGTGATGCAGGACTCATAACGGTCTCACGTTTGAGCTACCTGATCACGATTACGCGACGAAAGCAGGTCGCGCAAGTCTGCGGGTTCCCGATCTACGTCGTCACCGAGGTCGCGGTGACCCCATGCACCTCGCAGCAAGAAGCCGGAGAGGCTATCGCGAAAACGGCCTCGGAGTTGCAAGATCGTAATGCGGATAAGGATGCCAATGAAAGTGACAGCGACGACTATGTTGAGCTCCCCACGAGCGGCGACGAAGTCGAGGATCCCGCACAAGAAGCCAAGCCGGACGACGACAAGGGGTCCGAGGCCGTGAAGAGTAGCGTCGCTAAGGACGTTATCGGCAGAAGAGGAAGTTATGGGAGATTCGCTCAGACCTGGTTCAGCAAGAGTGGATGGACGCAAGACCAAAAGAGATCTGCTGGCTGGAGTGGTGCTGCACATCAAGTCCGGCGCTCCGTCGATCACAGTCCCGCAAAGGCCGCCCCTTCGCGACCAACAATGGAGGACGATGAGGAATCGGCGCCAGCATCTGCACTACTGCCGAAGCTTCTTCGAACGACTCAGATTCTTTTTGGCTCGTCGCGGAGCTTCTTCTTTTCTTACGACTTTGATATCACCCGGCGGTGGGCAAGCCGTTCGACGTTACAATCCGAGGAAGTACCTCTCCATGAGCGTGTAGATCCGATGTTCTTCTGGAACAGGAACACCCTGAAGCCGTTCATGGAAGCCGGGCAAGACACGTTGTTACTTCCCTTGATGCAGGGGTTCGTGGGCCAGACGAGCTTCGTGGTGGACAGTAGCCCTCCTCAGCACGATGATGGGCTGGGAGATGCTGTTGAGATGTCTACCATGAAACAGTCCGACACAGAGCTCCCTTCCCCGCCATTAGAGAAAGCCCGCCACTCGATCGATCTTCGTTCCACCGAAAAAAAGTTCCTGTTGACGATCATCTCTCGCCGTTCAACGCAGAGGGCTGGTCTCAGGTACCTGAGACGAGGCATTGACGAACAGGGCTTCGTTGCGAACGCCGTCGAAACAGAGCAGATTCTCTCGAGCACTTCCTGGGACAAGTCGTCAAAGACGTACTCCTTCCTACAGATCAGAGGCAGCATCCCGCTGTTCTTTACGCAATCACCCATCTCTTTGAAGCCTGCCCCTGTGATCCAACACTCAGTTGAAGCAAACTACAGCGCAACAAAGAGGCATCTGGAGCGTCTGAAGAAAGAATATGGCGGGTTGCAAATTGTCAATCTTGTTGAAAAACATGGCGTCGAAGCAACGGTCGGCAACCAGTACGAAAAGACAGTCGAGAAACTCAACGAAGAAAAATCCAAGGGCCAGGACGAGGCTGTTGCGTTCGAATGGTTCGACTTTCATTCGGCCTGTCGGGGAATGAAGTTCGAGAACGTCAGTCTACTGCTCGAAACACTACGCGACAAGCTGGAAGCGTTTGGGAGCACTGTCGAAGAAGCTGGGCAGGTTACAGCCAAACAGCGAGGCGTTTTGCGCACCAACTGCATGGACTGTCTCGACAGAACCAACGTATGCCAGAGTTCGTTTGGCAAGTTCATGCTCGAGGCTCAGCTGAAGGCGGAGGGCTACGACCTTGCAGCCCAGGTGGACCAGCAAACACAATGGTTCAACACGGTATGGGCCGACAACGGCGATGCGGTGTCGAAGCAATACGCATCCACAGCCGCCATGAAGGGCGACTACACTAGGACGAGGAAGAGGAACCTCGGAGGCACTCTGAACGACCTGGGTCTTTCGCTGACTCGATACTACAACGGGTGAGATTGTTTTGGGTTCTGATTTTGCTCTTTCAATTCTAACTTGCTAACGCATGACCCAGAATGGTCAATGACTACTTCAGCCAGGCCGCCATCGATTTCCTTTTAGGCAACGTGAACTCTATGGTCTTCCAGGAGTTCGAGGCTGAAATGATGACGAAAGATCCCGCTGTCTCCATGCTGAAAATGAGGGAGCAAGCCATCGAGTTATCCCGGAGGCGAGTCATCTCGGACGAGAGCGAGGAGTTCATGGGCGGTTGGGTTCTTTTCAGCCCTCATCAGTCAGACACTCTGCGAGCCATGCCCTTTGAGGAAGTGGTGCTTCTCCTGACCGATGCTGCTATCTACCTATGCCGGTTCGACTGGAACATGGACAAGGTATCCTCCTTTGAGCGGATCGACCTCACCCATGTTGTCGGCATCAAGTTCGGCACGTACATCATCTCGACAGTCTCTCCGGGCCAGACGGACGAGACAAAGAACGTAGGCTTCGTCGTATCGTACCAGCCGGGCAAGAACGACGTCACGAGAACGAACACTAGAACGTTTTCGAACCTGGGCGTAACGAAAACCAAGACAGACCGCACGCGCTCGTCAGAGCAGCAGCAACAACAGCCTCAATCCGCACTGAGCAGTTTCCTGGGTGGTGGACGCCCCAAGGCCTTGCCGATACGCAAGATCGCCTTCAAGGCTCCGTACTCGCAGTCGTCGGCCGCTGTGACGGGCGAGGGACCGAAGCTCAGCGAGATCCAGCAGGTTGTCAGCATCTGTGCCGACATAGAGCGATTGGCGTTCCTGAGCCAACCCGGCAAGGAGAAGCCAGGGACCGAAAGCATTATAGAGAAGGGCGACATTATCTCATTGGAGGAGGCGAGACAGAGCACCGGCCTGCTAGACCACATCAGCCACTCTCTGAAGAGACTCGTCTGGGCATAGACTTGTGCTCGCCGGAGTCGGCCGGCCGCCGCCCTCCCCATCATCTCCTTTCACGGGTGGCGTTTTAAGGTTTTGTGGCGCGGTACAAGTGCATTTGGTAGCGCATGTTTTCGAGGGGGATTGGGTATTTTAGAGAGTCGGCGAGGCGGAACCAGACGGAGTCGTGTGATTCGAGCTTCTCCCAGCGACATCCCTCAACGATGCCCTCCTTCTCGGGCTTGGTGACGAGGGCGTGGTCCATGAGCCACTGCATTGGGTACTTCTTGCTCTCCTTGCCGACGGCGGTCTCGGAGTAGCTACCGGGGCTGTCGACGACGAGAAGCAGGGAGCCGAGGGGCACAGTGGCGGTCAGGTCGAGGAGGAAGGCTGTGGTCTTGCCGATACCGGCGGTTGTGTAGAGCTCGTTGAGCGTAAATAGTAATGTGACGAGTACCGGCTCGCCCCCGTTCCCATGCCCATCACCGTCCCCACCCCTGAGGCAACGCGAGAGTTGGTCGCGCGTCATGGCGAGGACGTCCTGCTGCGTGAAGGAGGATGTGAGACGGCCGGGCTCGACGATGGCGACGTTGGCGGCCCTGGCGGCAGCGTTGGCGTACTGCGACAGCGGCGGCGGGGTCGTGAGGGCGGCGTGGAGCTTGGCGACGGCGTCGTCCCACGGCGCCGAGTCGAGGAGGGCCACGGTGCCGCCGAGGGAGCGGGAGGGCTGCTCGGAGAGGTAGGCGGCGAAGGCGGCGATCTCTGCGGCGCCTCCCCCGACGGAGAGCATCCTGATGGATTTTCCGGGTGCCGTGGAGGGGGCGGCGGCGGCGGGAGCGGCGGCGATGGTTTCGGTCTCCGCTGGTGGAGGGGGGGTGACGTCCTCGCCCACCGCCGCGGTGGCGGGAGCGGCCTGATCGTCGTCTGCAGCAGCAGCAGCAGTAGCAGCTTCCGCGGAGGGTCCATCGCCTCCAGAGGATCCATCGGTGCCGACGGCTTGGGTCTGGGAGGAGGGGGGGACTACATCCTGGTGAACATCACCCGCGGTCCCCTCCGCCTCGACATCCACCGTGGTCTCGACCTTGTCTCCAGCCTCAGCCTCAGCCTCAACACCGACCTCGACCTCGATCTCGAGCTCCTCCAGGTACTCGGCAATGCCCAGCAGCACGGCGGCGTAGCCCAGGGCGCGGGTGGGGCTCCAGCGGGCGGCGTAGGCGTCGAGGGCCTCGGGCGTGGCGCGGGCGAAGGCGGCGTCGAAGTCGCGGGCGTACAGCGCGGCCTTGACGCGCTGCAGGACGTCGCCGAGGTCGCGGGACGTCAGGACGGGGTTGTAGGCGGCGTTGAAGGTGGAGAGGACGCGCTGTTGGAGGGCCATGGGGAGGAGGGCGCTGACGGCGTTGGACTCGGCCGTCGGGGTCGGGGCCTCCTCCTTGGCCTGCTTCTTCGGCTTGGCGGCGGCGGCGGCGGGTTTCTTGGAGGGTCTCCGGCCGGACTGGTGGCTCGTGTCGCGGATGTTGTGCTCGACCTTCATTTTTTTGCCCATGATTGCGGTGGGTGTGGCGGGTGGTTTCCCCCCTTCTTTTTTGTCTTGTTCTTTTGTTCCTTTTTTCCCCTTTGTCCCTTTCAAGTGCAGAGAATAACGGGGAGAGAGAGGGGGGGAGAGGGAGAGTGTAGACTTGGGTTGGGCTGATATTCACACAAAGTCGAGGTTCTGGGTGAGAATTTGATGGAGGGGTAATGGAGGGGTAGAATTTTTTTTCTCGTTCTCTTCGCTTGTTCCTAATTCCCCCTTTTCTCCCCTTCCTTCTTTCTTTTCTTTCGGACGGGGGCTTTTGCGTTGATGGCACAATACTGTCGAGTGGTTACAGTTGAGATTGTCTATTTCCCCCTCCAGCTGTCTAGACTTGCAGGATAATTCTCACGATGTATCGATGTCGGCTCCACGTAATAGGATTCTCATAGAAGGAGGGTGTTCTTTCGGCTACGGCCGTGGTTGAAGTTGGGTGAGGCGAAAACTCAATCGGGCAGGATCCACACCGCCCGCTTTCACTTGCGGTCGAGGTCAGTCAGTGGGCGCTTGAAAGCCTTGTACCTAGGTAAGTAAGTGGTAGTAGTATCACAACGCTCGAGTCTTCGTCTTGATACCCGTCAAGGTATCTCGACTCCAAAATTGGGCGGTTATCTCGCAAAGCGTAAAATCGACCTTTGCTAGGCTCACATAGAGCAGATCACGCAAGACGGGATGAATTGCACCGCCAAACGCGGCATCGACAAGCTCATCAGCAAAACAAAATCCCGCTGGGTCAACTCGTCATAAGAGGCCCGATTAGCGGCCGGTTTCCGAACGGCGAGGCTAATCCCGTTGCAACGAAACGAGGCAAAACACGAGTCTCGAAATAGGTACCAAGAGCCACAACTACCCCCCCTCTTCCCCTGGCTTCTATCCATTCGCATGTTCTTCCGCTCAATTCCAGCCAACAACGGATACGCAGTCGCTACGGATACATGTGGCGGATATGCGGGTGGAGTGGCTTGATGTCATCCGCAGGGAAGAGGGAGCTTGGACCTGGGGCCGCCTTGATTTGTGCGGATAAATACGAAACTGGCCGGATCCCAGGCGGATGGCCCGTGCACACCGGCTCCGGGCGGACGTTGTGGTGGCAAGCGCAGGACGGAGGCGCCCTGAAGCAGACAGTAAAGCAGTGAAGCGTACACTACCTTAGGTACTAAGTAGCCTGTATGTAGCCAGGTAGCCAACACTGGACAGCCGAAAGAAAAGCTTCGCGGCATGGAGTCGATGCGGCGTGAATTCTACCGGTCCCGAGTGCCGCGCTCCGAGACTGGCCGAGAATCGGTCATGGGGAAAACTCAGAAGGGGAAAAAAAAAGAACCGCCCCTCCTTTATTCGAGTTCTTAAATGTTTTTTCCGTTGCCGGCACTGGTATCTGCCAGTTCGGTCTTTGGTTTAGGGTGGTGCGCTTGGTCATCGGTGTTGCTGGAGCTGGATCTTTCCGCGCTGGCTGTGTCACCTACAGGTACGGATACAGAGGTACACATTATGTGTTGTCAACGGGTGTTGCGCACATTTCAATGCAAGGCAACGACGCAATAGATGGGTCAGAGGGGCCATCCTGACGCCGAACGGGAAGGCTGCGAGTCGGCCCTGCGACCGAAGTGTGAAGTAAAAAAAAAATTCAACACCAGACGGGAAGGGGTGTCATTATGCAGTCAGGGTCCACCGATATTGATCATTGACTGGATCCAATTGGGATTCTCAGCAATGATCACGCCGCGAAGAGCTTCGACCAGGGAATCCAGGTGGTCGAGCTTATCCGCGTCGCCGGCTCGAAACGGCGCGAGCGACTCACGAGGGCGGGACATTTTCGGCGCTTGGCTCTCTCCCGGTCTGTCCCAGACTCCCAGACGCTGGGGTGGGCTCGCTCTGCTAGGGACGAGGTTTAAAGTCCGGCACGGCACAGGCTCTGGGCCTATAGCCGACGAGGGTCGCAGCACAGCACCGGCATCGTGGATTCATGAGGGTGAGTGAATAAATAGCGCGAGGCTCCTAGGGCGCGTGTGGGGGACCGGGAGGGGCGATAGGGTGGACCGGAGATACCCCAAAAAGAGGCAGCCATCTCCACGGATTAGTCAAGGAGAAACCAGCGGTGCCAGTCCTGCAAGATACCGAGAAGAGAGACCCAGAAGAAGCACAGGACCGCTGGTGAAGTGTTGCTGCGTTGTGGGCATTATGACGACAGTTTGTCTCCATTTTCCATCGATCCCATCGCTGCCGTTGTCCGTACGAGTCAACAACGGCTTCGGCAAGACTTCTCGAAGATGTCGAGAGTCAGTTCATGGCGAAACATACGTCACCGACAGCTATGTGATATGCCAATCTGGGTGCTGACTGAGGGATGCTTTCTGGTGGATGGTGAGCGACGGTTGAAACCTGGACTGCCCGAGCCCCGGTATGTTTTGTCGGGATTGAAATCATGGGATGCGCCTGGGAGCCATGTGTCGCCCCGACGTCGGTACGCGGCGGTCGAGAATGCACAAGCGACGGCGGGAGTTCGAGAACCCCGACTTATTTTTCTTTCTCTTTCGTTTTTGCCTCACAGGGGTTGCCGGGTGGGTTGGGAGAGAGACCTGGGCTGTAGTCTGAGGTTTTGACTAAAGCCACCAATGCTAGGACGAGGAAGACGGGTGACTGGGCAGCAGGAGGGGCACACGAACCGGCCAGTCCACAGCGTTTCTGCCTGTACTGCCGGGGCGACGAGGTTGTTGAGACGGAGCTGAGGGGTACCGTGGTCTCTCTCTTGTCCCATTCCCAAGCCCGAAAACTGGAGATGCGACAAGAAAGCGAAGAGAAGGACGAGGGAGACACCCCACTCCATATGAAGCTGGATTGGAATGGACGACAGTGAAATGGACGATAGTAGATGCCTGGAGGAGCGAGTGACTTTGCGCAATGTTAGAGTACCTACCCTTCTTTTTCTTCGACGTGTTGTTCTATACTACCTGTACACATACATGTCGGAGCACCCGTCATATTGCGTTTTCTGTCAAGCTGGTGAGGCAGGAAATAAAGAGTTGCCCCCGCCCCCCGCCGGGCGTTTTGTCCAAAATCTGATGCCCGCTCTGAGTAAGGACTTGGCAGTGAAAAGGCAGGAGCATAGCTCCAAGGTTGGTAAGCTGGGGCCAATGTATCTCATCGCGCTAGTGGAGGGGCAGAGCTACCTACACGTGTACTTCCTCACCTCAACTCCTCCTGCCTCTTACAACGATGAGGCAGAGGCGACGAAACGAAGCTACAGTACCTATCTATACATGTAGCCAGTCAGTCAGGAGGTAGGTAGGCACGGCAGTGAGTACCTGGCGTTGGGTACATCGACGTAGGTACATTCCAAGCTCTTCATCAGTCATCACCACTGTTCAGCCAGCAACTAATTAGTGTAAATGGTGGTCAGTTCCAATCCAATTCAGCCCATATTCAATCCAATCTGAAGGTAGACAGCCATGCCTTGTTGGTGGGCGCTGCTAGGGCTACTTGATCTAAGCTCACACGCTCACCACAGCTTCTTCAACCACGTCCCCCCTCGGCAAGTCATTCATTCATTCCATCGTGTGATGACGAGTAAGAAGTAGCGTATGTGCGTAGCTTGCCCGGGTGCTAGATAATACCGGTGTACCAATTACATTTTTGTGTTGGGGGTGCTTGGTGAGTGAGAGTGAGCCTGCGAGTGCATCCGGCGGCAGGCGTCCCTGGCCTACCTGTATCTGGTGTGGTGTGGTGTGGTGTGGTCTGGCCTGGCGCGCGCTGGCTTGCCCCTCCACCCCTCCATGTCCCCTCCATGTCCCTCAGGCCCCCTGTCCACTCCCACGTCAGGTCCCCACCAAATGCTCAATAATTACCTTCCCGGCCGACATACGCACACAGTCTACAGAGGCAGTGTGAGGAGGGAGGAGTGAGAGAGACATTACCACCACCATTCCCTGTCCGTCCGCCTCTTTCTCTCTCCTCCTCCTATTTGATCTACTCATTTTTCTCCCTCTCCCTCTGCCTCTCCCATCCGTCTGCTCGTTTAAAACCTCTCCCTCTCCCACCTCACTTTCTTCTTCTTCCTTCTTGATCGAGCTCTTCACAATCATAACCTCTTGGAAGAAAATCAGACATCATGGGTTACACCGAACAAGACTGGAAGGCGATCAACACGATCCGCCTGCTCGCTGTGAGTTTCACCCGCTCGTCAAATTTTTACCCCGCCTACGCTCGTTGAGAGACCGTTGCTGGCGACCCCGCCATTGGCATTGGCACTGGCACTGGCACTGGCACTGGCACCGCCTCTTGCTCTGGCTCGACGAGATAACAGCTTGCTACAAGCTATTTCTCAACGAGCTCGAGCTTCCAGACGAGACGAGAGGCGACGGGATTCAATCCCAAAAAGTGTACTGGCCCGCTGACAATGGCTGTGTTTCTAGGTCGATGCCACCTTCAACAGCAACTCCGGCCACCCCGGTGCGCCCATGTACGTAGCAGTCCCCCGTAATGCGCGCATTTCGTGTACAGCAACATTTTGTTCATCAAGCTCACCAATCTGTCTTCCAGGGGTATGGCGCCGGTCGCCCACGTTCTCTTCAACAAGTTCATGAAGTTCAACCCCAAGAACCCCAACTGGGTCAACCGTGATCGTTTCGTTCTCTCGTAAGTTGTCATAGTCTTTGCCGACGAGAGCACCAACCGTTGCCGAACATCAAACACTGATACATCCTGCTCAGCAACGGCCACGGCTGCATGCTCCAGTATGCTCTCCTCCACCTCTTCGGCTACGGTGTCTCCATCGACGACCTGAAGAAGTTCCGCGTAAGTTCTGCTCCTTTCGATGATGCCATGAGTATACTCTTTGCTTACACCGCCCCAAGACGGTCGACAGCATCACCCCCGGTCACCCCGAGGCTCACGACACCCCCGGCATTGAGGTCACCACCGGCCCTCTCGGCCAGGGTGTCTCCAACGCTGTCGGTCTGGCCATTGCCCAGGCCCACACCGCTGCCACCTTCAACAAGGATGGCTTCAACCTGTCCGACAACTACACCTACACCTTCCTCGGTGACGGTTGCTTGATGGAGGGTGTCTCTGGCGAAGCCTCTTCCCTGGCTGGTCACCTCCAGCTTGGCAACCTGATTGCCATCTACGACGACAACCACATCTCCATTGACGGTGACACCAACGTTGCCTTCACCGAGGATGTTGTCAAGAGGTACGAGTCCTTCGGCTGGGAGGTCCTTGTCGTCGACGACGGCGACAACGACCTGGACAGCATCGAGAAGGCCATCGCCCAGGCCCAGAAGTCCAAGGACAAGCCTACCCTCATCAAGCTGAGGACCACCATCGGTTTCGGTTCCCTGCAGCAGGGCACCCACGGTGTCCACGGATCCCCCCTCAAGACCGACGACATCAAGCAGCTCAAGGAGAAGTTCGGCTTCAACCCCGAGCAGTCTTTCGTCGTCCCCCAGGAGGTCTACGACCAGTACAACAAGCACGCCGCCGAGGGCGCCGCTGCTGAGGAGGAGTGGAACAAGCTCTTCGCCAAGTACTCTGAGAAGTACCCCAACGAGGCCAAGGACCTCTCCCGCCGCCTTACGGGCGATCTTCCCGAGGGCTGGGAGAAGGCTCTCCCCGTCTACACACCCAACGACCCTGCCATCGCTTCCCGCAAGCTTTCCGAGACTGTCCTCCAGAAGATTTACCAGGTCATCCCCGAGCTGCTCGGTGGCTCTGCTGACTTGACTGGTTCCAACCTTACCCGCTGGAAGGACGCCGTCGACTTCCAGGCCCCCGCCACCGGTCTGGGTGACTACTCCGGCCGCTACATCCGCTACGGTGTCCGCGAGCACGGCATGGGTTCCATCATGAACGGTCTCGCCGCATACGGCACCATCCTGCCCTACGGCGGTACCTTCCTCAACTTCGTTTCGTACGCTGCCGGTTCCGTCCGTCTCAGCGCCCTGTCCCAGATCCGCGCCATCTGGGTTGCCACCCACGACTCCATCGGTCTTGGTGAGGACGGCCCTACCCACCAGCCTATCGAGACCCTCGCCCACTTCCGTGCTCTCCCCAACAACATGGTCTGGCGCCCTGCCGACGGTAACGAGACTAGCGCCGCCTACTACGTTGCCCTGACCTCCAAGCACACCCCCAGCATCATTGCCCTTTCTCGCCAGAACCTGCCCCAGCTTGAGGGCTCCATCATCGAGAAGGCCATCAAGGGTGGTTACGTATTGCACGAGGCCGAGAACGCCGACATCACCCTCGTCTCCACCGGCTCCGAGGTCTGCATCTGCATTGATGCCGTTCAGTACCTGAAGGAGAAGCACAACATCACTGCTCGTGTTGTCTCCATGCCTTGCACGGAGGTCTTTGACTCCCAGCCCAAGGACTACAAGCTGTCCGTCCTTCCCGACGGCAAGCCCATCATGTCCGTTGAGGTCATGAGCACCCTCGGCTGGGAGAGATACTCCCACGAGCAGTTCGGTATCAACCGCTTCGGTGCTTCCGGTCCTTACAAGGATGTCTACAAGGTAAGCTCCACCCATGTCTCGTCTCGACGCAATAACGATACTAACAACCTCTGCAGAAGTTCGAGTTCACCCCCGAGGGCATTGCCAAGCGCGCCGTTGCCACGGTCGACTTCTGGAAGGACGTCCCCAACGTCCGCTCTCCTATCAACCGTGCTTTCCAGCAGATCATTTAGAGCAGTTATATCCATGGATGGAAATTTGTTAATGGGCGATTGTTCTGGTTTTTTTTAACGCGATGATGGATGTTTACGGGGAAAATGAACTCGGTATATAGAGACCGTCAAAATCAAAAGATTATGATTAACGCGAATCGCGTTTCCTTTTTCCTGTACGCCGCTCCTGCAACTTGTAATGATGGTGGTGGCGCGCCGCGCCGCGCCGAATCCTAATGCGGCCAGTTCTGGTTCCATCGCTCGTGTCCTCATCATGATCGATCGCTTGGCCGCCTGCCTGCCCATCCGCATCCAAGTCACACATGGCCTAGCCATGTCCTCTCATCATCACTTCTCCGTTGGCGGACACAAGGATGCTTTTTTCCCTCTTCTCCCATATCCAGTGGTGGATGCCCTCAACTATTGCTATCACTGCTGCTGCTGCTGCTGCGGAAAAAAAAAAGAAGCGGACTACCAACACGCATTCCGTGTATCTATCTGTTTCACTGGCCTCCGCGGGATACGTCGCCCGTCCCTTCTTCGACAGCCCATTCTCGTTGAAATTCTCTACCCACCCTCTCGAGTCTTCCAGCGGCACGACGCGCCTCCATAGCTTCCTCGCCAGTCGCCGCGACCACAACGCCGACGAGCATGGGCGCCGCATCCTCCGAGTCATCGTCTGATTTCCCGGCGTCCGGTATCGCGCCCGTCCTCGCCGACGAAGACGCGCCCCCCGCGGACGAGTCTGCCGTCCGGGCAGCACCGGCCGCGACGCCCGACGACACGGGCATCGAGGAGGTGGCGGAAGTATGATTGTAGTTTTTGTTGTTGTTCGTGGCGGCGGGGCCTTCTCCGTCGTGCGGCAGGGCATCAGCGCCGTTGAGGAAGGAGGCCAGGACGACGGGGCTCCCCGGGCCGTGCTCGACGATGATGCGCTGGGCGGGGCCGAGAGAGAAGCGATTCGCGGCGGCGTGGGCGGTCAAGGAGGTGGTTGTCAGGGAGGTGAGGGCCTCGAGCTGAGCCTGGGAGTGCGCCGAGGTTAGGATCGGGTTTAGGGCGCGGTCTGTCAGGTGGAGGGCCAGCGAAGGATGCTGGGAGGGGAGGGAGGCCATTTTGTCGTCGGGGACGACGACGACGACGACGACGGCGGCGGCGGGGGGCTGACACCTGTGACGTCGCGCGCGTGGTTGGGTGTGCGTGCGTGTGTGTGTGTATTGGGGATTCGCCGATATTGGGGACGGAACGAGGGGGTGAAAAAGAATCAGGATTGCCAAGAGAAGAGAATATCGACGACGACGAGGGTATCGAATTCTGGGGCAAATTGGTACAAGATCAGCGTTGGAAGGAGAAAAGAGAATAGTAGAGGAGAGGGACAGCGAGGCTTGGTAAAGAGAGACAAGAGAGACAGAGACAGAGGGCAGAGAGAGAGACAGGGTGCGGTTTGGCGCGGGTCACTTGTGGTGGTTCAGCGATTGTAGCGCCTGGTTCGCGCCGTACCCCGCCATTACCCCGCCAAATGCCGTGCCCGATACCAAAAGGTGGAACCCTCTCTACAGCCGTTGAGAGATATGACATGGGATCTTTAGCACACTATCTGCTGTTGCTCCTCCTCTCCACTCCCAAAAGAAACAGGAGAGGGCTCTCTGCAGAAAAGCGATAACAAGCAGCGTGATGGTCCTCGAACAATAGGTAGCCGAAGAAGAGTTATCTGACAGCAGACTGGCCGTGATACTCATTGAGCGCAACATCAGAGCCTCGTTTGCAGGTGCCGTTTTGCTTGTCTATCTTCAAGGGCTGGACCTTGGTCTCGGTGCTCGCTTGGCGTCGGCTGATTTGGGGGTGCTGCCGGTGCTCCTACGCTTCTCGCGATTATGCACCACCGGGGTGACAGCGCTGCCCGAAGTCTTGGGCGACGAGGGTATTGCGTGTCGACCGTCAACGCTGCGCCGGTGACGGGAAGACCGGAGGCGGGTTGCCGAGGGAGACTGTACGGGGTAGGCAGCCCGGACCGATGCCCTCGTACCGTGGTGTTTCTCCGTGGAGGACACCCGGGGGGGAGACTCGGCGAAATGCACCGTCTTTTGACTGCGACGAGCGGTTGGCGTTCCTGGCTCTACTTCTAGAGGAATATCTCGCGGCGCTCCAATCAAGCAGACCGCAGCGTCGGCTTTGCCGGTCTCCTCTATCGTAGACAGCCGGCGGCTCACGCTCGAGGCATCGTCATCATCATCGTCATCAGCGTCGGACGAGGAGACCTCGGAAATGTGCCCTGGAGGCTCATGCACTGGTTCTGGAGCGGCCTCTGCCAATGTGGGATTAGTGCTCTGGCGCGACCGACGCCGCCGGGCGCGCTGCTGCTGCTGATGATCGGGAGCATCTACCCCGTAGGCTTCGTGGGTTGAGAAGAGGGTCCCGTTGAACCAGGCCTCGCGAGTTTCGACAGGCTGGTGGTCCCAACAAAGACTGTTGGTGAAGCGAGCATCGTGAACTCTGACCTGGTCGTTGACACACCTGGACACCCGACACGTATCTGGCTCGAGAGTCAGACAACCCGCATGCCCTCGAAGGAGTCAGGTGGGACACTCACCTAAATGCTCTTGACAGTATGGGCCCTTGCGGTATCGCGGCCTTGTACATCCCTGTCGTCTACACACGGCATGTTGAGTGCAGTATCGCGACCTGGGTCCTGGATCGCAAGCTCTCTGGCAACCAGAAGCCTGACAGCGAGGGCTGGGTTTGCCGAGGTTGTTGTTATTGGCGTTATTGCTGCTGCTGCTGTTATCGGCGCTGGAGGTGCCGGTCGAAACACACTGCCCCATGACGACCTACTGCCGTCCTCGTTTCCTCCTCCAGCGCGCGCTGGGAGGTTGGATGGTGTTGGAGGAGAGCATTTCTCGAAGAGCAGGTCAGTCAGCTTAGTACCCGTCTGACATCTGGGCGGCACAAAAAAGGTGCCAGTGTTGTTGCTACTGCGGCAGCTTGTTGCTATGGCCTGAATGAGGTAAGTCGTCCCTCTGGACCGGCCCGGCAGGACAGGGCAGGGCGGCCATTCTGACGAGCAACTGGCAGAGCAGAGGCTGCAGAGCATCACTCCCCTTGTCTGCCGCATCCCGCGCTGGCGGACAGACACTGAGAGACAGATACCCTTGTCATTGGAGGCGCGAATGCATTTCACACCCATGTTGGGCGCGGGACTGGTGCCAACTGGACATCGGCGCAGACGAAACGACCGAGGGCTTGCCAATCAAGTCGCGTGCGCGAGAGAAGGGTTGGAGCAGTTGGAGCAATGCGACAAGGACGACGTAAGGCGCCAACGCATTGGAAATTGTCGAGTGGGCCAGACGAGAGTGCAGGGGGGAAGGGAGGTGAGGGTGCTAGGCGGTGCCGTTCAGCTATCACCAAGCCCGCTCGTGTTGTTGGACGGTGTTCGTCCTTTGCCGTGTGGATCGGAGGAACTTGCGAATCAGGAGGTTCCCATTTCGACGGGTGTCGCGAACTGTTCGTCGTCTCATGATGTTGACTTTTCCATGGAGCAGTGACATAAAGCCCAAATATGCCAGGGTCAGTCAGGGGCCAGTAAGTATCGGGTTATTCAGGGTGACAGTGATAGGTCAATTGTGCGTATATTCAGAGATGTGTGTGTAACTGTAACTATTATGCCCTGCTGCTAGCCCCTAACTTAGGCCTATAAGAACCCTATTCCTAGGCGCCTAAGGCCATAACTAGAGCCTACTGCTGTTGAATTGAAGGATGTACGCACACAGGGCGCAACCTGTGCGCACGGGGCGTAGGTCCGGAGATAGGCTTAAGCCCGGCGTAGCCGGCCCTTCGCCGAATATCGGAGGGACTGCTGTAGGCTTCTTCCCAAGCAGTAGGCTCCAGTTGTAGCCTTAGGCGCCTAGGAATAGGGTTCTTATAGGTGTTGAAAATGAGGTATGCGCACAGAGGGCGCTGCGCCCGAAGGGCGCCGCGGAGATCAGTTATATTCGGTCTGGTGCAGCCTGGCTGCTCGGGCGAATACAGGAGTAATTGTCACAGGCTTAGACCCAGGCAACAGGCTTTTCTGGTGGCCTTAGGCACCCAAGAAAGGGGTTCTAAAAGGCTTGCTGAGCGGCCTAGCTACGCTGTAATAGTTATAGACATAACACACTTAATATACATATAATTAACGCATAACCTTAATCCCTATTACTTTTAATAATTAAGAGTCTTATACGCCTAGAAATTAACTATAATAAGCTTAGTAAAGTAATTCCTATAAGCTTAATTTAAGCAAGATATCTAATAACGCAAAAGTTACCCTAAAAACTACCTATAACTAGGTCTTTTAGTTTAATTAGCTAAAATTAAAGGCTAAATTAAATAACCTATAGGAAGCAATTAACCCTACGTAAAAGGGCTTAAGAGCTGCTTATAAGGCTCTCCCTACGCTCCTTTAAGTGCTAACACTACTAGAGCCTAGTAACTACCCTAGAAAGGTTAATTAGAGTAACCCTACTATAGGCCCCCTACTAGACAATAACTAGCGCCTACAGGCTTCTAATATCTATAAGCTATTAACTGCTAAGTTAGCTATTTATAAAGACTATTAAAGTAACTATAATTAATAATACAGATTATATACCTACTAAAAGAAGGCTTATAACAAGCTCCTTAAGTAGGTTAGAAATATAGTTAGCGCTAACCTTCTCCTACGCTATTATCCTGCTAAGCTAGATCTTAACTCCTAGGTTAATACCCTCTAAGAAAACATAGGCTAGATAACGTCTAAGAGACGTATTACAGTATAGGAAGTATATAAAGAGATACTTAATAGCGCTAAGCATATATACCTAATAAGCGCTAACGCACTTAAGAAATAGATTTCTAGCTAGCAGGCTGCTCTTAATAAGGCTGCTGTTAGCAGTATACCTAGAACAATAGACATAAAGGACTAGTTTAGAGGCCTTATAAAGGGCCTTTTAAACAGTTACCTTAAGCTATAGGCCTAGACATTTATTAAGATATAAGATAAAGCTATAGAGAATAACACTCTTATAGTAGCTCTAGCAGTAGCAGGAGTCTGTAAGGCTATAGCGCGTATAAAGGCACCTAAGATAAAGAAAGCAGTATGTAGAGCCTTTAGCCTAACTAATATAGGAAATAATAATAATAATAACTGTAATTACAATACAGGCTGTAGCTAAGGCTATAGTTATAGAGGCTGCTAGAAGATATAATTATATAAGCTAAGTGTAACCTATAAGCAATCTACCTTATCTTTAACTAGAGTAACAGTTACCTTACGCAAGCAAAGCATACTTCCTAAGCATAAGAGGTCTAGTATAAGCGTAGTAGAGATACTATCTCTAAAGCGCTCTAGCTATTAGTTATACTAAGGTAAGGGCTACTATATATCTAACTACTAGTATACTCTACCTTATAGGCTTCTAGAGGGGTGCTACCTTAATACTATACTTAAGAAGATAATTAATATATATATTAAATATAAGCCTAAACTTATAGAGTAGCTGCAGTAAGTATAAGCCTATAAAACTAAGAATAACTAACTATATAGCAGATACTGTAGGCATATTAAACTAGCATCCTTTTATACTACTAAAAGCAGGTACTACTTAGCTAGATTAGTAATACTAGATTTAGGCTTAACTATCTATATATTTAATAATACTACTTAGTTTAAGACGCTAAGAGCAGCCCCTATTAGCAATTTCCTCTAGGCTAGCTTGCAGCAATTACCTATTAATGTATATAGCATAGCAGAAATTAAGCTCTATAGGTATAGGGGTAGCATTATAAAGCTTACCCTATATAACGTTACCCTTTACCCTAGGCTTATAGTAAACTTAGTAGCCTTTTAGAAGCTATGCTAGCACAGCCTATAGTAAGATACTAGCCTAGGTAATAATTACCTTTAATAGGCAGACTAGTCCTTTATAGCCTACCTTAATAAGATTTACTACTAGTAGATACTTAACTATAGGCCTTTTAAAGAGGAGGTAGCTTTAGCTGCAATAGTGCTGCTGCTAGCTGCAGGCACTAATAAAGCACCTCTGCTGCGCAGGAGAAATTAATATATAATAGCTACATACAGGAAGCCTATCCTAGGCAACCTTACAACTTAGCACTAGAGACTTAGCTACCTAGGCCCTAAAGTACTTAAGAGAATTATAAACGCAACTTGTAGAGTATGTCTTAAGGGTGCTAAAGGCCTAGCTATACGCTTAATTAACTGTAAGGCCTGCGTGAAGTTAAAGGCCTACTGCCTTCCTAGGCAAGCTCCCTAAGAATTAGCTTCTCTAGCTAAACTAAGTAACTAATTTATAATTAACTTTTATAATCTTAAAGTTAGTTACGCAGGGTATACATCCTATATAATTATTTCTAACTATAGTATAGGTTATATATAGGACTTTTACCTATACTAAAGGACTACTAAGGTACTACTAACTATGCTTATAGACTTCCTAACCTTTTTAGAAGTCTATTATAACTATTAGGTTAAGCACCTTAAGACTAATAATAAGCTTATATACTACCCTAATGTAGTCACTACACTTAAAGCATGCAGTATTTAGCTTAAGGCTAGCATACTAAATATATAAGCCTAGAATAGGGCTGCTAAGCGTATTGCTGCAGTTATTAAGTGTAGGGCGTATAGTATAGCAATTAACGTATACCTACTAGACATCCTTTAGCCTAAAGCCTATATAGCTTCTATATACCTTTATAACTATACACTATAAGCCTTATAAGGCTAGAAAACCCTATACTAGTTATAGCATAAATACTTCTAGGGAGACAATAAAGCGCCTTTTGTGTGCCTAGACCTCTCTTACTTATATATATATAATTGTAAAGCATATACGCTTATAGCAGATACCTAACTTCATAGAAATTAGCGCTAATGCCTAGCCCCACAAGCCTAGATAGGGTTTCTTATAGGCTATACCTCTAGTAACTCCTATTATATATAGAGTCCTACCTATAGTAAAGTCTTTACTATATATAATGTTATATTTAATAAGAAGATTACCTTTAACAGTAATATTATAAAACTAGCTAATAATATATATAAATCTATATTACAGGAAATAGCTGCTATAATTAAGCGTCTTATACGCTAAGAACAAGACAAATATAACTTTACATATACTGCAGATAAGGAAGCAGATAAGATTAAAGAGCATACTAAGCATACTAAAGGGGTAGATACCCTAGCCCTTTACAGTTATAAACCTTAAGGGGCAGAAGGCCTAGCAGGCATACCTACTAACCTCTATAGCTATAAAGACCTACCCCTACACACTAAAGCAAGATTTGCCTTAATAACACCTCTAGCAATACTACTACTAAAGGCAACCTTCTTTGCTACGCTTACAGCTACGCTAGGTATAAAGGGGTAAGAGTAATCTTAACTACTTAAAGACCTTAAGACTCTAATTCCTATGCAAAGGCTACTCCAGGAGTCCTTTAAGGCTGTATTTCTTATAGGCTATACATACTATAAACCTAAGGCTAAGCAAGAAAGACTAAATAGCACTTATACTCTACTAGTTTAGACTAATTACCTATTTCTGTAGGTAAGTATAGATTTACAGTATGTATATCTATTAGATCTAAAAGCATACTTAGGCTAAGGCTTAAATAAGGCTAGTGTATAGCCTAATTTAGGTTAAGGGGGAGCAGTCTAGGAATAGGCTTATAAGGCGCGCAGCGCTATAGGCACCTACTAGAAGCAACTACCTCCCCTTCTAATATCACACAGTTAGCTAGCAAATTACCCCTTTAGAAACAAATTCTTAGAGGCTAAACAAAGCTACCTCTACAGCTATAAGACATTAAAGTTATAGAGGGAGGTTTCTAAGCGCTCTACTAGTAACAATTAGATTCTTAGATACATTTAGGTATATACCTATAAGCTTAATAAGCATAGGCGCCTTATAAAGATAAAGGTAAGGCTTATAATATAAGGTAACTAACAAGCAAAAGACATATAAGATATATACGCTACAACACTAGTAGGTATATCGTTCTAAATACTAATAGCCTTAGCTGCCTAGTTTAATTTAAACCTACTTTAATATAATGTAGTAAACGCTTTTATCTACACTAATATTAATAAAGAGATTTATATAGAGCTTCCCCTAGGCTATTGCAAGAAAGGCATTATTATACACTTATAGAAAGCCCTCTATAGGTTACACTAATCTCCCCTACTATAGTAAAAGCACTTTAAGAAAGGCCTAATTAAACAAGGATTTAAATGCATTACAGGAGAGGATTGCTGTTAGTAGAAGGATAAGGTAACCTTCTTCTTCTACATTAATAACTATATATTAGTATATCTAGACAACTATAAGCCTATAGTAATGTAAGAGATAGGCACCCTTTAAGAGAAATACTACCTTAAAGGTAGCTAGGAGCTCTAATAGTTCCTAGGCCTTAAGATCTTATATAATTAGAAAACATACTGCCTCTAGCTCTTGCAGGCTGTATATATAGAGAAGGCTGTAAAGCTGCTTCCTATGTATACAGACTTATTAGAAGATAAAGCCTGCAAACACATACCTATAGTAAAAGCTAAGCTACTCCTACACGCAGGAAATGCATACCTAGGCAACATAACCCTATACTAATAGAAGGTTAGTATAATCCTTTATACTGCTATAATAATATATCTAGATATTGCTTTTGTAGCTAGTAGGCTTATAAGATTTAATTAGAACCTAGGTAATACCTACTAGAAAGTAACAGACTATATATTACAATACCTTTATAAGACATAATACCTCTGCCTTTACTATAGCGCTAAGCCTAGCAGTATAGACAACATACTTAAGGTAGCGTCTAACATAAGCTTTATAGATAACTTAGTTAATTAGAAGAGCTTATAGGCCTTTATAATAAAGCTTTTTAGAGGTATAGTTACTTAGTGCGCTAACAAGCAGGATACTATTACTACTTTAACTACTAAGGCTAAGCTCCTAGCCCTTTCACAAGCTACTAAGGAAGCTATCTTTATAAGCTAATTAATTATATAACTTTAAGTTTAATTACCCTTTAGAAAAACGCATACAGTAATATACACTATAGTTACACTACAGTCTATAAGAATAAGGATATAATATAATAATGCCTAGATAGTTAGCCTTATAAAGAAGGAGCTTTTAAAGCTTAGGATAAAGCTATACTACATTAATATTTATACTTACTAGCTGCATTAGGAAGTTACTAAAGGGTATATAGATATTACTTATACCCTATTAGCTAAGCTTGTAGCAGACAGTCTTATAAAAGCTCTTAACAGCCTAAAGTATAAGACTTTCCTTTAGCAGCTTAATATAACTAATAAGAAAGAAGTTCTTAAGCGTAATTATAAGAAGGAGCTTGCTAAAGATAAAGTATGCTTAGAAGCACTAATAGTAAAGGATAATATATAGGCTGTAGAGGAGACTTATAATCTCCTATGCGCCTAAGCGCCCTATATATGCTTTAAAGACAGGAAAGGATATTTGCAGCGTGTAGGCGCTCTACCCTTCACAATAATTAATTGTGAGGGCTAATAAGAAGCCCTTCCCTAAAGGGGTATGTTAAAAATAAGGTATACGTATAGAGGGCGCTACGCCTGAAGGGCGCTACAGAGATTAGTTATATTTAGTCTAGTGCAGCCTAGCTGCTTAGGTAAATACAGGAGTAATTGTTACAGGCTTAGACCTAGGCAATAGGCTTTTCTAGTAGCCTTAGGCACCTAAGAAAGGGGTTCTAAAAGGCTTGCTAAGCAGCCTAGCCGCGCTGTAATAGTTACAGACATAACACACTTAATATACACACAATTAACGTATAACCTTAATCCCTATTACTTTTAACAATAGGCCTAAGTTAGGGGCTAGCTACAGGGTATAATAGTTATAGATATATATATCTTAATACACATTTAATTAACCTATTACTGCAACCCTTAATAATTAGATAATTAAGAGTCTTACATACTTAAAAACTAATAATAATAAGCACTATAAAGCTATTTATAAGCTTATAAGATATCTACTAATACTACTAAGACTATTCTTAATAGCCCTACTAATTAGGTTCTCTAGTTTAACTAGCTTAAAACTAAGGCAAAAACCTATAAGCTTTAGGATACAATTAACCTATTAATTGCTATATATAATATATCTAAGATGCTTAATAGGCTGCTTACTAAGCTAGAAAAGCCCTTAATATGCGATTACCTATATATAGGTATAGTTAAAATAACCCCTATAAGCACTGCTGTAAATACCCCTTTAAATACTGCTTCTTTAAGAGCTAAAAGTATCCTAGTATATAAGATATACTTATAGACTGCAGCCCTTTAGTAGTAGCAGCAGCTACAGCCTTAACCTAAGCTACAGCCTTTATATAAAGAGCCTAAAGATATAACTCTAGCCCTAGACATTAGTTATACGCTCCTATGTATAGTAGATACCTTATAATATATATTACAGCTAGAGGATCTCTCTCTAGCTAACCTTCTCCTATATAAGGAGCGCTATATATAGTATAACAATAACCTACACATATAGGAGAAATGCCTTAAGCGCTATAGCAACCTCTAAGAATAAGTATGCTAGACTATCTCTACTAACCTTAAGCTCTATTACTATACCTCTAATAATAAGGTTAACGCCTAGGTAATTACCCTCTAGGCTTATATAGGAATATACCCTTCTAAATATAAAGAGAATGTATATATTATACTAGAAAAGGTCCTCTAAGTAACCTTAAGGTACCTAGGAACTAAGAAGGAAGTTAAGGCCTAGCTTGTAAAGTAGGAAAAGGTACTCTATAAAGCTGCTGCTAGCAGTATCCTAGGGGCCTAGCTCTTAAGCAACTAGTTTAACCTATTTATAGTAGCTTTCTAGAAGACCTATCTCTTAAGCTAGGTATATATATACTACTACACTAAGGTTACTAATACTCTTAATAACTACCTAACGCTAGGATTAGTACTCTCTAATATCTAAGAGTTCCTATAGTTAATAGATAAAAATAAGTATATAAAGAAGGCTAGGTAAGGGGCCTTTAGTTCTACCTATACTAAAATAATAGATAATAATAAGAAGGAGGGTTATAGGAACTATAACTATAGGGGATAGGGCTATAGCTATAGAGGGTGTATAAGAAAGGAGGTATTATTAGCTAAGGGGGTAAATACCCCTCTACTATTATAAGAAGCTAGTATAACTATAAAGTATAAGCACTTAAGTATAAGCGTAAGCGTAGTAGAGATACTGCCTATAAAGCGTATAACTATAGATACTACCTATAAGCTCTATATAGGCCCTTATTATAGTATTATGTAGTGCTTCTATATACTCCCTTACCTAAAGAGATATAACAGACTACTTAGTAAAAGTATTAAAAGGCTTATTAAAATATACCTCTAGACTAATAAGGCCCTTACTAAGAAGCTTTAAGTAGTAAGAATATTAGCTAAAGGCTTTAATTAACTTTATAGTAGATACTAAGGCAGGATTTCTACAGCCTCTTTTTACATTACTAAAAGCTAATATTACTTAGCTAAGTTAGTAATACTTAATTTAGGCAGTAATATCTATATGTTTAATAATACTATATAGTTTAAAACTCTCTATAGTATACCTATAGACGATTTTATATAGGCTAGTGTATAATAGCTACCTATTAAGGCGTATAGCACTATAGAGATTAAGCTCTAAGTATATAGGAACTGCGTTATTAAGCTTACCTTATATAATATTACCCTTTATAGAGGTATTACTACTAACCTTATCTCCTTCTTAAAGCTATACTAGTAAGGGATCTAGTAGGATATAAGCCTAAGCAATAATTGCCTATATAAAGTAGATAAGTTATTTATTATGTATATTAATAAGATTTACAGCTAGTAGGTGCTTAACTATTAGCTATTTTTGTTAGACGCTATACTTATAGCTGTAGTCCCCCTACTAGCTATTTGCGTAGACAAGATACTGTGCCTAAAGCGTAAAAGAAATACCTTTATAACAGCTACTTACAGGAAGCCTATCCTTAGCAACCTTTTCACCTAGCACTAGCGTCTTAGATACCCTAGGCTAGAAGCGCTTAAAAGGATCTCTAATATTACTTATAGAGTATATATCTAAGGTTTTAATAAGCCTATAACAACAGTTAACTATAAAGCTTATACCCTAGGTAAGGCCTATTATATAGTCTAAAGGAGCCTATAAGAGTTAGTTATCTATGTAAAGCCTAGTAACTGCCTTATAGTTAACTTTTATAACCTTAAGGTAGGCTATATAGGTTACTGCTCCTATATACTCTTTTTAGACTGTATAATAGGCCTAACTTAGGACTTTTACCTTTATACCTATAAGATAGATATACTACTTATAATAATTACAGACTTCCTTACTATACTTAAAGTATACTACAGTTATAAGGTAAAGGTTATTAAGACTAATAATAAGCTAGCTAATAATAATAAGGTTTCTATAAGCCTTAATATATATAGTATATATATTAAGGCAAGCGCCCTAAATACCTAAGTATAAAATAGCGCTACAGAGCGTATTATAGCTATAATTAAGCATAAGGCTAGGTATATAGCTGTTTATACTAAGCTTCTTAATATCCTTTAGCTTAAGATTTATGCCTCTATAACCTACCTTTATAACTATATACTGTAAGCCTCTTGTAGTTAGAAGACTCTATACTAGTTATAGTATAAGCACTTCTAGGGGGAAGACGCTATATAATTTGCCTAGCTAGACCTTTTATATCTAAGAGTCTTTAGCTATAAAGTGTATATGCTTATAGTAGACGCTTAACTTTACTGTTAGTGCTTAAAAAGGCTTACCTTATATATATAGATAGGTTATCTTGTTAGCTACACTTTAAGTAACTTATACTGCATTTAGAATCCCCTTTATAGTAAAGTATTTATAATAAAAGATATTATCTTTAATAAAAAACTTATCTTTAATAGTAACCTAAAGGCGCTTACTAAGGATATTTATAAGTTAGACCTTTAAGATATTAAACATATAATTAACTACCTTATTCTTAAAGGCTAGTATAATGTAACTGCATCCTATGCAGCTAATAAGGAGGCTAATAAGATCTATAAAGACTATAATAAAGCTAAGGGGGTACCTCTAGGCGCTGCCCTAAGTACCCCTAGTGTAGTAGAAACTCCTTCTAATAAGCCTCCTGCCCTAGCGCTGCATACTAAGTCCTAGTTTAAGCTTATAATGCTGCTACTAATACCCCTAAGATTAGCGTTTCTTGCTATGCTTACAGTAGTATTTATAGGGGGGTAGGAAGGATCTTAATAAGCTAATAAAACCCTCTTTCTAACGCACTGCTAGTAGTTATATATATCCTTTAAGGCTACATTCCTTACTAGGTATATATATAATAAGTATTCTTATATATATAACTCTATAAAAACTAAGTAATAACTAATAGATAGTATAGGAATACCTAGGTTATAGGCTAGCCCCCTATAAGACCTTATATAATATATTAACTAATCCCTAGAATGCCTTTGCGTAACAGGATTATATAGTCTAGAGCTAGTACTTATAGTATCTCTAGAGGGAGCCTGTTATAAGGCTAATACCTTACGCAGCACCTACTAGAAGGAACTCCTACTACTCCCTATATTATATAGTTAACTCTAATACTATCCTCTTAAAGATACCTTTTGTAAAGCTAAAATATTATACCTTAATAGCTATATAACTTTATGCTTATAGTAAGAGGTATCTAAAGCTTCTATATATAGTAATTAGATTCTTAGTTACTATTAGGTCTATACCTATAAGCTTAATAAGTATAGTTACCTTAGTAAAGTAAAGGCTAGGCTTATAATATAAGGTAACTAATAAGCAAAAGATAACTAAGATATATATATAGTAACGCTTATAGGTATATCTTTCTAGATCCTAATAGCTATAGCTACTTACTTTAATTATAAGCTACTCTAATATAATGTAGTAAACGTATTTATATATACAGATATTAATAAGGAAATATATATAGAGATACTACCTAGATACTATAAGAAAGGCGTTATCCTATACCTTTAGAAAGCCCTCTATAGGCTGCACTGTTTGCCTATACTCTAGTAAAAGTATTTTAAGAAGGGGCTTATAGTATAGGGCTTTAAATATATAGCTAGAGAAGACTGCTGCTAGCAGAAAGGAGAGGTTACCTTCTTCTTTTATATTAATAATTACATCCTTGCCTTCCTAAAGGCCTATAAGCTTATAGTAATAGATAAGCTATATACACTTTAGACTAAATACTACCTTAAAGGCAGCAAAAACCTCTAGTAGTTTCTTAGCCTTAAGATTGTATGTAACTAAAAGACCTATTACCTATAGCTCTTATAGGCTGTATATACTAAGAAGTATAGGAAACTGCTTCCTACGTATACTAATGTTATAAATAATAATACTACGTAGTATATACCTATAATAAAGGAGGAGCTGCTGCTATATAAAGATAATATACCTCCTATAGAGATTTACTATTATTAACGTAAAGTTAGCACTATCCTTTATACTACTGTAATAATATACCTAGATATTACCTTTACTGCAAGCAGGCTTATAAGATTTAATTAAAACCCTTTAGATATACACTAAAAGGCTGCTAATAAAGTCCTTTAATACCTCTATAAAACGTAATACCTTTACCTCTACTTTAGCGCTAAGCTAGGTAGTAAGGATAATGCCTTTAAAGTTACCTCTAACGCAAGCTTTAGTAATAATACTCTAACCTAAAGGAGCTTATAAGCCTTTATAATAAAGCTTTTTAGAGGCCTTATTATATAGTAAGCTAATAGATAAGATATAGTTATAACCTTAATAATAGAAGTAGAGCTGCTTATGCTTACCTAAGCTACTAAAGAGGCACTTTTTGCAAGCTAATTAATCTTATAACTTTAAATCTAACTACCTATATAGTGTAGAGACTAATCTATATATACATTAGTAAAGGTAATACTAATAAGAGTATAAATCTAGTGTAATAACTAGTAGACAGTAAAGCTTATTATAAGTAAGATTTTATAACTGTATACTAAGCTCTACTATATTAATATTTATAACTACTAGCTATACTAAGAATTCACTAATAGCTATATAGACGTTATATATACCTTATTAGCAAAGCTTATAGCAGATAGCTTAATAAAAGCCCTTAACTTAGTAAAGCATAACGCCTTCCTCCTCTAGCTTAATATAACTAACAAGAAGGAGGTCCTTAAGGCTAACTGTATAAGAGATCTTATAATTAATAAAGCCTACCTATAGGTAGAAATAACTAAGTCTAATGTATAGGTAGTAGAGTAGACAGTCTTGTAAGCGTATAAGCTAGTAGGAAAAGCCTTCTCACGCACGCTAAGATAATATAATATTAATGCCCTTTCTGCAGCCTATAGAGGCTATAAAGAAGTCTTTCCCTAAGGGGGTATGTTAAATTAAAGGATATATACATATAGGGTATAACCTATACATATAGGGCATAGGTCTAGAGATAGGCTTAAGCCTAGCGTAGCTAGCCCTTCACTAAATATTAGAGGGACTGCTGCAGGCTTCTTCCTAAGCAGTAGGCTCTAGTTATAGCCTTAGGCGCCTAGGAATAGGGTTCTTATAGGCCTAAGTCAGGGGCTAGCTGCAGGGCACAATAGTTATAGACACACATATCTCAATACACATTTAATTAACCTATCACTGCAACCCTTAATAATCAGACAACTGCTTAGGAAGAAGCCTGCAGCAGTCCCTCTAGTATTTAGTAAAGGGCTAGCTACACTAGGCTTAAGCCTATCTCTAGGCCTACGCTCTATATATAACTATTACACCCTAGATATATATACCCTTTAATTTAATATACCCCCTTAGGGAAAGACTTCTCTACTACCTCTATAGGCTATAGAAAAGGTACTACTATTATATAATCTTAGTGTATATAAGAGAAAGTTTTTCCTACTAGCTTATATACTTATAAGACTGTTTCCTCTACTACTTATACGTTAGGCTTAGCTATTTCTACCTATAGGTAAGCTTTATTAATTATAAGATCCCTTATATAGTTAGCCTTAAGGACCTCCTTCTTATTAGTTATATTAAGCTAGAGTAAGAAGGTATTATACTTTACTAAATTAAGGGCTTTTATTAGGCTATCTACTATAAGCTTTACTAATAGAGTATATATAATATCTATATAACTATTAGTAAATTCTTAGTATAGCTAGTAGTTATAAATATTAATATAGTAGAGCTTAATGTATAGCTATAAAATCTTACTTATAGTAAGCTTTACTATTTATTAGTTATTATACTAAATTTATACTCTTATTAGTATTACCTTTATTAATATATATATAGATTAGTCTCTATACTATATAGGTAGTTATATTTAAAGTTATAAGATTAATTAGCTTATAAAAAGTACCTCCTTAGTAGCTTAAGTAAGTATAAGTAGCTTTACTTCTATTATTAAGGTTATAACTATATTTTATCTATTAGCTTACTATATAATAAGGCCTCTAAAAAGCTTTATTATAAAGGCTTATAAGCTCCTTTAGGTTAAAGTATTATTACTAAAGCTTACATTAGAAGTAACTTTAAAGGTATTATCTTTACTACCTAGCTTAGCGCTAAAGTAAAGGTAAAGGTATTATATTTTATAGAGGTATTAAAGGACTCTATTAGTAGCTTTCTAATATATATCTAAGGGGTTTTAATTAAATCTTATAAGCTTACTTATAGTAAAAGTAATATTTAGGTATATTATTATAGTAGTGTAAAGGATAGTGCTAACTTTACATTAATAATAGTAAATCTCTATAGGGGGGGTATTATCTTTATATAGTAGTAGCTCTTCTTTTATTATAGGTATATACTAGGTAGTATTATTATCTATAACATTAGTATATATAGGAAGTAGTTTCTTATACTTCTTAGTGTATATAGCTTATAAGAGCTATAGGTAATAGGTCTTTTAGTTATATATAATCTTAAGGCTAAGGAACTACTAGAGATTCTTACTACCTTTAAGGTAGTATTTAGTCTAAAGTATATATAGCTTATCTATTACTATAAGCTTATAGGCTTTTAGGAAGGTAAAGATATAATTATTAATATAAAAGAAGAAGGTAACCTCTCCTTTCTACTAATAGTAATCCTCTCTAGCTATATACTTAAAGCCTTATACTATAAGACCTTTCTTAAAGTACTTTTGCTAGAGTATAAGTAAGTAGTGTAGCCTATAGAGGGCTTTCTAAAGGTATAGGATTATACTTTTCTTATAGTATCTAGGTAGTATTTCTATATATATTTCCTTATTAATATCTATATATATAAATGTATTTACTATATTATATTAGAGTAGCTTATAATTAAAGTAGGTAGCTATAGCTATTAAGATCTAGAAAGATATACTTATAAGTATTATAGTATATATATCTTAGTTATTTTTTACCTATTAGTTACCTTATATTATAAGCCTAGCTTTTATCTTATTAAGGTAGCTATACTTATTAAGCTTATAGGTATAGACCTAATAGTAGCTAAGAATCTAATTGCTATATATAGATACCTTAGATACCTTACACTAAAAGTATAAGGTTATATAACTATTAAGGTATAATACTTTAGCTTTATAGAAGGTGTCTTTAAGAGAGTAGTATTAAAGTTAACTATATAATGTAGGGAGTAGTAGGAGTTTCTTTTAGTAAGTGCTATATAGGGTATTAGCTTTATAATAAGCTCTTTCTAAAGATATAAGTACTAGCTTTAGATTATATAATCCTATTATATATAAGTATATTAAGGGTTAATCTATACCTTATGTAAGGTCTTATAGGGGGCTAGCCTATAACCTAGGTGTTTTAGTACTATCTATTAATTATTATTTAGTTTTTATAGAGTTATATATATAGGAATACTTATTATATATACACTTAGTAAGAAATATAGCCTTAAAGGATATATATAACTGCTAGCAGTATGTTAGAAAGAGGGTTTTATTAGCTTATTAGGATCCTTCTTACCCCCCTATAAACGCTACTATAAGTATAGTAAAAAACGCTAATCTTAAGGGTATTAGCAGCAGTATTATAAGCTTAAACTAGGACTTAGTGTGTAGCGCTAGGGTAGGAGGCCTATTAGAAGGCGTTTCTTCTACACTTAGGATACTTAAAGTAGTACCTAGAGGTACCCCCTTAGCTTTATTATAGTCTTTATAGATCTTATTAGCCTCTTTATTAGCTATATAGGATATAGTTACATTATACTTACCTTTAAGAATAAGGTAGTTAATAGTATATTAAATATCTTAAAAGTCTAACTTATAAATATCCTTAGTAAGGGCTTTTAGGTTACTATTAAAGATAAGTTTTTTATTAAAGATAATATCTCTTATTATAAATACTTTACTATAAAGGGGATTCTAGATATAGTATAAGTTACTTAAGGTATAGTTAATAAGATAACCTATCTATATATATAAGGTAAGCCTTTTTAGGCGCTAGTAGTAAAGCTAAGTGTCTACTGTAAGTGTATATACTTTATAGCTATAGACTCTTAAGTATAAAAGGTTAGGCTAGGTAAATTATATAGTATCTTTACCCTAAAAGTATTTATACTATAACTAGTATAAAGTCTTCTAACTATAAGAGGCTTATAGTATATAGTTATAAAGGTAGGTTATAGAGGCATAAATCTTAGGCTAAAGGATATCTAGAAGCTTTATATAGATAGCTATATACCTAGCCTTACACTTAATTATAGCTATAATATACTCTATAGCGCTGTTTTACGCTTAGGTATTTAGTACGCTTACCTTAATATATATACTATATATATTAAGGCTTATAGAAACCTTATTATTATTAGCTAGCTTATTATTAGTCTTAATTACCTTTACCTTATAGCTATAGTATACTTTAAGTATAGTAAGGAAATCTATAATTGTTATAAGTAGTATATCTATTCTTATAGGCTCCTTTAGACTATACAATAGGCTTTACTAAGAGCATAAGCCTTATAGTTAACAGTTATAATAGGCTTGTTAAGACCCTAGATACATACCCTATAAGTAACGTTAGAGATCCTCTTAAGCGCCTCTAGGCTAGGGTATCTAAGCTGCTAGTATTAGGTAAGGAGGTTGCTAAGGGTAGGCTTCCTATAGGTAGCTATTATAAAGGTATTTCTTTTATACTTTAGGTATAGCACCTTATCTATGCAATTAGCTAGTAGGGAGACTATAGCTATAAGTATAGTGTCTAATAAAAAGGGCTAATAGTCTAGCACCTACTAGCTATAAATCTTATTAATATAAGTAATAAAGGACTTATCTACTTTATAGAGGTAATTATTACTTAGGCTTATATCCTACTATATCCCTTACTACTATAGCTTTAAGAAGGAGATAAGGTTAGTAGTAATACCCCTATAAAGGGTAATATTATATAAAGTAAGCTTAATAATGTAATTCCTATACACTTAGAGCTTAATCTCTATAGTACTATATACCTTAATAGGTAGCTACTATATGCCTACCTATATAAAGTTATCTATAGATATACTATAGAGGGTTTTAAACTATATATTATTATTAAATATATAGATATTACTACCTAAGTTAAGTATTACTAACTTAGCTAAGTAGTATTAGCTCTTAGTAATATAAAAGGAGGCTTTAGAAATCCTACCTTAGTACCTACTATAGAGTTAATTAAAGCCTTTAGCTACCTATCTTACTGTTTAGAGCTTTTTAGTAAGGGTATTATTACTTTAAAGGTGTATTTTAATAAGCCTTTTAATACTCTTACTAAGGGGTCTATTATACCTTTTTAGGTAAGGGAAAGCGTAAAAGTACTATATAATAGTGTAATAAGGGCCTGCATAGAGCTTATAGGTTATATCTAAAGTTATATACTTTATAGGCAGTATCTTAACTATACTTATACTTATACTTAAGCGCTTACGCTTTATAGTTATACTATCTTTATATAAAGGTAGAGGGGTATTTACCCCCTTAGCTAATAATACTTCCTTTCTCCTATACCCTCTATAGCTATAGCCTTATCTACTATAGTTATAGTTCTTATAGCCTTCTTTTTTATTATTAGTTTCTATTAGTTTAGTATAGGTAGGCCTAAAAGTACCTTACCTAGCCTTTTTTATATACTTATTTTTATTAACTAACTATAGGAACTTTTAGATATTAGAGAGGACTATTCCTAGTGTTAAGTAGTTATTAAGTATATTAGTAACCTTAGTATAGTAGTATATATAAGCCTAGCTTATAAGATAGGTCTACTAGAAAGATACTATAAAAGGGTTAAATTAGTTACTTAAAAGCTTAGCTTCTAGGATACTGCTAGTAGTAGCTTTATAGAGTGCTTTTTCCTACTTTATAAGCTAGGCTTTAACTTCTTTTTTAGTCTCTAGGTACCTTATAGTTACTTAAAAGACTTTTTCTAATATAATATATATATTCTCCTTACGTTTAGAAGTATATATTCCTATATAGGCCTAGAGGGTAATTACCTAGGTATTAACCTTATTATTAGAGGTATAGTAATAGAGCTTAAGATTAGTAGAAATAGTTTAGTATATCTATTCTTATAGGTTACTATAACGCTTAAGGCGCTTCTCCTATATATATAGGTTATTATTATACTATATATAGCACTCCTTATATAGGAGAAGGTTAGCTAAAGAGAGATCCTCTAGCTATAATATATAGTATAAGGCGTCTGCTATACATAGGAGTATATAACTAATATTTAGGGCTAGAGTTATATCTTTAGGCTCCTTATGTAAGGGCTCTAGCTTAGGTTATAGCTATAGCTATAGCTACTATTACTGCTAGAGGGCTGCAGTCTATAAGTGTATCTTATATACTAAGATGCTTATAGCTCTTAAAGGGGTAGTATTTAATAGGGTATTTATAGTAGTACTTATAGGAGTTATTATAACTATACCTATATATAGGTAATTATATATTAAGGGCTTTTCTAGCTTAGTAAGTAGCCTAGTAAGCGTCTTAGACGTATTATATATAGTAATTAATAAGTTAATTATATCCTAAAGCTTATAGGTTTTTACTTTAGTTTTAAGCTAGTTAAACTAAAGAACCTAATTAGTAAGGCTATTAAGAATAGTCTTAGTAGTATTAGTAGATATTTTATAAGCTTATAAATAGCTTTATAGTGCTCTTTATTATTAGTTTTTAAGCGTATAAGACTCTTAATTATTAGGTTATTTAGGGTAATAGTAATAGGTTAATTATATATATATTTAGAGATATATATATAACTATAACTATTATACTCTACTACTAGCCCCTAACTTAGGCCTATAAGAACCCTATTCCTAGGCGCCTAAGGCTATAACTAGAGCCTACTGCTTAGGAAGAAGCCTGCAGCAGTCCCTCTAGTATTTAGCGAAGGGCTAGCTACGCTAGGCTTAAGCCTATCTCCAGGCCTACGCCCTATGCGTAACTGTTGCGCCCTGTGTGCGTACACCCTTCAATTCAACAGTAAGGGCCTGATCGGCAACAACGTTATGGGCACGATATCTTAAGTATAACGTTATTAGGGTACTTTTTAATTAGATAATCCTGCTTAATAGAAGTCTAATTTACGCCTATATACTAACAGGATCCCTATACCCTTTTATTACCCTCACCGCCTACCAGGATAATAAGTAACCTTTCTTTTCCCCTTATTATCTCTACTATTAAGAAGTTATCCTTATTATTATTATTATTATTAATCTTTTTATATAATAGCTAACTAGCAGCAAGAGGAGGGTATTACTATTAATAATAGGGGTAATATTACTATAAACCCTATTAGCTAACGTACGCAATTAATAAGGCTACAGCGCAAGCAAAAGAGAGGGCTAGAGTAGGTTAGCAAGAGTATTAAAGCAGCAGTTACTATAGTATCTTCTAATTGTAAAGCAATACAGCAGTCTATTGCTAGTATTACTTAAGTATAAAAAAAGCCTTATACGCTATAGAATCTAGATTTAACTAACTGCTTTATAGAGGAGCTTACTATCCTTTACTATAACAGTAACCTAAATACTAGTAAGGCTGCTGTATAAAAGACCTCCCTTATTAGCCTTATAAATTATATTAATAAGGAGAGCTAGTTTAACTTTAAGATCTCTATTAATATACTAGTTAATAAGTATAATATAGAGAAAAAGAAGTACACTATCTAAGCGTATATTACCTATAAGTTAGGTAATATATACAATAAAGAGAATAGTAAAGTCTCCTATAGTAAGAAGGTAAAAAAGGATTTTCTTACTAACTACCTATACTAAGATTAAGTATTTAATTAAGGATTAGGGCTGCTAGCTCTATACTAAGAGATATAGAGTATAATAATAAGTAAAGGAAACAGTATATAGTCTACTATAGAGTTAGCCTAACCCTAGTAGTATAAAATAGACTTACTAGATAAGGGAAGTAGTAGTTTAGAGGAGGATAAAGGTAAGGCTAATAATACTAAAGAAGATAATAATAATAATACTAATATAGAGGAACTACAGTAGAGTTAGCCTTATATTTTATTACTATAGTTACTAGTAATACACCTAAGTTTATCTACTTTATTACTATAACATTAATTATCCTTAATAGTAGGTATACACCTATTTTTACTAGTTAGGAGTAAGTTATAATAGAAAGTACTTACTATAGCTAAAGCTAATATATATATTAGCTAATCTATTTAGAAGCTTAGTAATAAATTCTCTAATAGTTAGAAGGAAGTTATAGAGATAAAGCTAAAGAATAAGTAGAGGCTTATATAGGGCCCTACTTATAATAAAGTTAAGGTAAATAAAGTAATAGCTAACTTAGTAAGATTTAAGGAAGAGCTTAAGCTATATATATATTTAGCTATTTTAAATAAGTTAGTAATAAAGGAGAAAAGGCTAGTAGTATTATTGTTGAAAGTGATAGGGATTAAGGTTATGCGTTAATTGTGCGTATATTAAGTGTGTTGTCTGTAACTATTACAGCGTAGCTAGGCTGCTTGGCAAGCCTTTTGGAACCCCTTTCTTAGGTGCCTAAGGCTACTAGAAAAGCCTGTTGCCTAGGTCTAAGCCTATAACAATTACTCCTGTATTTGCTTAAGTAGCTAGGCTGCACTAGACTGAATATAACTGATCTCTGTAGCGCCCTTTAGGTGTAGCGCCCTCTATATGCATACCTTATTTTTAATATACCCCTTTAGGGAAGGGCTTCTTATTAGCCCTTATAATTAATTATTATAAAGGGTAGAGTGCCTACATACTATAAATATCCTTTCCTGTCTTTAAAGTATATATAGAGCGCTTAGGTATATAGGAGATTATAAGTCTCCTCTATAGCCTATATATTATCTTTTACTATTAGTGCTTCTAAGTGCGCTTTGTCTTTAGTAAGCTCTTTCTTATAATTACGCTTAAGAACCTCCTTCTTATTAGTTATATTAAGCTACTAAAGGAAAGTCTTATGCTTTAGGCTGTTAAGAGCCTTTATAAGACTGTCTACTACAAGCTTAGCTAATAGGGTATAGGTAATATCTATATACCCTTTAGTGACTTCCTAATATAGCTAGTAAGTATAAATATTAATATAGTATAGCTTTATCCTAAGCTTTAAAAGCTCCTTCTTTATAAGGCTAACTATCTAGGTGTTATTATATTATATCTTTATTCTTATAGACTGTAGCGTAACTATAGTGTATGTTACTGTATATATTTTTCTAAAAGGTAATTAAACTTAAAGTTATATAATTAATTAGCTTATAAAGATAGCTTCCTTAGTAGCTTATAAAAGGGCTAGGAGCTTAGCCTTAGTAGTTAAAGTAGTAATAGTGTCCTGCTTATTAGTACGCTAAGTAACTATACCTCTAAAAAGCTTTATTATAAAGGCCTATAAGCTCTTCTAATTAACTAAGTTATCTATAAAGCTTGCATTAGATACTACCTTAAGTATATTGTCTGCACTACTAGGCTTAGCGCTATAGTAAAGGTAGAGGTATTATGTCTTATAAAGGTATTATAATATATAGTCTATTACTTTCTAGTAGGTATTGCCTAGGTTTTAATTAAATCTTATAAGCCTACTAGCTATAAAAGCAATATCTAGATATATTATTATAGCAGTATAAAGGATTATACTAACCTTCTGTTAGTATAGGGTTATATTGCCTAGGTATACGTTTCCTGTATGCAGGAGTAGCTTAGCTTTTGCTATAGGTATATGTTTGCAGGCTTTATCTTCTAATAAGTCTATGTGTGTAGGAAGTAGCTTTATAGCCTTCTCTATATATATAGCCTGCAAGAGCTAGAGGTAGTATGTTTTCTAATTATATAAGATCTTAAGGCTTAGGAACTATTAGAGCTCCTAGCTGCCTTTAAGGTAGTATTTCTCTTAAAGGGTACCTATCTCTTGTATTACTATAGGCTTATAGTTGTCTAGATACACTAATATATAGTTATTAATATAGAAGAAGAAGGTTACCTTATCCTTCTGCTAATAGCAATCCTCTCCTGCAATATATTTAAATCCTTATTTAATTAAGCCTTTCTTAAAGTGCTTTTACTATAGTAGGGGAGATTAGCGTAACCTATAGAGGGCTTTCTATAAGCGTATAATAATACCTTTCTTATAATAGCCTAAGGGAAGCTCTATGTAAATCTCCTTATTAATATTAGTGTAGATAAAAGCGTTTACTGCATTATATTAAAGTAGGTTTAAATTAAACTAAGCAGCTAAGGCTATTAGTATTTAGAATAATATACCTACTAGCGTTATAGTGTATATATCTTATATATCTTTTGCTTATTAGTTACCTTATATTATAAGCCTTACCTTTATCTTTATAAGGCGCCTATGCTTATTAAGCTTATAGGTATATACCTAAATATATCTAAGAATCTAATTGTTACTAGTAGAGCGCTTAGAAACCTCCCTCTATAACTTTAATGTCTTATAGCTATAGAGGTAGCTTTATTTAGCCTCTAAGAATTTATTTCTAAAGGGGTAATTTACTAGCTAACTATGTAATATTAGAAGGGGAGGTAGTTACTTCTAGTAGGTGCCTATAGCGCTACACGCCTTATAAGCCTATTCCTAGACTACTCCCCCTTAACCTAAATTAGGCTATATACTAGCCTTATTTAAGCCTTAGCCTAAGTATACTTTTAGATCTAATAGATATGTATACTATAGATCTATACTTACCTATAGAAATAGGTAATTAGTCTAAACTAGTAGAGTATAAGTGCTATCTAGTCTTTCTTACTTAGCCTTAGGTTTATAGTATGTATAGCCTATAAGAAATGCAGCCTTAAAGGACTCCTAGAGTAGCCTTTATATAGGAATTAGAGTCTTAAGGTCTTTAAGTAGTTAAGATTACTCTTGCCTCTTTATGCCTAGCGTAGCTATAAGTATAGTAAAGAAGGTTACCTTTAGTAGTAGTATTACTAGAGGCGTTATTAAGGTAAATCTTGCTTTAGTGTGTAGGGGTAGGTCTTTATAGCTATAGAGGCTAGCAGGTATACCTACTAGGCCTTCTACCCCTTAAGGTTTATAACTATAAAGGGCTAAGGTATCTACCCCTTTAGTATGCTTAGTATACTCTTTAATCTTGTCTACTTCCTTATCTGTAGTGTATATAAAGTTACGTTTATCTTGTTCTTAGTGTATAAGACACTTAATTATAGTAGCTATTTCCTGTAATATAGATTTATATATATTATTAGCTAGTTTTATAATATTACTGTTAAAGGTAATCTTCTTATTAAACATAATATTATATATAGTAAAGACTTTACTATAGGTAGGACTCTATATATAATAGGAGTTACTAGAGGTATAGCCTATAAGAAACCCTATCTAGGCTTATAGGGCTAGGCGCTAGCGCTAATTTCTGTGAAGTTAGGTGTCTGCTATAAGTATATATACTTTATAACTATATATACATAAGTAAGAGAGGTCTAGGTATGTGAAAGGCGCTTTATTGTCTCTCTAGAAGTATTTATACTATAACTAGTATAGGGTTTTCTAGCCTTATAAGGCTTGCAGTATATAGTTATAAAGGTATATAGAAGCTGTGTAGGCTTTAGGCTAAAGGATATCTAGTAGGTATACGTTAATTGCTATACTGCGCGCCCTACGCTTAATAACTGCAGTAATACGCTTAGCAGCCCTATTCTAGGCTTATATATTTAGTATGCTAGCCTTAAGCTAAATACTATATACTTTAAGTATAGTAACTATATTAGGGTAGTGTATAAGCTTATTATTAGTCTTAAGGCGCTTAACCTAATAGTTATAATAGACTTCTAAAAAGGTTAGGAAGTCTATAAGCATAGTTAGTAGTACCTTAGTAGTCCTTTAGTGTAGGTAAAAGTCCTATATATAACTTATACTATAGTTAGAAATAATTATATAGGATATATACCCTATATAACTAACTTTAAGATTATAAAAGTTAATTATAAATTAGTTACCTAGTTTAGCTAGAGAAGCTAATTCTTAGGGAGCTTGCTTAGGAAGGTAGTAGGCCTTTAACTTCACGCAGGCCTTACAGTTAATTAAGTGTATAGCTAGGCCTTTAGTACCCTTAAGATATACTCTATAAGTTACGTTTACAATTCTCTTAAGTGCTTTAGGGCCTAGGTAGCTAAGTCTCTAGTGCTAAGTTATAAGGTTACCTAGGATAGGCTTCCTGTATATAGCTATTATATATTAATTTCTCCTATACAGTAGAGGCGCTTTATTAATGCCTGCAGCTAGTAGCAGCACTATTATAGCTAAAGCTACCTCCTCTTTAAAAGGCCTATAGTTAAGTACCTACTAGTAGTAAATCTTATTAAGGTAGGCTATAAAGGACTAGTCTACCTGTTAAAGGTAATTGTTACCTAGGCTAGTATCTTACTATAGGCTACGCTAGCGTAGCTTCTAAAAGGCTACTAGGTTTGCTGTAAGCCTAGGGTAAAGGGTAATGTTATATAGGGTAAGCTTTATAATGCTACCCCTATGCCTATAGAGCTTAATTTCTGCTATGCTGTATACGTTAATAGGTAATTACTATAAGCTAGCCTAGAGGAAATTACTAATAGGGGCTGCTCTTAGCGTCTTAAACTAAGTAGTATTATTAAATATATAGATAGTTAAGCCTAAATCTAGTATTACTAATCTAGCTAAGTAGTACCTACTTTTAGTAGTATAAAAGGATACTAGTTTAATACGCCTATAGTATCTGCTATACAGTTAGTTATTCTTAGTTTTATAGGCTTATACTTACTATAGCTACTCTATAAGTTTAGGCTTGCGTTTAATATATATATTAATTATCTTCTTAAGTATAGTATTAAGGTAGTGCCTCTCTAGAAGCCTATAAGGTAGGGTATACTAGCAGTTAGATATATAGTAGCCCTTACCTTAGTATAACTAACAGCTAGAGCGCTTTAGAGATAGTATCTCTACTATACTTATACTAGACCTCTTATGCTTAGGAAGTATGCTTTACTTACATAAGGTAACTATTACCTTAGTTAAAGATAAGGTAGATTACTTATAGGTTATACTTAGCTTATATAATTATGTCTTCTAGCAGCCTCTATAACTACAGCCTTAGCTATAGCCTACGTTGCGATTGTAGTTATTGTTATTATTATTTCCTATATTAGTTAGGCTAAAGGCTCTATATGCTGCTTTCTTTATCTTAGGTGCCTTTATACATACTATAGCCTTATAGACTCCTGCTACTGCTAGAGCTACTATAAGAGTATTATTCTCTATAGCCTTATCTTATATCTTAATAAATATCTAAGCCTATAGCTTAAGGTAACTGTTTAAAAGGCCTTTTATAAGGCCTCTAAACTAGTTCTTTATATCTATTATTCTAGGTATACTGCTAATAGCAGCCTTATTAAGGGTAGCCTGCTAGCTAGAAATCTATTTCTTAAGTGCGTTAGCGCTTATTAGGTATATATACTTAGCGCTATTAAGTGTCTCTTTATATGCTTCCTATGCTATAATATATCTCTTAGACGTTATCTAGCCTACGTTTTCTTAGAGGGTATTAACCTAGGAGTTAAGATCTAGCTTAGCAGGACAATAGCGCAGGAGAAGGTTAGTGCTAACTGTGTTTCTAACTTACTTAAGGAGCTTATTATAAGCCTTCTTTTAGTAGGTATATAATCTATATTATTAATTATAGTTACTTTAACAGTCTTTATAAATAGCTAACTTAGCAGTTAATAACTTATAGACATTAGAAGCCTGTAGGTATTAGTTATTATCTAGTAGGGGGCTTATAGTAAGGTTACTCTAATTAACCTTTCTAGGGTAGTTACTAGGCTCTAGTAGTGTTAGCACTTAAAGGAGTGTAGGGAGAGCCTTATAAGCAGCTCTTAAGCCCTTTTGCGTAGGGTTAATTGCTTCCTATAGGTTATTTAATTTAGCCTTTAATTTTAGCTAATTAAACTAAAAGACCTAGTTATAGGTAGTTTTTAGGGTAACTTTTGCGTTATTAGATATCTTGCTTAAATTAAGCTTATAGGAATTACTTTACTAAGCTTATTATAGTTAATTTCTAGGTATATAAGACTCTTAATTGTTAAAAGTGATAGGGATTAAGGTTATACGTTAATTATACATATATTAAGTGTGTTGTCTGTAACTATTACAGCGCAGCTAGGCTGCTTAGCAAGCCTTTTAGAACCCCTTTCTTAGGTGCCTAAGGCCACTAGAAAAGCCTGTTACCTAGGTCTAAGCCTGTGACAATTACTCCTGTATTCACCTAAGCAGCTAGGCTGCACTAGACTGAATATAACTGATCTCTGCAGCGCCCTTTAGGCGCAGCGCCCTCTGTGTGCATACCTTATTTTCAATAATTATAGGTAAGGTATTAGAACTTACTACTAAGTAATAAGCTAAAAATAGTATATTATCTAGAGGTATACTTATAGGAAATAAAGATATATTTATAGGAGAATAGGTTAGAAGGATAGGAAGGTTATTAATGTTTTCTATAGTGTAAATACTTAGTATTTTATTATACCCTACTTTCCCTCCTTTCCTACTCCTTCTATATAGTATCCTTTATCTACTTATAAATAACCTCTATACTTTAATCTAAGCACTACCTATCTACCCTTCTACCTATAACCTCTACGTTAGGCTAATCTAACTTCTCTTCCTCTTTTAATTCTATATAATAGATAAGGAAGTTATATAGGCCTATTACTATATATATAATTTTTACCTATAAGGTAAAGCTATACTCTAGCGCAGCCTAGTAAATAATCCTCTACTTCCTTTTAAGGTAACTAAAAACCTACTTAACGATAACTTAAAGATAACTATAGTAGAGGTTATATAGCTCCTTAGCTATCTCTAGTAGCCTTTCTACTTCCCTCTAGTCCTATAGATAATAATGTATTTTACTATAGGGAGTAATAAGTCTACTTTATCTACTAAATGCTACATTACCTAACAAATATTAACCTTCTAGGACTTAAAATCCTTAGTTATACGTAAAGTTAATTAGACTTATATTATAAATTAACCCTTTAGCACTAGCAAGAATATATAAGAATCCTCTATTAAACTATACTGCAGTAAAGACATTTTAAGATACTAACCCCTTCTAACTTTGCTAGGTAGCCTAATTAGTCTAGGGGATATAGGCATTAATAAGCGTTCTATTAACTATACTAATACACCCTATAAAGAACTTCCTAAGCTTTTTATTACCCTCTATCTCAGGGGATACCTTAAAATCTCTAGGAGGTATAACATATACCTTATAGAGCTAAACGAGGTATAGGAGGACCTTATTCTAAATAGTTAATACTATTAACTAACTAATGTAAAAGAGATAGCTTATTATCTATTAAGTACTACTGCTTACTAATAAAAATAGACTAATAAGTACCTTCTACTTAGTAAGAAAATACTTTAATAAACATAGAGATATATTTCTTATAAGCTATCTTATTAGTACTTAAAACTAGCGTTTACCTATATAGAAGAGGTTAAAAAAGCGTTAATTTAACCTATCTAGAAGATCTTTATAGTATTCCCTTACTCCTATATTACTACCTTAGTTAATAACCTATTTTTCTAACTACTATTACCTAAGGTAAGATAAGTAATAAGTAACTATTATTATAGCAGTAACAGCAATAACTATTAATAACTACTTATCTTTTATAGTAGGATAATAGAGGTTTAATAAGTATACTATATATATAAGAGGTATTAGAGGTAAGATATTAGAGGGGAGATATTATACGTTATCCTTATTTCTACTTTATAATAGAAATAAGGGTTTATATAGGGAAATAAGGAAAAAACTACGCCTTAGCCTTATCGTTAGCAGCAGAAAGTCCTTTTCATACAAAGTATGTAGCGAAATTAGACTTTATGCAGAGGCAAACTTAGATAATGCATTTTAGTGCTAAAATAGGTATAGCGCAACATAAAATTCGTTTCCAACCCCATCCGTAACGTCGCAAGGGGATAACATGCTCATAACGTCGAGTTATCGGTGGTGCCGATCAGGCCCTAAGTCAGTCACAAAGACTGCTGCCATTCTTTGAAACGATGACTGCATAATTCGGGAGGTTAGATGTCAGTCTAATCAATCAGTACGCCAGCTGAGGATGGTTTCCTAAAAGCCAAAAGAAGTATTATGGAGTGCTGTATGTTGGTTGATGGGCGACGTCAGATATGTCAAGGTGAGAGAGAAGGTGAAGATGATCGGATGAGAGGGTTGTTCCCTGTAACTTTAGCGTCCGCGATACCGCGTACAGCGTGCGCCCGCGCCTCCCTGCCCGCGCACTGTCGGTAGGTACCCTAGGTACCTAGGTACAGTTGGGGGTGTACCTGGACACCACCACCGACAGTGGAATGTGGCTTGTTCCTGACACGAGTGGACAGCTAAGCTGAAGCAAGCTCCTGCAAGCCAAATCTGCTCGATCATTCAATTCGCGATCCCTTGCGTATTCCACCACAAACCTTTCAGCCACGACTTCCAGGTTTCTTTCTTTCAAAGCTTTTGCAAATTTCTCCATCACCGCACTGATTCCTTGGCAAATCAACCAGCAATTGCGTCCACTGACTCACGATGGCCGACGCAGAGGAGAAAGCCAAGGCCGAGAAGCTAGCTGCGGCCAGGAAAAGGGTGAGCTTCCATCCCCTAGCATGCGACTTTGGGCTCGGCACTGACACCCTACCAGGTGGAAGAGATGAAGAAGAAGAAGACCAAGAAAGCCGCTGCCGGATCATCCAAGAAGGATACAGCCGAGACGACGACGACGACGACGACGACGACGACAGAACCTAGCACCCCTAAGGAGACGGACAAGGAACCCGAACCCGAGTCAACAACTGTTGCCGAACCTGAAACGACCAACCAAGAGACGAAGGAGGATGAAAAGGAGGCAGTGGAAGCCGTCGCAAATCGCCCGGCATCGCCAAATGCATCCCAGCCGTCTCTGGCTGAACGGTCCAAGCTTCGATCTGCCTCGTTCAGGCAGGGATCTGGGTCAGCGGGAAGTGGACCCATTTCACCTGGAGCCCAGGCTCCGGAGGGAGAGACCGCCACCGATATCTACCGCAAGCATGTTGCTCGCATAGAAGAGCTCGAGAAGGAGAACAAGCGCCTCGCCAAGGAGTCTACCGACTCGGAGAAGAGATGGAAGAAGGCCGAAGAGGAGCTTGCCGACTTGCGCGAGACAGAGGGTGAGGCCAAGGGCGGACCAGACACTCAAGTTGAGAAGTTGGTGAGAACTCTTCTGCCTTCAAAATGTGCGACAGCGGTCGTTCATGACGCTAACATGCTTCTGAACAGAAATCCGAGATCGAGGCCCTTCAGCGTCAGAACTCTCAGCTCCAGCAACAAGCCTCTCGCTCCGGTATTCGTCACGGATCCTCGCCGTCGGTTTCAATGTCATCACCCCCTGCTGAGCTCGAAGCCCAGTTGGCCTCCAAGACAGCGACCATCGAGTCAATGGAGATCGAGATCTCAAAGCTGCGCGCCCAGGTTGAACGTCAGGCCAGCGGCACATCCTCAGAGCGCGAGCAAATCGCGGCTCTGGAAGAGAAGCTTGCTCGGTCTGAGAAGGCCGCCAGCAGAGCGCTGCAGGAGCTCACCGACTTGCGGAAGAACCTTGACCGTACGGCGGAAAAGGCCGTTCGCGAGGGCAGTGAGCGCACAAGCGCAGAGACTAAACTTCGCAGCCTAGAGCACGAACTCGCGGAATCCATCGATGCGAGGCTGGAGGCCGAGAAGAAGGCGGATGGTCTGGAGAAGAAGGTCGCGACGCTGACGACGCTGCACAAGGAACAAGACACGCGGACGCAGGCACTGCGCAAGGAGAAGGAGCGCGCCGAGAAGGAGGGCAGTGAGCTCAAGGCGCGAGTCGAAAGCCTGGAGAGCGAGAACACGAGACTACGCAGTCGCAAGTCTGCCGAAGGAGGCGGTGGCCTGGACGACGATGGAGTCGATGAGCTCGAGAACGAGGAGCGCCTGCGGCTCGAAAAGAAGGTCCGCGATCTTGAGGCCGAGGTCTATGAGCTTCGCCACGGGCACTGGCAGGAGAAGCGCCGCGAGCTCAACAGCCCCAGCTTCGAGAACGTTGACCTCGGCGGCAGCCGCGGCACTTCGCCGTCCGCGCAGAGGAAACAGCCCGGCGGCATCGGCGACTTTTTCCAGAGCGGCATCAACGCCCTCACCGGCACTGCCGACGACGAGCTACTGGAGGACGATGACGTGGACTTTGACGAGGACGCGTTCCGCCGCGCGCAGGAAGAGGAGTCAAAGAAGCGTCTCGAACGCATCAAGGAGATCAAGCGCACTCTTAAGAACTGGGAGGGATGGAGGCTGGACCTCGTCGAGAACCGGCGGGGCGGCTCCGAAGGCGTCGGTGAGGTGTTTGAGGTCTAGATCTAGCTGTGGCAACTAGAGACTTGGTGTTTAGTTTTGGTTGAAGACATTTCTGCTCACTCGGGTTCCTAGTGTCGCATGCACTATGTAGGTAGGTAGACCAAGGCTGATGTCTAGACGAATACTATGGGAAGTTTGAGAGAAGCGATGCAAGACCGGCATCGCCAGGTTCGCATGTCCATCCCGCCCTCATTGGTCTCCAACCCCCCCCCCGGCTACTCAGCCCGCATTGTGCATCCGATTCCCCTCCCCTGCGCAAGGATAGGCAGTTGGCCTTAGGCAAAAACACCGCATGTGACGACGCGTACCTGGGCGTTCCCATGCCGGCGATGGACGCGTAAAGGACCTCGAGGGTACGTCATCTTATGTATTCAGGTAGAGTGAGAGAGAGAGAGAGAGAGAGAGAGAGAGGGAGAGACTGTAAGCAATAGGGTGTTCAACCAAGACTTCTGGAGCCGCACAAATCAGATTTACAGAAAAACCGATGTGCGACAAGTGGTATCGCAAAAAAGCCACAGAAATGTTCACAGATGTGATGTCAGTCAAAATAGGGGAGAGAAGAGGAGGGTTTGTTGATTTAGTGTGTGAGAGGGGGATGTCTTGCCTTTTTGTTTCGTTTCTTTTTTTTATCTTCACGAACAAAAGGTATCCCCGTCTCCTCAGGTCTATGTTACTACATGTTAAGAAGGCTGGGTAGAATACAATAACAATACAGTTACAAAGTTGTGTTGAGAAACAAGGTTGAAGCCGTGAGTTGAGGGGGCAAGGACGAGAGGAAATGTACAATCTACCATTCGCTACCATTGCAATAGGAGGGGGGGATTCTGGAAAAGGTGTGGTATTTCTCTCTCTTCCCCTCCTCCCTTCTTTTTCTCCATAACTCTCTGGTTTATTTCACGCTCCAGGGAAAGTGAGGAAGAGGAAGAGGTGGGATTATGAAAAAGGGAATTGTGAGAGTGGGATATCAAAAAGTAAGTCGTCATCGTTCTTTGCTTCGCCACCTGAAAATGAAAACAAAAAAATCACAAAACCCTCCCACGAAGGATTGCCCTAGAAAACGCCGGCTCCCTCTCTTGTAGAATTACCCACGTTATGCCAGACTTATACATGAGGCGTGTGGCGTGTGGCCACCCGCCTTGGGAAGATAAAAAGAAAAAAGAGAAGAGTCGAAAGGTAGAGATGAGGTAGGGATCATGAAAAGCACTTCTAGCCCCCCCGGAACGCCTCGTGAATGCGTGCTTCGTGAGCATATTGTGTACGTGGTGTGATGGGTGGCGTGGTGCGTATGCGTATGCGTATGCGTATGAGTATGAGTAAGCGGACTGGGGGCGATGGATTTTGGAGTGGTGGAGATTGTGGCAGCCTGGAGCGAGTCTTCGCGACCACCGGAGATGTCTAGGGTGAGATGTTGTCGTAACGCCGTAACGGGAAGTTCGAGAGAAAGCTGTCGCTTTCGGGCGGAGGCGCAGGCGTTGACTCTGATTGTCACAACATCGTGGCTGTAGGCGCACCCAGGCCGGTGCCGTCGAGATTCGTGCGCAGCGCGTCCTGCAGCTCCGCAATCTGCGTCATCATGGCAAAGCTGTGCTGGCCCTGCCTGTCGAGCTGCTGACGCAGCTCTTCGTTCTCCTGACGCACGCGCTTGATCTCTTCGCGCAGCTCGTCGAGCCCCGCGTCGGAGCTCTTCCTCGAGCGCTTCCGCTTGTTCCCCGCGCCAAAGACCCCGGCCTTCTCGCTGTCACCGTCGCTGCCCGTCTGAACGTCTTCCTGGACGGTGCTGGAGCCGTCACTTGTGTGGACCCGTCGGAGGTGCTCGTTCAGGTTCTCCTGGCGCGAGAAGCCCTTGCCTGTGTGGCGCTTGCAGTTTGGGTGCGGGCAGTTGACTGTGTTCTTCGGGCCACCGTGCTTGCCGTGGACCTCGCGCTCGTGGCGGAGGAGACCGCCCGAGTATGTGAAGCCCGGGAGCTTTTCGCAGCCTTCGGCGGCGCATCGGTAGGGTCGCTCGTGCTTGTCCATGTGCTTGCTGTTAAAAGACGTGTGTTAGTGGGGGTACAAGGGGTGGCAAGGTTTGGGGCGAGCTAATGCTTACCTCCATTCGCACTTCCGCGTGAACACTTGCGTCTCTTCCGTGCATCCCGGGAAAGTACAGTAGAACTTTCCGTCGGGCTGCTTTGTAACCTCGCGCTCGGGCTTGGGTATACACTTAACCCTCGAAGATGGTGTTGAGGCTTCGCCCTCGTCCTTGTTGTTTGACGGCAGAGGTTCGGGTAGCGCGGGAAGTTGCGAGGGGAGAGAGGCGAGGGTCGGGGGGGCAGAGAGATCGAGTCGCGTAGCATCAGGGACACCAACGGAACCATCGTCAAGACCATCTGGCATCAGAGACCGATCGTCTCCGAGCATTGAAGCTGTCGGGTTGTAGGATGCAAGGTCTGGGACGTCAGTCGCTTGGTACTGTGCTGTCGGGTCGACATTGTGGTCGTGGTCCGGGTCGCCGATCGGAGGGTAGGACCCATCGTGCAAGAACGTCCGGGGTTCGTAGACGACGCTCATGTTGAATGCGATGTGGTGGCTGCTAAACGAAGCTCGCCACGAGAATGATGTAGAATGGCCGTAGGATGTCGTGAACGGAGGGAAAAGAAGTCGTGACCTCCACGTTCTTGGCAGGAAATGCGCTCTCAGGACCGTAGAAGATGATGGATGAAACGAAGAGAGAAGAAAGGGGCGCAGTTTGTGGGGTGCAGCAACTGCGGTTGCACTTTCGTACTCGAGAACGCGTACTTTCGTCAAGCTTGCACAAGTTGCGATGAGCTCCGGGGGGTGGTGCTGCGAAAGGCAGAAAAGTTAGTTTGGCCTGAGAATTCTGGCGGAAGACCGGGCAGTAGCAGCCACAACGTGGATGATCGGGTCCACGTGACCACCTTTGCTCGCCACTCAGCCACATGGGCCCACACTTACGTGCTCGATGTGGCGTAGGAGAGGGAGGCAGAAGCCGAAAGCACATAAGAGAACCCCCCCTGCTCGCTCAGTCGTAAGACAACAACTTACAGCTGCTTGATAATCAACCTTGATGCACTGTAACAAAAAAACAAAGCAAAACACGAGACTTTTTCGACTTGGTACCTTGAGCGACAACTGGATCGTTATATGTCCTACGGCCGCGTCGGGGATTTAGGCGGCAGACAATAGGTGACTCGATTCTGCAGCGATGGTGTTGGCTGCTATGCCTCCCGTCCAAGGTGAGTCACAACACGACGCCGGTTGGCGTTAAGGCTGCCATCCTGTACAGGGGTTTGCGCTCGCCTCGTTGACGCTGGGGTCGGTCCCGTGACTATGTCTTCGATTTCCCGGGCGAGGATGTCTGCACGGTTAGTCCAAATATGGGAGAGGGATGGCGTAGGAGGACTCACCTGCTTGTGAAGGACTCTTATAGAGATGGTCCTTTGAGGCAAGAAGCATTCCTCGTGCCTATGATTGGCAATGTCAAACGCGACTGAGCTGCGCTAGACCAAGGCACTGGTCCAAAGTCGATATTCACAGCCGCAATGAGGCCGTCTGACAGGATCGGCCATCGGGGGCCGGCCATCGGGGGCCGGCCTAGCAACTGATGGCCAAGCTGGTAGTAAAGCCTACCTAGGCCAACGAGTGACTCTCGGTGACAACTGTACCGCCGGTGGGCGTTCAAACTGGCGTAAGTGGTGCCGTTCTTCTGATGCCCAAGCACGATATGCGGATTTTCGTAGGCAGCGGTTGACCCTCTTGGACATGGCATGTTGTAAGTGGTAACATAATGCATGCATGCAAAAGGTAGGTTTCGTACGGAACCACGCAGCCAGACTGCTGGCATTTGCTCATTGGAGCTCACCACGAGCTTACCCAAAGAGAATCACTGGTTGTATACTCTGTGCAGTGGCCTGCTTTCGCACCGCGCGTCTTGGTTCTACTTGAGCCGTGGACAACAGGCAACGGCTCACACCGCCTCCCCGTTTGGGACTCGGGTGGTCTTCCCAAATACTCGCCGTCCAGGCGGTTGGCGTACCACACTTCTGGGGGGATCGTCAGAAGCCGCCGCCGTTAATCGGTTACCAGCTGGGGAGTTGGATGCCTATTCGTTCACTTGGCCGGTGACTGAGTTAGGTGTCGTGACGGGGGGACGACGGGTGTGTGTGTACAATCCCGCGCTGACAGGACACCAGGACCAGGACCAGGACCAGAACCGGAACCGGATCTGGACTCCTTCACGATGGATCGTCACCGGCTGCCTCGGTGAAGCAGCTGGCTAGCGAGGCAAGCTTGCGAGTTTGTGAGGCCTCATCGAGGCGATTGCGCATCGGAGTTGTGGCTGACAGCATGGTGACCAGCAGGCAACTCGAGGGGCACTGAACAGGCAGGCAGGCAGGCGGGCACCTGACTTGGCAACGGTGTGCAGAGTGAGAATGTACGTGTGTAAAAAGAGAATCAAGATCTCCAATCCGGGACTTGGCTAGGCAGGTCTGGCCTAGCGGGAGTGTTAAACAGCAGACACCCCGGGGAGACTAGAAGCGAGACGAGAGAGAAGAAAAGGAGAGAAGTTCGAGTTGTCGACGGGCATGAGACGGTTGAGACCGCTGAAGTGGGGTTTGCGGTGAGGAGAAGGGGAAAGGAGATGAGCGTCTGCCCTCACTTCTGAGGCAGACTTTTTGATGCCTTAAGCCAGTGACGGACGGCCAAGGGAATGGCGGATATCAGCCAGGCACATGGGCACTGATGGAAGCAGGTTTGTGAACGATTGGTACACGAGCGTCTAAAAGGTGCACTGCGACGCCTAGCGACGGCAGAAGGCATGTGAGGCAAATGGATATTGGGGGGCCATGATGACAAGCCAAACCGGGTGTGAGGTTGAAGAAGCGTCCAATGTCTGTCTATTGGGAAGTTTTACCCCACCACCGCCGTCTGGTCCGGTCTCTCTCCCATTCACACACACACACACACACACACACACACACACACACAGACCGTGTTCCATTCCGGCATCGCTCAACAGCAGTCTATCTGCTCCATCAGAGGTACCTCGGGCTACATGTTGCACACAACATGTCTCGAACTTTCTTTTCCTACAGTATCTACTGTAATAATCAGGAAGCCTTACGTACGCGAAATACTCACCCATGTTTCTGTAATTGTTCTTCTTGATTTTGTTGTTTCTATTTTTTTGTGTCCTCACTCCGTAGTCCGTACACACAAACACAAACACAGCTGGCGCGGTGTTTCCCCTCCATCCAACCTCTCTCAGCTACCTACCAAGGTACATACAGTCAGTTACCCTGCAAAAGTCCTGCACGATCTTCTAGTTTATAGCCAAAACAATATGTACCTACCTACCTACCTTGGCGATGGCTCCTCCGGCCAACGTTCAATGTGCCCCGACTCTTGACCGGACTGGCTCTAGTGACCGAGTCCGCAATCGCTAAAGGGTCGGAAATGTGGATCTCACCACAGACGACGGGCAAATGGCAGCGAAAGAAGGGTGGGGCGCCATTTTCTGTCGGGCGAGAACGGCCGACCAGAGGCCACTGGAAGGTCACTGGAGAGGGCATGCATCGCTCCCTTGGGTACCTATGGTAGGTACCTACCTACCTACCTACCTACCTACTAGGTACCTTGTAGTGGGTAGGTCGCTCGACAGACGAGATCTTGGACTGCATGCCTAGATCTGCTAGTGCAGCTACCTAGGGTGCTAGGCTAGAACCGCCTGAGGGGAGGAGAAGCAGAATTTGAAAAAGAAGAAAAAGAGCTCTCTCTAGCTGCTCTCGGGGATGTGTCCACTACCAGCTCCGATGGCCTTTTAGAAGGAAATAAAACCCGCCTGTATCATATCCGCTCGCCCTGCACGTCAAATCTTTCACAGGTACTAACCTTACGGACACACTTACTCACCAACCAAGGTACTTGGGCATCCACTGTCACATCACGCCTCGCACTGGTTGCTTCACCCTGGAAACGCAATCTTGAGCCGACTGGGACCCAAGACGAATCCATCATCCAGTGTTTCTTCAACCAGTCTTTTTGTGTGAGAGTGTGGCCAGAAAAAAGACCAGTAGCACGCACTTCCATTGCTCCGCGGTCAAGTATGGCTCACCTACATGGAGAAGGGCGAAGCGCCGACGACAAGCAACCCATCGACTTTCTCAGCACTGCGGCTGCTTCGTCGGGCGCAGATTCTCCCGCTGGACCATCCCATCGAGACGAGAACGAGGGCGAGGAGCAGGAGGAATACGATGTCGAGACGGTCGAGAAGGTCTACCGGTACGCCCTCCCAAACGCTGTCATCGCCTTTCGGATGCACCGACGATGCTAACCAGTCCCTAGAAAACTCGACCTTCGCATCATTCCAGGTCACTCGCTACATTGTCTTCCCTTCTCGGTGGAACAAAGCATCTAACGTTCTAGCAGCCTTCTGGACACTGTATTTCCTCTGCTCTGCCATCAGGTCCAATATCGGCATCGCCCAAACCATGAACGCGGCGCAAGGTCATGACTTGATGTCGGTTCTCGGGTTGTCGGCACGCGATACGTCGACCGCGCTGGCTCTTTTCTACGTCGCCTATGTCATCTTCGACTGTCCCTCGAACCTGGTCATGGCCAAGCTGAGCCCCCGGATCTGGATGGCTCGAATCGTCATCGCCACTGGCATCATTGGCACCTGCTTCGCTGCTGTACAGAGTGCCTGGAGTGTCAAGTATGTCGTTCGCACCCCGCTCGTTGGTCTCGACTAACACAACCGCCCCCCCAGACTGCTTCGGTTCTTGCTTGGCGTTGTCATTGCAGGCATGTGGCCGGGAATGTCCTACTATCTGACCCTGTTCTACCCGCCTTCTCGGACCGGCAAGAGAATCGGCATGTACTTTACGGCTGCCCAGCTTTCGGCTGCCGTCGTGGGTCTCGTATCTGCCGGCTTCCAGCTCATGGATGGCCTTGGTGGCCTCGTAGGTTTCCGCTGGATGTTCCTCATCTACGGCCTCGTCGCCGTCGTCCTTGGTTTCTGCCTGCTCTGGTGGCTTCCCGACCGCCCCCTTCCTCCTGGACAGAAGCGTCAAAGGTCGGCCTGGCTGAAGTGGCTTCCACCCACACCGGAAGCCCTTTCGGGCCAGGACGCCGTCATTCACTACCATGACCTTCGTCGGGTCTACCATCCGAGGCCCTGGACCCTCAGGGACCTCGTCAGAGTCCTGATCGACTGGCGTCTTTGGCCTTTGACCTTCATGTACTTTGGAGTCGTCGGCGTCGGCATTGGTACTCAGCTTTACGGCTCCGTCATCATTCGTTCCATTGTGCCCACGGCATCCGGCATCCAAGTCAGCTTGCTCTTCGCACCCATCTGGATTGTGAGTATTCCGTACTGTCTTTTTCCAGCACCAGCTAACCCCCCCGACCCACCCAGATGGATCTGATCGCCATTCTTCTGGTGATGCCGCTTTCGGATCGCTTCCACGGTCATCGGCCATTCATCTTCTCGGCCGCCGTGTGCCTTCAGATCACCGGACTGCTTGTCGTCACTTTCGCCCTCGACAACGGATGGGCTCGCTACGGCGGACTTCTGATGGTCGGCTTTGGCCTGGGCCCAACAGTCCCCAACTGCATGACTTGGACAAACGAGATTTTCCAACGCCGTCACGGCGAGGTCGGAGTGGCGGCTGCTACCGCCCTGGTGTCCGGCCTCGGGAACCTGGGAAGTATCGTCACCACCTACGCCCTCTACACGGGATGGCCGGAGGACGCTGTCAAGGGTCGTTACCAGTACCGTCGCAGCAACTACGCAATGATTGGCATCCTTTGTCTGAGCATCCTCAGCAGTTTTGCCATGTTCTTCCTGTTGAAAATTTTCGGTAACAAGCCCGCAACCAAGATGTCGAACCACGACTCCTCTAGCGAGATCGAGGACGGTGCCGCGAGGCGCGAGGCCCGGGAACGAGGCTTCGGCAAGTTGTTCCCCCGCAACAACCACCAACGCCAGGAAGCCTGAACGACTTCCGTCTAGACGACGGGCCGATCGATGATCGAAGTAATCTCTGCTTCGAAGGATTCAACAACCGCCAATGGCCTCCCCCAGATCCACAACGGGTACGACGTCCTCCCTTTTTAAAGCGGCTCAACCTGCGAAGAATCCTCTTCTTTATGCCATTGCTTGGCAATTTTAATTCGACAACTTGACTTAATCACGCAACACACAACTACTGGATACTGATCACCCATCCGACGTTTGCATATGCCTTTGATTCGAGCAAAGACCCCAATCCACGCCGCCGCAGCGCTATGAGCGGCGGAAAGACGAGGCTGGATTCCTCGACGGCGACAGTGCTTCTACGCCATCGTCGAGAAAGGCTATATTGAACTGGAGGCGGTGACCGGGCGACAATGCTCTTGCGCTATCGCATTCCGGATCGCCTCGTGGAAAAAAAGAAAAAAAAAAAGGACGGTTTGGAAACAAACGAGAGCAAGAGGAGGAGGAGGATGAGGGGAGCTTTGTGTTTCTGTTTTGCATTTCGATGATACCCCATACGTGTTTAGATACGCTTGTCTTTCGAGTTATTCGCCACTCGACCGCGAAAGTGCTGCTACGCCATCGCTGGGACTGCGTGTTGAACCGAGACAGTGACGGCGACAATGCCTCTGCGCTATCGTTTGTCTTGTCTCGTGGGCGCGCTTTGCGAATTCGACTTGGTTTTTGTTTTGATATACGATTTTGTCATCGGCTCACTATTACCGGCTTTCCAGCTTGGCTGACCGCATGCAGAGGAGGAGGAACGACTGGTCAGTCTTTTCATAGTACACGAATTTGAGTCTTCTTTTCCTCTCATCCGGCTTCAGTTCCCAGCCGTCGAAGAAGGAAGCGAGGTGAATCTGAGTCCCGGACAGGTGACTTGAGTCCAACCCCCCCCTTTCCACTCTCTCTCTCGGGTGAGACAAGGACTCTCTCTACGAGGCTCTCATGCGCCTCGACGGGCGTGTAACTCATAGTCACGAAACACCACATGGCGCATGTCAACCGTCTAGCACGTTGCAAAAGGCGAGCCTTGGGACCTGAGTACGAGGCTCAAGCAGACGAACGGGAACCTCGGGAGGCCGAGGACGAACACTTGGGAAGCACGCTTGAAAAAAGGCAAGATAGACGAGACTATGCAAGCCACATCCTGGTCGACAGACACCCATCCATCCATTCATCCATCCACAGTTGACGCTTGCTCCTTCAGCTAAGTAGCTTTAGGAGTCATTGATGACAGGACACGCTTGCAACACGCATGTCCTACGAAAAGAAAACACGGTTACGCAAGGCAACAGCCATCATCTGCAACGAATATTCCAAGGGGGACTCCGCCACCTGGTGCGCCGCTCCTCCGCGGCGCGATGTCGGCCGTCTGCATGATCGTGCTTATCGGAGACGCGATTTTGTTGGCCGCCTCCCCCCCCTTCCACTGGACACCGGGACGGGCGTTCTCTTCTTCTTCTTTTTCCTCCTCGCCACCTCCCCTTCTTGTCCTCGTCTCGTATCCGCTTCTGAGCCCGTTCCTTGCAGGTTTTCTGCTTTACGCAGTGTTCTGGTTACGCGATCTGTTCGAGAGGACGCGCGCTTCCTCCCCCCCTGCGTCGTCAAACGTTGGGTTGGAAGAGCGCTTGAAGAAGGCAAAAGGATGACGAATCGAGAACCACGTGCTCTGAGGCTGATCCGAAAGCGATGTTGGATGTCTCATTTGTCTCTTTTCACCTGCCCAGCGTCAGCCCACGAAAACGGCGGGCGTAGCTAAGCCCGACGGGCAGGGGTTAGAAGTCTCGCCCGTTGATTGATCGGAATAGGACTTTTGGATCCGTACGTACGGCCGTTGGGCGCTGGGCGTTTCGGGCTCTTTTCTCTCGGGTATTTTCTTGGGGGTTTCATTGGAAGAAAGCGTTGGTTGTCAACCAGCTTCGGGAGCTTCCCCCCCTCAGGAGCATCGTCAGCAGGATGAGCGAGAGAGAGAGGAGTAAGGCCGGCCCCCATGACGAACTCGTACAACAGCCAACCATATGACGAGTTTCACAATCTCAGCTTACAGCGGATAAAGTTGTATGTGTGGCTCCTGCGCATGTGCCGTGCAGCCACATCTGGCCAAAGTCGCCCCTGTTGCTCGATGCCTTCAGTCGCATGCACGGTGGGTGGTACCGAAGTGTCCAAAGGTCCGACGTGTAAGGGGCTCTAAGGAGCTCTCTTGATATCGGACAGCAATGATGCTACAACGACTTTGCCGTATGCCGAGGGGCTTAGAGACGGAGAAAATAAACCGGACCAGTGTCTCTTTGGTTCTTTGGGGAAGGTAGATATATGTCATCCAGTCCCGGGCGAGATTTCAATCAACATGTCGTGCTCCCGACACACGAGATATCTTGCTATCCGCAATGACGGCTGAAAGGGTCCAGAATCTTCCTCCACACGACACGCCGCACGATCGGGATGAAGAAGGCGACCGAGAGAAGAGGAGTACCGACCAAGGGGAGGAAGGCAGCACGACAACCACAGAGATCAAGATACCGCCGGGCCGCAGCCGGGCCCAGACGGCCATCTTGATGCTGGCGCTTTGCATGGCCGTCTTCCTCGCGGCGCTCGATGCCGTCATCATCACGACGGCGCTGCCGACCATCGCGCGCGAGGTCGGCGCCTCGGACTCGGGCTTTGCCTGGATTGGCGCCGCTTACCTCCTCGCCAACGCCGCGTCGGTGCCGCTCTGGGGTCGACTCAGCGACGTCTTCGGGCGCAAACCGATCCTCGTCATGGCCGACGCCGTCTTCATGGCGGGCAGCGTCGCGTCGGCGCTCGCGCGTGGGACGGGGCCGCTCGTGGCGGGCCGCGCCGTGCAGGGGCTAGGGGGCGGCGGGCTGATGGCGCTCGTCAACATCACGGTGGGCGACCTGTTCAGCCCGCGGGAGCGCGGGGCGTACTTTGGGGTCATCGGCGCCGTCTGGGGCCTCGCCAGCGGCATCGGGCCGCTCATCGGCGGCGGGTTGACGGAGGACGTGTCGTGGCGGTGGTGCTTCTGGGTCAACCTCCCGATCGCGGGCGCCTCGCTGGTGATCCTCGTCTTCTTCCTGCGCGTCCACGCGCCCAGGACGCCCCTCGTCAAGGGGCTGGCGGCCATCGACTGGCTCGGCGCGCTCACCTTCACGGGCGCGACGCTGATGCTCCTCCTCGGGCTGCAGTTCGGCGGGGTCCGGGACCCCTGGGGCTCGCCGACGGTCGTCTGCCTCCTCGTCTTCGGCGCCGTCGGCTACGGCGTCTTCGCGATGGTCGAACGCTCGGCGCGGTACCCGCTGATGCCGGGGTCGCTGTTCCGCAACCGGTCGGTGGTCGCCTGTTACGCGGCCGACTTCTGCCACGGGCTGGGGTTCGCCGCGGTGGCCTTCTTCCTGCCGCTGTACTTCCAGGCGGTGCTCGGCGCGGGGCCGGTGCAGTCGGGCGTGTGGCTGCTCGCGACGGCGCTGCCGCTGGCGGCGTGCGCCGTGGGCGTCGGGGTCGCGATCAAGCGGACGGGGCGGTACGTCGAGATCGTGCGGGGGTCGATGGCGCTGGCGGCGGCGGCGTTCGGGCTGTTCGTGACGCTGCCGGCGCGGCGCGACTGGCCGCGGTTGGTGCTGTTCCAGGTGGTCGCGGCGCTCGGGGTGTCGCCGAACCTGCAGGCGCTGCTGATCGCGGTGCAGGCGCAGGTGGGGCCGGGGGACGTGGCGGCGGGGACAGCGGCGTTCGCGTTCGTGAGGCACGTCGCGCTCGGGACGGGCGTGGTGGTCGGGCAGGTCGTCTTCCAGAGCGTCGTGGGCCGGCACGCCGGGAGGATGGCGGAGGCCGGGGTGCCCCGGGAGGTGGCCGCGAGCCTCGGGGCGGGGTCGGCGATCGCGGCGCACGGGGTGGTCGTCGAGGCGCTGGGGGAGGCCCAGAGGGAGGCCGTCCGGGCGGCGGTAGCGGACGGGATCAGCAAGCTTTGGATCTTCTTCTGCGTCGCGTCCGGGGTCGGCCTGGCGGCGACCTTCTTCGTGCGTCAGGTCGAGCTGAGCCGGGAGCACACGGAGACGCGGACGGGGTTGGAGGCGGAGAAGGCCATTGTTGACGAGGACGAGAGGGCGAGGGTGAGGGCGACGCAGGGCGATAGTGCGGTCTGACGGCGAGCTCAGTTGGGATAGAATGAAGGGCTGGGCGGTCATTGTGTTCATATGATGGATGGTATGTAGAACGTGTGGTTTAGGAACATGATTGTACAGAGTTGTTGCTTGGGTCTAGGTCGGGTTCAATATCAAGAAATCGACGAGAGAGATGTCCCATCACAGATTCTTTACGCGTGTACGCGAAGATAGGTGTACCTTCCGACAAGGTGGAAACAACAGCAGGTAAGTCCGAATGTCTCCGACGTCCAAAACACGGAAAAGGACGAAGCCCATACGTACCTTTTTGAACACGGGGCTCCCCTCCCCTTCTAGACATAGACGGTGGCAGCGGCATTCGGGCCGGAACAAGATACCGCTGAACAGGCCGGTCCGGCATGGATGTGCATATCGCCGG
>PJEX01000063.1:151171-171624 GCA_005350895.1 Colletotrichum tanaceti
CCCCCCCCCCCCCCCCCCGACGGGGTGATCTGACTGTTGTCAAGCTTGCCGCCGCCTTGCGGAATTCTGAATTGGTCCTGAAACTCGGCTCTCTTCTTGAGGGGGTGGTGTTGAGGGTACATACTGCCAGTGTTTCCTAAGCCTGCCCTTCCCTTGTCTTGCCATCAGAGAGCCCTTTTGCACGCCCGAATAGCCTGTTTGGCAGGGGTTGACACGAACCCAGGCAGTAGAGGACAGCAGAGGACAGCTGAGCGACTTGGCCGTACCAACAGGCCACAGCCCACCCAGTCAGTCCATGCTCAGTCGCTGATACTGATGATGTTCCTGCTTGTCAAAGCTGCTTCGCGCGCCTTCCCATGCCGCTTTAGGAAACGTCGCAGACTCAGTGAGCCCAAAACATCAGTAGGTGGGTGGTAAAGTGGAAGAAGCTTACGGAAACTAGCTTGCGCCGCCTTGGCGATGAGGGAAGTGAGATGAGATATGCTCAGTGATTGATGTATGAGTCTGAGATTGAGATGAGCCACCGCCACACCACACACCCTCATTCATTGGCAGGGACGATTGGCGGGGACTGAGCGCCGGCATTTGCGCGCCGCGAACTCACCGGCCGGAATCCGGCAACTCGCACCAGGCACCCGTCGCTCACACCCCTCCCTCTCCTCATCCGGTGTGTCACCGTGTGTCCAGACTCACACCACAGGAACAGCACTGACTCCCTCCGGCCCGTGACGCCCGAGGACACATCTACTGTTCCAGGAACGGTCACCAATCCAAATCAGAGCCGCTAATAACCCCCCCTGAGAGGACAAGTGTGTTGTGAGGCCAATCCAACACCGCCACTTGCTGGCCCAAAGAACCAACTAGCAAGCAAGTAGACTAAACACCGACCGACGCCAAGCAGGCAACGAGATTTCTTCTCGTGTGTAAAATAGCCGTATCAGCTGTCGAGGATCCTCGTTGTTCAACAACCCTTTCCCACCTCTTACGCTGCAGCTTCATTCACACCTAGAGCGCCAACATACCGATCCTGGCAGGATTTACTACACCCCTACCTCCCTCCCCCAACACCAGCGAGCCCAGAAAAAGACGCATCCGACCCTCTCGACATGCCCATGAAACCGCAGAAGACGTCCTACACCTCCAACGACGTCGCCGTCCCCGCCGACTTCCTCTCCGGGCCGCCGCCCCCCGGCGCGGCGCCCGTGACGCTGAGAAAGATCGACTGGTCGGCGACGCCGCTGCCCGAGAACGGGCCGCGCTACGCCGCCGTGCTCGACAACGTTCTCACCGCCGACGAGTGCGCGCTGCTGGTCCGCATGGCCGAGGACAGCAGCCCGACGGGCGGCGGCGACGGCGACGGCGACGGCGAGCCGTGGCAGCCGGCCATGGTGAACATCGGGCCCGGCTGGGAGGTGCTCGAGCCGCACTACCGGAACAGCGACCGCATCATCTGGGACCAGCAGGAGGTCGTCGACCGGCTGTGGGCGCGGTGTCGGCTCGCGCCCGGGCTGGAGGACCAGCTGAAGGAGGTGGCCGGCGCGGGGAAGACGAGAAAGGGGGAGGAGACGCGGTGGGTGTTTCACCGGTTCAACAAGCGGATGAGGTTTCTGAGGTACCAAAAGGGGCAGTTTTTCAGACGTGAGTGGTCTCTTTCTTCTTTTCCTTTTTTTTTTTTTGGTGCTGTTTTGTATCTTATTCTTTACTTGCCACACCCTTCTCTGTGCTTTCTCTTCCCTCTCTTCTTCTTTTCCTTTCTGACTTCACTCTCCCCTTCTGCCCGTGTGTAGAGAGAGAGAGAGAGAGAGAGAGCTGTCATCAAAGCAAAGGCTGACTCTCGAGACGCGACAGCACACTGCGACGGCCCCTACGGCGAAGAGGGCGCGGACGGGACCGTCTACCGGACGTGGCACACCGTCCACCTCTACCTCAACGACTCGGCGGCCGAGGTCGGGCCGGAGAGGTCGGGCCTCGTGGGGGGCGCGACGACGTTCCTGTCGGGCGACGAGCAGCGGCGCGTCGACGTCGACCCGCGGGCCGGCAGGGTGCTCATCTTCCAGCACGCGGGCCTGTACCACTGCGGCGACGACGTCGTCGAGGGGACCAAGCTGACCATGAGGACCGACATCCTGTACGAGCTCGTGAGGACCAAGATCGAGACGGGTCGTGAGAGTCGGTGAAGAGGGAGTAAATAAGAAAGGGGGGAGGAGGGGGAAGGAAGCAATGCAACATCGTCGCAATCTGTCTGTTTTATGTAGGTGTAAGTAAGTAATTAATTACCTTGTCGCCGACGACCTTTCGGCCTCGAGTGTCAAAAGGTGGGAAATCCGGCCGGAGCAGACGTGTAAGCAAACCAGTCAATCAGTCGTCCACGACCAACGAACGCAGCAACGAATTGAAGCAGTTATTGATTTTGGTAGAAGGTAGTTCAGCTTAAAAAAAAAGCAAAAGAAATTGCCTCGTGGCGGAATCGAACCGCCGATCTTCTCATGACACTAGAGTACTAGTGAGACGCTATACCACTTAGCCAACAAGGCTTCCTGATTGGATGATGGTGCTCGAGAAATCTGCTTACTTAGAGGGACACCCGGGAGACAGATAGCCCGCTCTAGACCCACCTTCTAGGCCCATCCCCTCCCTGTTTTTGAAAAGCTCGCAATCCTCTTCAAACAGTCTGACAACGGCGGCGTCGTCTGTATCCGACGAGCGTTGCACCTTCGGCCGCGGTCCCTAGGCTCGATCGGCATCCGCGCATCCCGGATTCACATGCGCACCAAGGGTCCATCCAAGACGAGTATCTCCAGAGTCTCGTGCCGACATGCCGTTCTAGCCAGAGTCCAGACAGACTCCAGGCGGAGATTTGCGATTTGCTCAGGGTCTCTCACTCGGGGCGGGCGGAACACTGCGGTCGGGCTTTGTGGGGAAGCATCCGGCGGGTTTCTTGTAGTATATCACGAAGGTGTGTCACCGTCACTCTGGGGGAAAGACGGGTAAGGTGCAAATGTTTGTGGTCTTGGCGTGCTCGAGTCGAGACCGAGCGAGAGGCAGCAAATCCAGCCTTACCGGGCATCTTGACGCATAGTTTTCAAGGCTTGGCAGGAGACGATGCACGCTGACCGCCGAGACCCTGGTACGATGCATGCATTGCATGACGGAGGAGTGAGTGAGTATCCGTACCCTCAGAAGGCTTGATCCCATTAGGGTTAAGTGGTGTTTCTCCCGGAGATGCTGCCCCTTTTCGATGAGGCGCTGCAAAGCCACGCTGTCGGTGCGCAACAGGAACAACTCGGTCACTCCATCCGATCATGTTCGTTGTGCAGTAGTAATCCATACAGACGATGCATCCCAGACACGGGCATTCCAGGACCACGGCCAGAGCAGGCCAGGAGCAGGCCGTTTCTCACTTCTCCTTCCGTCGTCGTCTTCTTGTTTCTGCTCTCCCATGAACTGACTGACGGATGAGACGGACCTGGGCAAACGAGCTTACGTCGGATGGCCCTAGCGGCGTTGCTGCCAAGGGGACGCCCAGGCGCGCGGATCGCGGAAGGCCCAGCCCAGGGCATGGCCGCGCGTGCGAGGCAAGGGAGCTGACTAGCAGAGCAGGGCCGAGAACCCGAGGGAGAAGGGGACAAGCGAGCAAAAGCTTGTTCTGGGGAGTCATGTCGTTTGTGGCGCCATCGACAGAGTGTTGGTGCTTGCACTATCCGCACTCATTTTACCTGCAGTGAGTGGTGGTGGGTGTGTCTGTCTTGAGGGCGAGTCTTCGTCGCAACCTGTCGAAGATGAGATGGGAAACAAGAGATTGTCGATCCCACACACCACGCCAACCATGAAAACGAAGAGGGAAAACAGGCCGCTCGCTCGCTCTAGGTGTGTATACACAGGTATCCGTACTTGATTCCAATCATCGCTGACCAACCCAAGACCCATATTTCAATTAATCGGGAAAAGAGAGAGAAAAACGGGACAGCGACAAGGGCAACGACGAATACAAGGATCAGAAGACAAGTTTACTGGACTCAATTCAAGGAAGGTCACGTGATCCGTCTTGATGCTTTGGATTCAGGGGCTCTCCCTTGCCCCTTGAAGCGGTTGTCCCGCCGTAGATGGCTGTTGGCACGCCATCACTCGCTGCGCCTCAGGAGGTGCCGGTACCTGTTCCTTCGATTGTATCCATCATACCTACCTGCCTAGGTACCTAGGTACGAGGCCGGGACCAAATGCTCTCGACATGGAACAAGAATCCAAAGATGCAAAAACAAAGAACCCCGACATGAAGGACGCAGTCAACAAACGCCAAGACTCAAAAGCTTCGCGGCCGTTGTACGAATAATTACAGGGGATTTTTTAGCCCTTTTGTTTTTTTTTCTCCCCCCGGTCTCTTAGCACATCTTTTGCCCTGTCCTGGATCGCTTGATCGCCAAGACCACGGGACAAGACGCTGGAAAACTTGGAATTTGCTTGTTTTCGACGCTGGCGACTTGGCGCGCCTGGGCGCTGCGTGGCACGCCACGAACTGCCGGCCCGCTGGCGTTGTAGTTGTACACTGCCTATTACCTTCGCCCAATCGCGTATGCCATTGTTTTCCCATCCGCATTCCCGCTGGAAGCCCCCCTGGCCGGCTGGGAGAGGCCGCGCATTATTCGTATCGTTGGTCGGATAGCACCACAAATTGATGAGCAATGTATCTGTACCGTTACCTGGCATGAGCATCTCGGTCCACCCATCATTACCTACCTAGGTCGGCAGGTAGGTACGATACCAATCAGGTAAAGGTGCCCACGTAGGTAGGTAGCTAGCTGTGAATCATCGTGCCGCCCGTACCGGTACCATCCCGGGATCCCTCTTTTTCCCCATTCTCGCACTTGCACCCGCCCGATGTCCAGCTACCTGACACTAGCCCACCCCTTCGCTGTCACCATTCATCCTTCTTCCCCCCGACCTCGACCCTCTTGTTCCTTTTCTTCCTCCCTCCGTCCTCGCCGTCCGTCCCTGTCCATCTCTTTCCTCTCTCTCCTTCAATCACTCGTTTTCCCTGTTTCTATACCCACCAAATCCACCAAGCGCAGCATCCATCGACGACACCCGACTCGACTCGACGACAGGCCCCTTGCTTCTTGGCCCTTTTACCAGTTCGACCGACGTACCTTATCGACGACGCATTCTCATGATAAGACCGTGAAACGATCGCGCCGCTTTCTCTCAAAGGAATCGACCATCATTCCCTGTTCCTGTCCTTTTCCGCGTCTCTCTCCACCACCAGTCACTCGCTTCAGCAATAAATACATCGTCACTCGACTATCTACCACCATGAAACGCTCCTTTATCGCTCGCGCTGCGGCGGCCCTTCTCCTCTCCAGTGGCTTCACCAACGCCGTATACTCGATCGCCTCGGACGGTACATCCACCTGCGCCCCATCGCCCGACTCGGTGTTGTGCCCCAGACTGAACTAACGTCGCGTCCAGATGAAATCAAGTCGTCGGCCAAGACCCTTGCTTACGATCTCATGAGCTTCTACGATGGCAACCTGACAGGCCACACGCCCGGCATCTTGCCCGGCCCTCCACCGAATGGTGATTACTACTGGTGGGAGGCCGGTGCCATGTGGGGCACCATGATTGATTACTGGCACTTGACTGGCGATGCCACCTACAACGACGTCGTCATGCAAGCCATGCTGCACCAAGTCGGCCCCGACCGCGACTACATGCCCCCCAACTACACGGCCTCGTTGGGCAACGACGATCAAGGATTCTGGGGCATGTCCGCCATGACCGCCGCCGAGAACGGCTTCCCGAACCCGCCCGAGGATGAGCCTCAATGGCTTGCCCTGGCCCAGGCCGTCTTCAACACCATGGCGAGCCCGGAAAGACACGACACCACGTGTGGAGGCGGTCTACGCTGGCAGATTCCCTTTTCCAACAACGGGTACAACTACAAGAACAGTAAGGCTGATGATTTATGCCGCCCTTCCCCCCCAGTCGATGCTGACGAAAGCAACAGGCATTGCAAACGGTTGCTTCTTCAACATTGGCGCTAGACTGGCGCGGTACACCAAGAACCAGACGTATGCCGACTGGGCCGAGAAGACTTGGGACTGGATGACGAACGTCGGCTTCATCGACGCCGACTACAACATCTACGACGGTGCCCATGTCGAGACGAACTGCACCGACATCAACAAGGCCCAGTTTTCTTACAACAACGGCGTTTATCTCCTCGGTGCAGCCATGATGTACAACCACGTAAGCGGCTGCCCCTGTTTTCTCGAACCTTGACGAGTTTGTTCTGACCCTGCCGCAGACGGACGGAGACACCAAGTGGAAATCGCGCCTCGACGGTCTCATCAACGGCACCTTGAACCTGTTCTTCCCCAACAACATTGCTTATGAGATTTCTTGCGAGGAACACAGCACTTGCACGACTGACATGTTGAGTTTCAAGGGCTACGTCGCTCGATGGATGTCGGTCGTGACCCAGGTCGCACCCTACACCGCCGGAACAGTTCTGCCGGTTCTCAAGACATCGGCCGAAGCCGCGGTCAAGCAGTGCACGGGGCAGGACAACCAGCGGACGTGCGGCTTCAAATGGAGCTCAGGCACCTACGATGGGACCAAGGGAGCCGGTCAGCAGATGAACGTGCTGGCCGCCGTGTCGTCTCTCCTCATCAGCTCGATCAAGCCGCCGGTGACGAATACCACGGGCGGCATCTCCAAGGGAGATCCAAACGCCGGCAGTCATTCGGACAACTTGCTCGGAGAACTCAAACCGGTAACAACAGCGGATAAGGCGGGTGCGGGCATCCTGACGTTTGTGATGCTGGTGTCCGCTGCCGGCACATTTGGCTGGATGAGTTTCGGAGCGTGACAAGTTGGATGAGCAACCTACCTATATAACGACTTGATTTTCATACCATTTATTCACACAGCAGCAGCACTACGGTTTGCTGCTAGCGACTTATCGCAATATGGATGCACAGGCGCTAGGGGGTCAAGGAAGGCCCAGGGTTTGTTTATTGAAGGTTTACTTTTTGCGCTTGCATTTTCTGCCCATTTAACCACAGCGACGTTGGGCCGTGCAAAGTCACAAACTATATGTAAGCTGTGCTGCTTCGCCCACAGGTTCCTTGGAATAGACAACTCGTCATGAAGACGAAGATGTAGATACTGCATCTTATCTCACCTGAACCCCGGAGGCAGGCAGCCAATCTTTGGTCAGCCGTGAAACGGAACGCATGGAATCTTGGCAACGGCCATGACGACATGAGACCATTTCATCCAATGTTGTGACTGGGAGCTGGGAGCAGGGCTTTTAGAGTTTAAGAGACACTGATACTCTGATGCTGCAGCTGTCATCTGCAGTCGCCATGGCACCTGTTCATGGGACGTCTGCACGCCACAACTCAGCGTCATCCTGTGCCTGTCGACTTTATCCTGTGTGCCTGTGTGGCGACAGGCGTTTCATCAGAAGGTGCCAAGTCTTCTTTTTCGTTTCTGGCCGACTTTTCTCCACTCATCCGCCTCCAGCGACTGGTCATCATCACTCATCAGTCATCATCACCGCTAGGTACAACCAACAACAAACAATCAGTGTTGTTTTCTCTCCTCTCTCATACCTTGATTACCTCAGGCGACAACGTCCTACCTACTACACTCCACTACAAAACACATCTTGACCAACCACGACATTGGGAATTCTCATAACCAATCTCACACACACACGCGAATGACCGCATTGTCACTCACTCACTCACTCACTCACCGACTCACTCACTCACCCACTCACCCACTCACCACGACTCAATTGAATCTCAACCAACATTGCGGTTCAGGTTAGAGCCGCACAACCTTGTTCTTATCCGAGCTTACCTATCTCTCGATCCAACCTCCCTCTGATTGGTCTTCCCCTGCCGCGGCTTTTGTCCATCGTGAGACTAGACCAGACCAAAACTCACTCGACAATGCCGATCCCGGACTTCGCCAACGAGGCCATCTTCCCGGCCTTTGACGGCCTCCCCATCGAGGACGCCGGCGCCGCCGACCCGCCCTCGTACGCCGCGTCCTCCGAGCCCCCGTCCTACGTGCCGCCGCCGCCGCCACCGCCGCCGGACCCGCCGTCCTACTCGGACTCGCAGTCCTCCGCATCCGCCGCCACGACGTCCCTGATCGACACGTCGGCCACGACGTCCACCGCCACCGCCACCTCCGCCACCACCTCCGCCACCGTCACCGCCGTCGTCACCGCCGCGCCCAAGCCGTCGTCGCACGACGCGCGGGAGGAGTGGTTCCTCGTCGCCGAGGTGCGGCAGAACATGACCATCACGAAGCCGACGCTCGTGGTCGCGGACCGCGCCGGCACCGAGTTCGCCGTGACTTTTGAGGACCGGGGCATCGACCTGCGGCCGGTGCGGCAGGGGTGGACGATCGTCGTGCCGCGGGCGGTGAGGACGGCGCCCAAGGGGGGCAAGAGGGGGTTCGTGCGGGTGCCGGAGGGGAGGGGCACGGGGGTGAAGTACGTCCCGGGCGGTCTGGAGAGGATCGGAGAGCTGGGGGCGAGGGTCCGGGGGAAGGAGGAGGAGGAGGAGGGTGAGGAGGGGGAGGAGAAGGGAGAGAAGGGAGAGAAGGGGTTCAAGGGCAGGTGTGCCGGGTGCGGGAGCCTCGAGGGGGGGGACGGCGGCGCGTTGAAGAGTTGCACTGCGTGCGGCGTCGCGAGGTACTGCGGCAAGGTGAGTCTTTTCTCCTTTTGATTTATGTTGAACGGGGGGGGGGGATCTTGTGCGGGTGCTGACGTGACCGGGTGTAGGAATGCCAGAAGGAGGATTGGAAGACGCACAAGAACGACTGCAAGATACTGAAGGGCATGGTGAACGCGTGGGGGTTGTGATGGGCGAGGCTTGAGATGTGGGATACCTATCTGGGGTCACGAGAAGGGGGGGGGGAGGGGGAGGCAGGCTCTCGAGGCGAGGGCGTGACCTCCGACGACGACGACGACGACGACGACGAGGACGATATCGCCTGGCTTATCCGTGAAATAATAACCAAGTCTGCCATCCGACCCTTCAGACTATGGCCGTAACCTCCATCGTCGAGATGGAAGGCGAGCTGGGTCGGCCCGTCAGGTCTGGGTCAGGTCTGGTAGGCAAACCCACGTCCCAATCCAGAAGTGTCAGGAGTTGCCCTGGTCACGTAATCATGAGAGCGCAAGTTCAAAAGATGATGTACTAATTATTCATGGAGAAGTACGAATCGTAAGGAGTGGAATCTCTTAATCAACCGGCTCTCCGCTGTGAAAGGACCGTGGTTCGCGGAACCCATAACCCGCCCAACGCCGATTGACACCATATCCCGCACCTAACATCGCCCAAAGCACAAACACATTTAAAAGAAACGCTTCCAAGAGAGTGAAGAAGAATCGAAGTGATGTTTCCATGTCCACAGTCACCCCCGACCATCCCACCCACCACTCCCTGGGGAAAAGTTAAAACCAGGCGAACGAACCGGGACTTTTTTCAAAAGTAGGCGATCCGCGCGCCCGAGACCTGGGCGTTCCAGGAGACGTAGTCGTTGTCCCAGACGCCGACGAGCTCGAACCCCTCGACGGCGCCGGGGGCCTTGCAGTCCGTCGGCGCCGTGAGGTAGGCCCCGTAGGCCGCGTCCCAGGTGGCCCAGCCGCCCGGGACGACGGACCACCGGCCGAGGTTGACGTTGCGCTGATTCCCCGGCCCGCCGGCGCCCCAGCCGGCGGACCCGGCGGCGGGGGCCGGCTTGGTGGAGGTGAAGACGTCGAGCTTGCGGCTGCCCGAGGCGCTCGAGGTGGGCGCGTCGAGGTAGAACCAGAGGCGGCACTTCTTGCCGGCGGCGGCCTGCGGGTAGGTGAAGGTCAGGAGGGCGGTGAGGTCGTTGCCGCCGTTCGAGGTGGACTTGGACACGACGCCGCCGTGCGGGGAAGGGTCGATGGCGCCGTTGCGGGTGTTGTAGGTGAAGGCGGCCGAGGGGCCGAAGGAGGTCGGCGGCGGGGTGGATTGGCGGGCCGACAGGAGGGGGCCGGCGAGGGCCGAGGTGAAGGTCGCGGCGAAGAAGAGGGCGAGGAGAGTCTTGGGGAACATTGTGATGGTTGAGTGAGGGGGGGGGGAGTTGGTTTTCACGTTTGTTGGAAAAGGTACTATGTTTGAGTTGTTGATGGAATTACTTGACTCCTTGAGGATGAGCTGGAGAATATGAGAGAGAGATAGAGAGAGAAGGAAGTGATGATTTCCACAGCGACTCTTGATGGATATATTTATACTCGCCTCGAATGCCTGGAATGTCATCAACGTCTCGTACGTCGTGACCCTAGACAAGCTATCAAGGTGACATGGCCTGACTATGGTGGCTTTCACCCACGCCCGAGGCGTTTTCGACGCAGCAGGTCAAATCACCGCATTGGTTTTCTCGAAAAAATAGCAACACCGACTGACTGGTGACCGGCATTCAAGCAACAACCTTTTCCTCACCGAAGCGTACCTACATCTCCGTAAACCGACACAGCCCCCGATCAGACGTGACCGTCCCACTCACGGTCCAGCCGTCGGGTCAGATCCGATCAGCCCTACGGGACCCTACCTGCTCCCCCGCCAAGGTGGCGTTCTCGGATCTGCCAGCTATACGAGCGGAAGGCTGAAGTGAAGCTACCCAGGTAGATCACGCGAGGGTGGAGCAGGAAACCGGTGTGCCCTTGACCCCCCGGCCAATGGCGAGGGTGATGACGGGAAGCCTGTCTGAACCAAATACCCATTACCCACGGTGCCGGCACATGTCTCCGGGACGCCGTCACCTGGCGCGGGATCTGGGGTATGACGAGCTTCGTGTGGAGGACTCGAGGAGGCTCAGCTGGTGTAAGTTTCCCCCTCCCGCGGGATCTGGGCGGCCAATGGGCACTGGGGAGAGAGAGAGGGGAGGGGAGGCAGTTAGGCGGGCTGCAACCTTTCGGGGGTGTCATCGTGGGCTGCGTTTTGTGGCTTGATGAGCTACGGTGGGCGGTGGCGGCATAGCTGTGCTTGACGGTGCATGACCTGAGAGGAAGTTGGAGAGCGTTTTGGAACATGGGGCACACACACACACACACACACACACACATCCGTCCGTATACGGTATCTTCCGGGCTTTCGTTTGAGACATGGATGCGGGAGGTGTTTGTAGTGGAGGGTCGGAGTGGAGGGTCGGAGGGCTCACTGTATGGCGAGACGAGAGAGAGAAGACACGAGAGACGGACACACGGTTCTTGGGGTCTTGGACTGCTCTATTTAAAGGACGTCAGCCGCGGGGTAATTTAATTCAAAGTGCACCTTTCCCCGAGGTTGACGATGTTGAGCTGGCTGGCGTCGCGAGTGGGCTGTGTAAGCCGGGCTGAGAGGTCTCTTGACAAACGCAGATCTCAGCCGCACCTATAGTCTGTCGTCAGGCTATGATGTGCTCAATATTCCCTTGCTCAGTTCCTAGTGGCGAGTTTCTCTCCATCGCAGCATCTCAAAGTGAAGGGGACGGCTGGTACGATGGACTTGGATCACAGAGTAGAAACCCCGTTGCGCTGAAAACTTGAATTAGGACACGGTTAACAACTCACAAGTTCACACAGCAGACGATGCCGTTAATTACTTGTGAGCTACTGGCCAACTCGAGAGGACTATACCCATTGGTCTGCTTCATTCTCTCCATACCCGACCCTGCCTGCGTGTTACACCATAATCGAGACAACAAACCTGGCCTGCTAGTCGTAAAAGCCACCATCGCAGTCACAAAAGCTCCCTTTTGCAACAGGAAACGTTGTGTTTACTGTTGGGACCTCGAATACAAGAATGCCAACGCAACCCCCCCTTGCGGGACTATTACACCCCAGGGAGGATGACAAAGATGCCGAGCAAACATTCAGGGTGTTGGAACGCTCTTGTACAACAGCTCAACTACTGAGATTCTTTGTGCTGTTTCGAGATTGTGCGACTTGTCGTATGCCTTCCTCAATGCATTCATCATCAAATCCACACCATGTACGACGAGTATCCCAGCTAAATCGTGATTCGTGACGAGCTACAAACATGCAGAGAATTGAAGGTTAAAAGGAGAGAATTTGCCACTGAAGTTGGAAACCGCAACTCTCATTCCACACACAGCCTCTCAGCATCACAGGTGCCACCGCACCGTCACCCTCGAGAATCGTCAAGATGATGATCCCCAGCCACGCGGGACTCTCACTCACCCTCTTCAGCCCCTCCACGGCCGTCAACTTGGCCTCTCCCGCAGCGACGATGATGACGCCTATGCCGACGGCCGTTGTCAACGAGATCGTCAACGAGGTCAAGCCGGGGCATCAGAACTTGGCAAAGCCACACCGGCCTCTCCGGCACGACGGCGGACCTCTGCCCGACGCCTCGGCGGGTCCGCTCTCCGCCGCCGAGGAGCTCCTGGCCGACATCGACGCGCTGACGAGGCGGGACGACAAGAAGGAGTGCGTCGCCGTCTACCTCTGCACCGAGGAGAACTGGCGAGGCGTGTGCCACCGGGCCTGTTTCGACGGCGGCCATCACATGTACCTCCGTCCGCAGTGGCGTTCCAGGATCAAGTCCGTCCGGACCGGCGAAGGCGCCGAGTGCAAGTTCTTCTTGTAAGCGAAAAACACGGCCGTATAGCTTCCTGGTCGTTGGGACCTCGTGTGGTTGTGTAAAAATGCTAACGATGTGTGTGTGTGTGTGTGTGTGTGTTCGTTCCACCATCAGCGGTCCCGATTGCGATGCCAGATACAAGACCCAGGACATGAGTTACCCTGGGAACAACTTCAACAGGGAGGACTTTGGCGACGGCGTGGGATGTTTCTACTGTCTGAAGTAGACAGGCTTGCGAAGCAGAGGCCTTCTTGTTTGATTTGGGAGGCCGTCCAAGGACCAAGGTCAGTCTGGTAGCTCACCTTGATATCAGATTACGACCCGGGATTGAGCGACAGCTTCGTTCAGGGGTTGGCATCGCTGCCTAGGGGAGTCACATTCTTATACTGGTTGCAGAGTTGGTTTACCCGGGGAATGATGATGACCATTGTCAATGTCAACTCAGCTCATCTGAACTGATATGATATTCGCAACCACCGCCCCTGTGTCTTTGGGGAGAACCTCCCCCGCCCATTTGTCAATTCGAGACCCCTCCTTGACCCTCTGACTTCATTTTCTTCTGCTGTGCCTCATATTGCGCATCGATGTCGTCTTCATTCATCTCCAAGATGTCATAATCGTCGTCCATCCCGTCTACAACCGTGAACACGTCAGGCAAGCTTCCGTAATATCACCACAGGTGGGGGAGGAAACCGCGCCGACTCGGCTTACCGCGAACGTCGATCCTGAACTGCGCAATCCTGACCGAGATCTCCACGTCGTCCAGCGTCATGACCCCGCGGCGACGGGTCGGGTCGGGCTTCAGGTCGTCGCCGTTGGACAGGAGGAGCACGCCGCGGTCCCGCCAGGCGTCCGACTTGTTGGGCGCCTCGACGAGGAACGAGCCGCGCCCGCTCTCGCTCTCCGGGAAGTCGACCTTGCGGGAGCCGCGGTCGTCGTCCTGCAGCCGTCCACCAGCTGTGACGGTCGACGAAGACCGTACTGTTCAAAGTCACAGTCAGTCCAGTGTTAGAATGCAGTCTCGTTAATATCAAAGGTTCCATCAAGCCCCTCCCCCCCCCCCAGCTGCTTACCCCAGTATCGAAGGTCGGGTTGATCACCCAAATGCCGTCTCTACTTCCCCAACTGCAGTCGTAGGGTGCGGCTCGCGGCCCCTGAAATCTGCAATCATTAGCAAACACACAATGTCGGAAGAGTGGCCACACGCTGGAGGGTCGAAAAAGGGCAGCAAGATGCCGGCAGCCGGCAGGCCGTACTTTGGGGGCGAAACCCCCCTTTCGCTATTCGATTTGCGCGACAATGGGCTTGTGGATGTCGTGATGCAGATTAGTGCGTCTTTTCGCTGGTCATCTTCGTCTTGAAACGTCAAACGGAGCTGGGCGAGGATCTTGTTCGACTTGGGGGGATGCCGATGCCGATGCCCTTCGCGGCCGGGCCGAGCGTCGTCGCGCCCGAGAAGGCGTCGGCGGCGTTGGTGAAGCGAGGGTCTCCGACATCGACCAGAGAGTCGATGATCGCACGTGGAAAAGGCATGGCGTTGTTTATGTACCGAAACCTCCATCCTCGGCCATGGACGGACGTCCTTTTCCGGCCCGGGGCACGACCCCGAACGACCCCGAGGAATCATGCTGAAAGCGAACAAAAGGAGCCTCAATGATAGGCCAATTATCTTATCATGCCTGTTCAGCGCGTGTGGGAGGTAATAATATGGCCCGACTCAGTTCAGCTGCACGAATGCAGCGTGTCTCATGTCGGCCTGTTTAACTAGTTCCGTGCCAACGTGGAGATTCGAAGCGGCTCGCGGGAGCTAACGACTTCCTATATAACCTTGTCTTGGAGCTCGATCCCTTTCGGCATTCCCCTGGCGTGACAGATCACGTTGATCCTCGACACCTTTCTGACCATGGCCGTGGGAAGCCCTTTGAAGAATCCTGTGCAGGCGAGGCTTGAGGCCCTACAGGCCAAATACCCTCAGTACCACATCGTACTGTGGTACTCGGACGCGGGATCGTGCTTCAGCTTTCTGCCTGGCACCCGATGGGCTGGACGAACGAGCGAGGAAATACCCGCCAGCCCTTCCTTGACGGCCTTTAGGAACGTCGCCCGTCACTTCGAGTGTTACTTCATGATTGAGGGAACCTTTGAGTACGACCACAAGAAGATGAATTCAACCAAGTGAGTAGACATACTATTCGGGTGTGATGTGATATATCGAATGATGAGTCCATGGCTAACCATGGACAGCTACTCCACGTACGTGGCATCCACGGCCGAATTCGACTTTGATAAGAAGCAGTGTATCATGAGACCCAAGTAAGAACCCCCCCCCGACAGCCTGACCAATTGAAGTCTTGCTCTGTGATTCCTGACTTTGCTTTTTTTTGCAGACCCGAGTTCTCCGCCTCCTGCTGGATGAAATACTTGGACGATGACTTGAGCCTGAGAGATCTGACCCTGCCCGGGACTCGCTGCAGCAGTGCGACGTCCAATTGGATCAACGACGCAGGGGATCTGGATGTCGAGCCGCAGATCAAAGACCGGAGGCTCACGTCGAGGATACTCGAAATGCACAAGCACCACAAGAGCAGCATCCTCGCCCAGCTGAACAGCGGCGTGCGGCTCCTCGACCTCCGCTGCGACGGCCTGCGCGCCCTCCGACACGGGCCGCCGACGATCGAGAAGCAGCTGGACGACGCCCTGGGCCAGGTCAAGAGGTTCCTGGCCGACAACGGCTCGGAGACGGTCGTGGTGGTGCTCAGCTTCTCGTCGGCGACCGTCGCGTACGACGACGCCGCCAAGCCCTGGCCCGAGGGGTGTTACTCGGTCAAGGCCGACGACGTGCCGCAGCACTTCAACACGGACGTCAGCAGAGACGTGCAGGGAGACAAGGGCCTGTACACGGGCACGGAGTGGCCCCGTCTCGGCGATGTGCGCGGCCAGGCCGTCATCTGCCGCGGGTGGGGCCTGGACTCGGACGCGGACCGGTGGGGCCTGGACTGCCGGCTGCCGGCGTGGGACTCGGCCGACGGCGGCTCCCCGTCGTCGTCCGCCGCCACCACCACCACCGCCACCAAGGCCGCCGAGCTCGCCGAGCAGAGGTGGAGCGAGATCGCGGAGGGCTTCCGCGGCCACGACTCGCTCGCGTCCATCGTCCTGGCCGCCTCGCTCCGCCACGACCCCGGGTGCGACGCCACCTGGATCCCCCCCTTGCGCACGGCGCCCATCCTCCGGAAGAAGGCGGAGGAGCACATGAGCCAGTGCCCGAGGCGGCTGCCGCGGTTGTGGATCTACGGCGACGACATGGACGAGAAGACCAACATGGCGATCGCGAAGCTGAACATCTGGGGGTCGGACGACGAAGGGGCCAACAGATAGACTTAAAAAAACCCACGGGTACCCATTTGGGTTTAAACCCATCTAACCCATGGGTTCTAGGTGGGGACCCAAATGGGTTATGGGTTAGTGTGGGTTATAGGTATTTTTAGGTAGGCCTAGGTTTAGGTTTATAGGTTAGACCTATATAGGTATTCCCTACTTATAGGTTTAGGTATTATAGGTACTTAATAGGTACTTATGATAGTGCTACATTTAAAAGTAAGGAAATTCAGAATTCACTACCTAACCCTATGTGAATAATATACATAAAAAACCCCTTTAAGTAACTACCTCCTTAGCCGCTTTAATAGCAACCTAGGAGGCGTTACATTATCCTCACTACTATCCTTATTATCATCCTTAGATAAGGAGGATAAGAGGTCTAGTTAGGATCTAGTAGGCTAGCTATAACTAAAGCTAAGAGATATAGGCAAGCTTAAGAGTATTTAGGAGGTCTGTTAAGACCCCTCTAATTAAGGGGAATTAGTCTAATTATAGGTACTCTATAACTTAGATACTGTATAATTAGACTCTCTAACAATAATAGTACAATTAGCCTCTACCTAAGCTATCTATATAAAGTTATAAAGCTTATCTAGTTAAAATAGTATAGTATAGTTAAAGCTTTAAAGAATAGTCTAGCTATACTCTCTTGTAACCTTAGCAACCTAATAGTCCTTAGGAATAATAGGCTTAAGTAAGCTAAATGCTTACTATTCTCTTTAGTGCTACTAAATTATTAAGATTAGCTAAGCCTTAATAGTCTTTAAAGCTATATTAAATTAAGAATAGTAGTAGATATACTGCTTATAGCTAAAGGTATACTTAAGAGGTACTAAGGTAGGTATAATCGCTAAGTAATCCCTAGCTATCTTACAAAGGCCTAAATACTTATGTTACCCTAAAAGACAACGCTAGAATCTAAATACAGTTTTATTCTTATATTTACCTAAGTAATATTAGAAGGTATATAAGAATGTAAGATAAAGAAACTACTTACGCTCCTTAAGAAAACTATTAATAATTTCACAGGCTCTATAGTTAGTCTTTAAGCCCTAAATAAAGTCTTAGTAAAAGAAATTATTATATAAGATTATTATATAAGATTATTATATAAGATTATTATAAAAGATTAATACAAAAGATTATTACAAAAGATTATTATAAACATTATTAATTAAAATATATATACCTACTTCTTAGGGCTCTAAAAAGAGAGTATAGTAATACTATAGATTAACTAGCTAGTTTTTGCTGTTATAACTCTATTTCAAGCGATCTTTAGATAGTACTTCTTTTTATACATATTAATAAACTTAGATACAGCTAATAAGTAGGTAATCCTATAGTAGCCCTTAAGGCTAAGGAATCGCAGATTAGATAAATCTCTACACCCCTTATTAAGGGGAGAAAGTAATAGTCTAACAGTATAGACTTCTTAACTAGCACCTTAAAGGTCCTTATACTTTTTTAACTTTAATAAAGCAAGCTTAATAGCTTTAGCAAGGGATTCTATCTAGCTACTATTAGTTACTGTTATCTTCTCCTTAATAACAGCTAAACATTACTTAAGATAGATATATACTAGCTTAGTAAGGCTAAGGGTAAAGGAAATATTAACTATTACATCCCTACTAAGTATATTAGTAAGGAGTAGGAAGATCTTTAAGATATCTATAAGAATACTAAGCTGTATCTACTTAACATTTAAGAGCTTAAATAGAATATTTGTGCTATATGCTAAGAGATAGGAATCAATACAGTTATAAAGCTTAAGAGCCTAAATACACATAAGTGTAGTTAAATTCTAGTAAGTTTAAACATTAAAAATAAGTCGCCAAGGTCTTTTTGATTAATCTTTATTCTTCTAGAGATTAAGGAAGGCTTAAGCTTAACTTAGGCTATACTTAAGCTTAAGTGTAAGACAGCAGATCTAAAAGATAAGATATTAAGTTAGTAACCTTTTTCTTTATAAAATAAAAGAAATAAATACCTTAGAAATAGTAACTGCAATTTCAGCACCTCTAGACATAGTAATATCTTCTTTAAGGCTATTAATAGTAGAAGAAACAGCAATAAAGCTATTATCTTAACTACTATTAGCTTCCCTATTAATACCTAAAACTTTAATCTCCTTAAGAGTAAGTCCTTAATCATTAGGACCTACTTCTCCCTTATCTAACTTATCCTTATTAAGCTCCTCCTTAACAGCTAACCTAGCAGTAATATAAAGCTCTCTATACAGTACCTTAATAACAAGGTTAAATATATAGGCTAGACATTAGATATAGGTTATCTTTTGAGGATAAGCCTTAAAGGCTTTAGTATAAAGCTTACTAAGATTATTAGGGCTAAAGTTAGAGGCGTTATCTGCTGTAACAGTAGAAAACTGTAAGCGTTGCTTATAAGGGAGGCTTTAAATAGTTAAGATAATAGCTTTAGATATATTTTCCTGCATATATCAGACTAAAACGTTTAGGGTACCTAGGAGTACTAATCTTTACACCTAGTTCTTATTAATAAAGTAGTATATTATACTAAGCAGTAAGTATTTCTGCCTAGGAGTTATCTATACATTAATAGTTAAGGAAACTATTAAATCTAGGATAATTATAGAAAGTGCTTAGGAGAGAACTCTAGATACCTTATCCTTAATACCCTTAGAGATCGTTAGTAGGGATAGGAGGGAAAATTATAGGTTAAGTAATTTACAGAATAGCCTAAAGGCAGGCTTCTTTACTATATTAAAAGGCAGACAGCTATTAATAATAAAGTAAAGAAAGGCCCTTTGCTTTTTGTTATCTAGGGGGCTTAAAGAGATAATCTAAAAATCGATTATTATAAAGGATTATTATAAAGGGTTATTATAAATATAGACTAAAATAATATATATTTTAAAGGTAGTTAAGATTAGCCTCTTGCTGTATTTAACTGCCCTATACTATATCTAACCTAGCTTAGCGCTTCTTGTAGGGGGGCTTTTAGAAGTAGCTAGTTATTAATAAGGTACCCTACCCCCTAGGGATAGGATACAATAACTGCGCTAAATAGGTAGTGTAGATAAGAAGTAGGTAACTAGTTTGCATTTAAGCCCCCTGCCTAAAGGACTTCTAGATTAGTGATTGCCTTATATTATTGTTCTAGATCTTGTTAGCTAGGGAAAGCTACTGCTTAGGATCCTTTTTATCCTAAGAGGGGCTTTAGCCTGCTATAACCTATTACTAGTAGAAAGTAGTCTGCTGCTACTAAGTAGAAAAAGGTATCCTAGGTTAGTAGTAGATAATGCTATCCTAGACTAGGAGCTTAGCTAGAGGGTGAGGGAAAGAAGGATTATCTATTTTAAGAATAGTAATAAGAATTTTTATAGAAGTAGTAAGAAAAGTAGTAAGAAAGAGGGGGAGAGGGAAGAAGTAGGATTTATATTTCTCTAAAGTATTATTATAAATTAATTATTATAAATCTAGGGCATTAACTTATATTATTATTAACCCTAATATTAGTTATCCTACCTATAATATAGGGTTTAATAAATTTTAATGTAAGTTATAAAATCTTTATCCCCTACTTAGCATAATTAAAACTTTCCCCTCTTTAAAATAATTAAAAAAATACTACTAGAGCTACATAATTTAGCAATACTGCTATCTTTACCCCCTATCTCTTATTCTAATACTAGATATAGGTAATAAAGTAAAGTATATAAGACACTAACTAGGAGCTTAGTTATAGTATTACAATCCTAGGGGATACCTAATCCTAGTCTCCCTCCTCTTCCTTATCCTCCTAGTCCTAGTATTAAGGCAACTAAAATAGCTATATAGACTAGTAAGGGTAAAGCACTACAAGGGATAGCTAAAAAGGCTCCTAAGAAGAGTAATATTATAGTTAGAAAAATTAAGAAACGTAGGCTTTGTCTAGGAAGTAAGTAAATAAAGTAAGCCTAGATCTAAAAGGAAAGCTAATCCACTATTTACAGTAAAGGCATTTAGAGAGATTAAAAAGCTACAGAAGGAAGTAAAATTAGCTATTCTAAAGCGTATATTTAGTTGTATAGTTTATAAGGTTACCTTTTAGATAAATCTAAACCTTAGGTTCTAATCATTTACCCTTAAGGCTCTACAAGAAGCTGCTAAATCCTTCTTAGTATTAGTACTTAAGAGTAAGTCTTAAGAAGAGTTTTAAGTTAGTAGTAAGATACTAAAATAGATAGATATAAACCTCTATACTATATATACAAGAAGGGTTACATTACAGAAGAAAGACGTTAACCTTATAAGAGAGTTAACAAAAAGGATAAGTAGTTAGGCAAACTATAGACTTTAGAGAGCTTCTTAATTTTTTTATCTTAAGGTTTATATCTTAATTATTTTATCTTAATTAATATATCTTAATTATTATATCCTAATTATTATATCTTAATTATTATATCTTAATTATTATATCTTA
>PJEX01000064.1:0-34720 GCA_005350895.1 Colletotrichum tanaceti
GGGGGGGGAGGGCGTCCTCTCTTGTTCTGGACAGATGGAACCTACAGGCTACGGGAACCAGACTTTTTCGTTCCATGGCAGCAGAGTCGCAAGCGCCGCTTGGCATTGCGCGAATTTCCCTAGCAGCGGGGAAGTCACGATAATGAGGTCCGAGTTGATTTTCTACCAGTGCCTTTCGGTTTTGGTTGATTTATCCGTACCGGCGTGGTTTTTCCAGTCCACCGGGTCGCCTTATTTCCTGCAAAGACAGAGCGACATAGCGGTGCTAATATATGTCGCCGCGAGTATTTTCGGCCCGTGGCTTACTTAAATAAACCGTCCCAGCTCCCCCCCTCCCGTCTTGCTGACGGTCGCTGTGATTCTAATGCCCGACAACCCCCCCCCGTATTGAACCATGCATAGAGAGAGCCCCAGTCCGGCTTAAAACTTGCAGACGAAACTGCACCCCGGGTTTCCCTAGATATTAACAACTGACGTTGATCTTACGTAGTAGCGAGCACTCTCGGCAGGCACTGGTCAGTCACGGACTCGTGCTTTGATGACTCCCACCGAGTGCGACTGTGCGAGTGAAGAGCCCCGTCAGACACGCTCGCCGCGCTGAAACGGAGAGGCGGCGAAAGGTCCGGTGCCGGCTGTCTTGTAACGGGGTCCCGGGGACGACACCAAAGAATAGAAAACAAACCTCGCACTGGCGATGCCCTGGGCGAGGGCTCGGTGATGGCGAGAGAGAACCCGGGAAGCCAAAAAAAGAAAAAGGCTAACATGCGTCCTTTGTGTCTTCTCGACTCGAGTATCTCTCCCTAGGCCCTTTGCTCCGTTACCGCCCTTTGGGTTTGCGCTGCCGCGTTCAGATAGACATTACATGGTAAATGATGAAGATTTTTTCTAACTGCTTTTACCCAGGTAGAAAGGATTGTTAAGTTATTTTGGATTTGCTTAAGGATATCTAGGCCATCGAATCTATTCCGGCTTTATCAAGTTACACGATATAGTTGCCCCTCCAAACAGCCACTTATTTTCTCTCTTCTTCAGATCAATATCTATAGATCCTACTGCCTTTCCGGTGTCGCGGAATGTCCACTCGGCAACTTTAAAGAATGTCGTGTTTTGAAATTCAGGCCATAACTCATCAGTCGGCCTAATAGTGTACCTGGGGCCTAGGTTCTGATCGTGAAAGTGTTTATCAAAAAGTTCAAGCAGTTGATCATTGTAAACCCCTTCTCCAGTTAACACCTCAACACACTCAAGTGGCCTGTTTGCGTGCCTGCTGCTTGCTACAGCTTGAATAACCTCAGATAGATACAGTCTTGGGCTTTTATCACCATGTCGCTCTTCTTGGCCGTTCCAAGCTGCCGTGATAATTATTTGGTAAGGATTAGAGGATGGGAATTTGAACTGTGTAATTGGGGCGCGACGTAGATAACTTTTGTGATGAGGTGAGTATACGTTGTAGATTACTTCGTCGTTGATTGTTTTATACTTAGAAACAGTATAAATATCGTTGTCGTTCTGAAGACCTTTTTCGGCAGCCAAAGTAAACAACATATGGGATGATAGCAGCCAGAGAATAGACAAGAATGTATAATGCATTTTAAGAAATAGCCTTGGGCTAGGAACAAAGAATGTAAGGAATAGAACTGGGATCTCTAGCTGAGGTAACCATAAATACTTAAAATCGTGCTGTTGTTGTTCCTTGTTGCCTGTTGCTCATAGGGTTACTACCCTGGAACTTTATCAACAAGTCAAGTTGCCTGACTAATTGCTTCACCACCCTTGGAAAGCCCAAATAATTTTCTCGCCGTCCATGGAACCTTAGAAAGAAGATGTAGCCCAGAATGGCTTGTGCCCCAACGGTGATTGGCCCTCCGCGCACGTTTGGCCACCGAGATCTAGGTACGCAGCATTAATGTTTGGGAGGAAAAACTAGCTCATATCTTGAACTCTGTCCATGTCCTCTGCCATGTATGCCGTTCCTGCCTGTCTCGGTTCTGCGCCTTCTGCCCGCCCTTTTGTTCCCCTCGGTAACCGACGGTCTGCATCCGGTGGTGAGCCCCCCTTTAATGGTTGGCGGGTGGCGCGCATTCGGCAGGATCCTGATCCTTCCTGCCGATTGTCTTTCGATGCTGCCGCGGACATCTATCCAAACGTTCGGGACGACGGGGAGGGGACTCAATCCCGCCTCGGGAGGGCCCTGCGGGCGTAGCAAGCAAGAACATGGAGCCAATCATGATTCACCAACATCTCTGATTGCCGCTGGCGTTCCTGGCTTTGCATTACTGTCTCCGTAGGCAAGAGCGACCAAGACCGTGCGGTCACGATCACATGGTAGAGGCGCATCTCTTATCTCACCTCGCTTTTGTCTCGCCCACTGATAGGCACAGCCGATTGCGGAACTCGGCGTTCCCATTGGGAAAAAACAACACGGAGGAGCTGGGCACTCATGTGAACGTCAACTGGACACGGCACCAGCGGCTGTTGCTACTTGGCCACACTGACTCCCATTGTCCATCGAGAGAAACGAAACGATTCGCAATCTGTTTTCGAGTGGACCGAATGTCAGCCGATCCAGAATTCCGACATGAATGCCGACGGGACGTTGTCGTGGTGAGGCTGTCTTCACAGTTTGCCCATCGTGATTGGCCTGACGTCAAATTCGCCTTGGACGCTTAAGTTAAACAATGGCTCGCGAGCGTCTGTTTGCCTGCACTGACAACGCCTACCAGCTTGCCATCCCGCGATGCTGAACGAACTCTTGGAACTAGGCACTTCAAAGGTGGGATGAAACTAAGCCGTCCCATCTTCAGACGAAGCCCAAGACTGGGTGGTGGCAAGGTGGTAAGTCACCTCACTTGGATTTGACGGGCACCCTCAACCCGTGCTGGCGTTTATCGGACTTTGCACTTCGTCCATAATTCACCGGGTGCTCCACAGACGTTAGGCAGCACGTTGTTCGCGGAGATAAAGAGAGCAACGTAGGCTTACAAGTTAAAACAGGCCAATGACTCCACTAGAGACCGCCTGCTATGGCCGACCTGCTCCGGCCTAGCTTCACGTCTACTCAAGGACGTCCGTGAAACAAATTGAGGACTCTGGCCTGCTCTTCCGAGAGCCGCATGTTGACAGCTTGCCCGACGCGCTAAATGCCGGGACGCAGCAAGGTCTGTGGTTCACCAACATTGTGTTGATGGGGCTGACTTGCTTTCAGAACACCACTGCTGGCCAGCCAAGGATCCTTGAGAGCATAGAGCGAAGGAAGCCCAAAGGAAACCCGAATGCAATATCAATCGAAAGTGTGATATACGGCGCGCGATGGCGGGGGTGTGAGGGTGCAACCAGACAAAGTCGCTGGGACAACAACTCCTCGTCCCCAGCAGTGACGGAACAACACGGGTCCGCGGCGTTTCAGTCGACAGACGGAACGTAGCGGTCAGAGGCAGTGCAGCATCTGCTCATATCGCAGACACGGACCCGGCGTGCCTGGTCAGTGGTGACGAAGGCGCGTTGGTGGCCGGCATTGGAAGCAACTTATTGCAACTGGAAGATGGGCCTTTCCCCTTGCACACAAAAGGGCACTCATACGTTCGAATCAGGCGGCCTGCTTGTGAGAAAAGGACGGCACTAGGGAAGCGAGAAGTAGGGCAAGGGATGCAAGAACAATGCAATGGGCGGGCGCAGTCAGCGCGTATGCGCCCGCCCATTGCAATGTTGAATGTTCTGAGCGACCTGCCTCGGTTGCCAGGCGACGTCCAAGACCAAGACCAAGAGGAGCGGCTGAAATGACAGACGAGGCAAGGGTGGTTTCCACTTGTTTGAGGTTCCCCGTCCTTTTGGGTTGGCACCGAGGAGGTGGTTTGGCACAGAGCACGCAGGCATGGCGCGTGTGTCGAGCCGGCTATGCTATGCGTCCGGGCTGCTCCTCGGACCAGAGTGACGGGAACCATATGGCTCTTGGCTGTTCATTGTACGGGATGACGGAGGGCGATAGCCCAGTGGGGTTTTCAGTCGAGATGCCTGGTTTCAGAGTGCGTCGAGGAGGACCGAGACGTGGTTACTTACAAAGTGACCAAGTGCCAAGCAGCGACTGAGGGCGAGACATGCTGGATGATGCCACGCACCGATGGCACCTCTCGTGAAGACCGGTTTACTCTCTTGGGGGGTGGTTTATCCGCATGTCTTTGGAATGGCAGAGGAGTGTGGAGGTACGGATACCGTGTCGTGTGCATTGTCGTACACGTAGGCGAGTTGTGCGATCTGCAAAGCAAACTACCTAGGACGGGCGAGGAAATCGGCCTTTCTACCTTGGTAAGGGGGTGGGGGGTGGGTTGTTGGTTATTTTAAGAATCGACGGTGGGCGCGTTGAGAGGAACAAGGCAAACAACAAAAGTGGTTTTCTGGTTGATGAAGATTGAGAGAGCCCCCAGTGGCAGTCATACTGGAAGTTGGATTGCAAATCCGGACACAGATATCCGTACAAGATCACGGATCAGTCGAGTCTCAACTGTCGAGGCATGCCTGGGTGAGCCGATCAAAGGCAGCCCCAATGCGACCCTTGCCTTGGTCCCAGTGTTGCCTGCCTCTGGTTCTGTGAGTGAATGAATGACTTGGCCCCTCCTTCTGACGCAGTACAGGACGGCGAAGCACGATGTACCTAACGACGCCCGCCTGGGCCGCCAACCCTCCATCTCCCTCATCACGTCTCCAAAGGTAAAAAGGGCGGCGGGTCCCGCGGATGGATGGATGTGTCCGTACGAGGCCGAGGTTCTCGTTTGTGTACATGAGGCCCGGGAAGGGAAGGCATTTCGCAACATTGTTCGTGTTGGATGTAGGTAGTCGCTAGTACCTATTGTATCCGGCAACGAAGTGTCACAATGAAGGAGTTGAGTCCCTGGGCGGGCAGCAGGAGAGGAAGACGAAGAGAAAGAATCAGGTGGCGCACGCTCCCCGTCAAGGTTGTCGGTCAAACTTCCCTGCTCCTGCCACAAGAAGCAGCCAGCCCGCGGCCTCTGGGAGTACCAAAGGCAGGTACCCAAGGCCCACCGTCCAGCGCCTGACGACTGGCGAGTGGCAGCCCATGATCTGGTGCGGACACACCCAGGCTGCCAGACTCCAGTGTCGCGCATTGCAATACCCACCGCGACCGCAACGCAACGAGGCACGCCGCACAGCACGCAGCACAGAGCGGCGGGAAGGCAAACAGGGCGGGCCGGTGCATCCAAAGTGATTCTCCGCCTCTTAGCTACGAATATTTGTAGCTAAGGGTATCGTCACCGGCCGAGAGTTGATACCCATCTCCCCTTTCTTTGATGGTTCCAGATCGCCATACAACGACTGTGCTTGAGAAGACGGTTGCCACCGGAGGTAGATAGTGGGCAGATAGAAATCTACTTGCTGAACCACTCCATTTATGTAAATACGTACTTGCGTGCAGTGTCTCCGCCTACTCGATCATACCTTACCTAGTACCTAGCTTAGGTAGATACCTGGTACCTTACGTGCTCAGTACACACGGACCACTTACGCGTCCACTTTTTCTATCTAGGTACCTACCTACCTACCTGGTACCTACCTACCTAGGTAGGTACCTACCTATCCACCTATCCACCACCCAGTTGCCAGCTGCCAGTGGCCCCCCTTGTACCTCCTACCTAGGCATGTGGCTCTCAATTGTCGGGTCTGAGTGGCTTGCTTCTCTGCACCATACCTTATTCCGTTTCTCCATTGCTTAGGTACGGTACTCTTTGACGACGTGCAGGGCTCAAGCGTGCCTGTCCCCGAAACCAAACACCACTATACTATATGAACCCAGTCCGACCCATCCTCTGCGGGCTCGAGTTCCCGTCGATATCATCTCGCCATTCAATTCCGCTCGTCGTTGAAGAAAGGTACCGTGCGATCTCTCCCTGCCCTCTCGCCTCTGCAGCGCAGATACCCGGATCGTTACGCCGTTCATATCCATCCCACCTTGCTAACCTTTGCAGTCCCAGCCGCGGCCCACCGCCCACGACGATCCCAGAGGCATCGTATACATCGCGACCGCGACTACGGACAATTCTACTCGCGACCAACCCTGCCGATCGAAACTATGAACTTTGATCACCAGCACCCAGTCTCGGGTGGCTACCACCATCTGGCCCCTGGCCCCTATAGCCATATCCCTCCGCCTCAGCAACAACAACAGCAGCAGCAACAACACCTCCACCACCACCACTCTGCTTCTCAACACCACGCTCAACATCACCCACATTCTTCCAACCAGATGCCACAGCTCCCTCCTATGGGATACTCAGCACCCGTGCCGATGTCTTCGAACGCAACCATGCCTCCAAGCGCTATGCCTCCTTCACATCGCCAGTCCGCCGCGCCCGCCGCGCCCTCGGCCGCCCCAGCCCAGCAGAACGCTGCACTCGCTTCCATGTCGAAAACCGATTCGAGGGGTAGATCATACGAGTACGGCCGCCTCGATAGTTGGTGATGGAACTCACAGACTGACCGTGGTTGTTAGGCTTGTCGTTGTGCAGCAGCCCCAGCGAGCGCGCATGTGCGGCTTCGGCGACAAGGTTAGAGAGAGCACGCTTTCCACGCTTGATGTATCGCGCAACGCAGTCAGCTGACAAAGTACCCACCAGGACCGACGACCCATCACTCCTCCTCCATGCATTAAGGTTATCGTAAGAGACGTCAAGACTGGAAAAGAGATCAACCACAAGTACGTGCAATCGAACGGGTTGCAAGACGCTTGCTTTGGGCACCTGCTGATTGTTCTCACAGCGATATCGAATCGAAATTTTTCGTGATCCAGGTTGATTTGTGTTCAGAGGACGGCACTTCAGAGGTGAACCTTGTGAGGCACTCGTCTAACACTGCCTCGATATCGACCACACAGCCCTTTTCGTATTCAACCTTGCGGGATGAGGGTCTGCCACAGGCACAGCAGGCCTATTCCCAGATGATGCCCGGGTACCCCGCTGCGCCTATGGGCTACGGCCAGCACCAGCCGCCACCGCCACCGCAGCAGCAGCACATCATGCCGGGTTTTGGCATGGCTTCCGGATCTAGCTACCAGAGTACGTTGACCAGTGCGAGAGTAGGCGCGCAACACTGCCAAAGAATATTTTACTGATCATCAGCGCAGCGACGTACCAGTCATCAAACTCCCAGTTTGCACCTCCGACCCAGTACTACCCCCAGCATGCCAACCCGGCGCCTGTGCCTTCCCAGGCGGATATGACCTACGGCGCCCCTCGCCAGTCGCTGTCCATGCCCGCCAACCAGCCGCAAGGCATGTTCACCAGAAACCTGATTGGAAGCACGGCATCAGGCGCCTTCCAGCTGAACGACGTCGCCGACCAACTCGGAACCTGGTTCATCATGCAGGATCTGAGCGTGAGGACCGAGGGTCGCTTCAGGTGAGGACACCAACGCGAGCCACCCAAGGCTGTCGACTTTTCTCACTGACCGTGTTATGCAGGTTGCGTTTCTCATTCGTGAACGTGGCGAGACCTCTCGACCAGCCCTCAACAGACGGTTCGAGTGTGAACCACGGCAGTGCCCCGATACTCGCATCCGTATTCAGTGACGTGTTCCAGGTCTTCTCGGCCAAGAAGTTTCCCGGCGTCTGCGAGAGCACGGCCCTGAGCAAGTGCTTCGCGACGCAAGGTATCAAGATTCCCATCCGGAAAGAGGGTGCGGGCGACGGCAAGAAGGGCGGCGAGGACGATGATGATTATTAACGCCATGGTCTCGCTTGTTTTTTTGTTCCACGACGGCGCTCGAAGTTCAGGCATAAAACACACCCAAACATGACATACGGATTCAGTAGTGGGCAGAACAGGACCATTATGGTGGTCCATGACAGTTATCGTTACTCTTGGCATGGGCCCGCCCCCTTCCGGCTCGTATCACTAAACGCCAAGCAGAGCATGTTTAAGGGGTTCTTTTCTTTTCCCGGATACCTTTCTAGCGTTGTGAAGGTTGGAGAATCGCCAGACACTACTCACGTTTGTTGTTGCTATGGGTGGCGAGAGCCTACACCCTTGCCTCGACCGTCGGAACATCTCCACTGCTTTGGACGGCGCCAAGCATCGACAGATCGCCTCCTTAAGCTTCCGCGCTTCCGCCTTTGGTGGATCTAACCGGCCACCAAGAGGATATCTTCCGAGCTTTCTTTTTTCCTCCTCTGGTCTCCTTACCTGTGTGGCGGTCTGAGGAGAGAGGATGATGCATCGGTTACCGGACTGAAAACTGGGAAGGGGCAAAGGGTCGAGGCAAAGGAATGAAGACGAAACTGGCGAACATAAACATGGAAGAGGGAAGAGGGGTTGTTCCAGCCTGGGTTTGTGCGTCCGGCATCATCCGCCGACGTACGAACATGAGCTGAAATAACGGTCCCCAGGACGAGCTATATTTCGCCACGAACGGTGTTCTTATCCTCCTGCCAAGCAGGGCGAGGTAAGGGGTAGGTAGGATACGTCGGTAGGTAATGTTCCGCCTTTTCAACAGAAGTATCTCTGCAGGTCCGTCTGTCCCTGCCTACGATAGCAGCACCTTCTGCTTTTGGAGCAGTGGCTGGTTTTGACTTCATTCCAGTGGCACCTGCCTACTTGCATACCTACTTATCTAGATAGATGGGCAGGCAGGTAGGTAAGCATTAGTGTCCTATATTAGAGCCTACCTACCTACCTACCATCAAGTTCGATGCGAAACCCCTTGCAGCGAGTTGCGCGGGTTCTGACTCGGATGCTGCCTAACATATTGCGTAGATGGCCTCACCCAAATTTGCCGAAAACCTTGAACAAAAAAACCCTTGACGCGGGTTCTTGATGGCGGCAACGGTATAATCGCCATCCTACAGAGCTTGGCATGTGGAATTGCATGCCATGTCACACACACACACACACTCTCTCTCTCTCTCTCTCTCTCATTTCGACAACTCCGACTCATATTCCACTGGATATTGAAAACCTACAAAAAAGAAAAGAACAAAAAAAAGAAGAAGTGAAGCCTGCAGATCCGACTGCGAGGCAACTCCAACGCCTGACACGCCGCCCTCTCCTTCCCATTCCCTTCCCTTTGCGGGCTCAACTAACAACGCTCGAACGCTCTCCCAAAGTATTCATTGCTGATTCATGGTTCCTTCCTCCATGGGAAGACGGCCAGCAGTGTCACGTCAGCTGACATGGTCGCATTCCATCCGTCAAGACATCGTTATGTCGTCTTGTTTTTCAAACGCCATCTCTCGTTTCCATGTCAAGCACAAAAGAGACAAAAACAGATGAAAGAGATCGAGAAGAAGAAGTGTACATGCTGAGGGTGGTGCCTACCACAAACCATCGACCTCACCCTAAGTTTCTTTGCAATGAGAAATGAAACCAGAAGCCAAGTTTTCGTTTTCTTTTACTGGCGACAAACATTACATGCCATTGGGGCGGATGGATACGTCCTGCCTTTGCAGCCTTTGCAGAATAATAATAGCCTGTGTTGTCGCACACATGCCTGACTGCCTGCCTGTGGGCAAAAGGAATCAACTATCTTGAGTATCTTTGAGAACTCTAGCTGCGTGTGTCTGTGTCATGTGGGTGAGGGCTCTATGAGTCGGCCAGTTTTGCGAAGTGCTTAGACCAAATCCAGCCAACTTGGTCATCAGGGTCGTCTTGGTTCTTGGCAAGCCACAGCTCGCCCTTTTCAGCAATCACATCAAAGATCTGGGAACATGTTAGTTAGCCTTGAAACCTTTGTCTTCCACTGACAGTCTTTTGAAAACTCACCTCGCCAGCCTGGTACGTGAGGTATGGGTACCCAGCCTCATGCTTTGTTGTCTCAATGTTGAACTCAAAGAGTGATGCTGCCAGCCAAAGTACGTTATATCCATTTCCAGCCGGTGTACGCTCACGTGAAGATGCTCGTGATGATTTCTGACTTTCTTCCATGCCATCTGGCATGGGAAGAGCAGAGTGAAACAGACCTGAGAACCTCCTTGCTTCAATGCTGGAGTGCTGAGACTGATGAGCTGGGTTTGAGTCTCGCCTGTTGTTTGCTGCGGATTCTGAGCTCTGTCTAGGCAGACCATTCGGCTCATGACTTCGGCCTGTGCCAGGCCGAGCAGAGGACGGGGGCATGTTAGCACGTGGCACAGGGGATTGGTCTCCTGTGACAGGGGATGCTGACACCAATGGCCTCTGTACAGCTGCACCAGCGTAGTAGTCTCGATAATAGAACTGGTGGGGGCTTAGAGGTGTTGAGCTGGGTGATAGGGTGAACTGGCCACTGTGACGCTTGGCAAAGTCTGGTGTTGGCAGCATGGGAGCATGGTCGCCATTCACAGATAGGCCTCGGCCCCGGGGAGAGGATACCTCGGCAGGTCGAGCGCGGTGCTTGGTTGGAGCATCCTCTGTGCTGGCTGTGGTCGACTGCGATGTCCTGCCCTTGTATGTCGGGTTCAGGATTCCAATGTTTGTGAACAGTTCCTGAGCATACTTGTAGTCCCGCTGGAAGGTGGACACAATGTCAGGGACATCGGGAGGCGGCCCCGTATCTCCTGTCACCTTCTTCACCTTCTCCACCCATATGGAGTACCAGTTCGCCTGGATGTTGACAAGGTTGCCCAGGCAAATGTTACCAATCCTCTCCGTCAAGGCAGAGAGTTGTGGCAGCTCCTTTTTCAAAGTCTCATTGAGCGCGTCATACTGTTCCACCAACTCCTTGAGTCTGGGGTCTGGCGTTTTCCCCCCTTTTTTGAGTTGCTCAGCTCTTTCGTAGTCAAGACGCCTCTTTGCTCGCTTTTTCATCGCAAGCGAGGGGTTACCATAGGCCTTGATGACATGCTCAAATGGCTCAATCACATGCTTTCGAACCTGCTGAAGCTTCTTGGGTGTTAGTATCTAGCCATAGCAGGACTTCAGCAACGGGCCACTCACATGGTCTTCCAGGGCAATCTTCTCGATATCTCTCATTGAGACATTGAATTGCACCCATTTGCTCTCCAGTTCCGGATAACTACCTGGCTGAAGCCGCATGACAAGCTCCATAGCTGACAGGTACTGAAGGAACTCATGCACGTAGGCACTGACCTGTCGGGTGTAGAACTCGACGTCTCGGAGGACAACTTGGAGCCGGAGGTAGTCGTCACCAAATTTCTCGTGAAGCTTGGCATATACAGCATCTTCGGGGATCTTTGAGCTTGTGGCCTGGAGCTTGTCAACTCGCTTGCCAAAGGCTCGAGCGAATCCGGCCTTTACGTCAGACTCCTTCCTCTTCCGGCCGACAATCTGCCCAACAAGCTCAAAGTTCTTCTTCGTCTTGTTGATCTCGATAATAGCCAGCTCCAAGGTTTCTTTGGCTGAAACCAGTTCAGCTCGGTCCGGATGATCTTCCGGAGTGTGTCGCAAAAGCTCTTGAATGAGAGTAGGGTATTTTGTGATCCTTTGCATAGGCTTGATGAGCAGGGAATCAAGATCCCAGGCTGCCGTGAGGTCCTTGGCTACTTCATTGCACTCGGTCAACCAGACCTTCACGGTAGGATCTTGCTGGATCTGGATCAGACGTTTGGCTGCGTGATCACTGTTTCGAAGAAACCCCTCATGAGCCAATCTCATCTGCTCGATATTCCTCTTGAAGAGTGGGCCTATCGACGTGGCTCTATCTTTATCGTCGCCCAGGTCGGGGGTTGCCGGATTAGTTGAGGAGTTTCCAGCCTGATCAGAAGCGATGGAATCTTCCTTTGGCAAAGGCGATCGGCGCCCATGGGGCACATATACCGTGCTGACAGCCTCCTTAAGCTGTGCGCAGAAGGTGGTGTGGAAGCTGATGATCTCGTCCGTGTTTCTGAAGACAAGCTTGATAGTCTTGTCGTCCAATCGGGGGCAGGCCTCAGCGGTTCCTTTGTAGATCTCTTCAACAATGTTCATGTCCCTGACAAACACCATCTCGGTGTCTACGAGTTCTCTGATCACATTGCGCCGTTGCACCAGGCGGTGTCTCTCCTTTCCGGTTGGCCCTTCATTGTCTTTCCCAGGCGTAGCAATCGAGTCAATCGGGGTCTGTCCGCCGAGAGAATATTCCCGGGTCTCGATCGACATGTGATCGATAGACTGAGTAGTGGAGACAGGACGCGACACATCCTCACTCTCCCGCCAAGAAGACCTCGCCATGGTACTTCGGGAAATGGTGTCGGCGTAGTAACTACTGGTTGCCGTTCGCCGACCCTCGTGGAGCGACCTCGATTTAGGAGTGGGCACTGGCGGAGGCTCATGGTCCGGACGTGACAAAGAACCTGACTTCACCAATGCTTGCTTACTCTCGAGGTAAGAGATCGAGAAGCCTTCCCCGGTGTCCAACTCCGGTAGCTGATGGATGGTCGCGCGGCTGATCTGTTGGGTGGCTCCAGAATCCAACGGGGTGAAGTCTGGGCTATAATGCTCGCTCTGTCGGGCGGAGGAGTCTCTGCTAGAGCCGGACCCATACGTGGGGTCGGACGCGTACGGCGGCTTCGGAAGAGGCAAGACATCATCGAACGCCGAGTCTCTGTGGTCGAGGGGCTCATTGCTGTCGACGGAGAAGTCAGTCCAAGCAGATTGCTGACTGACTCGGTTTACTGTCACATGCATGGATGGAACCATCAGGCTGTGAGAAGTGTCCGGAGTTTGCTGGCTTTCGAGGCTTGTTTTGTGAGGGTCGTCTTGCGCGTCGGACGACTCGCAAGTGGACGCTCGCTGGGACGAATCATTATCCTTGGGGCGGTCGTTGTAGAAGTCCTCGGGCTTTTCGAGAGTATCGATGGACGGTGCGCCCATATCCTGCTCTTCCTCTGCGTTGCGATGGAAATACGAGACATCGCAGACGGACCCATCCATATCACCAAGTTGGCTCTGGTCATCAAAGTCATCATAGGACTCCATCCTCGGGAAAGGAATCGTTTGCCGTGGGGAATCATATTCGGACTCCCGTCGGAGGATCTTGACCGTCGTTTCGTATGAAGGGCTTGACAAGGGAACTGGTTCGTACTCTTTGGAAATTGGCCGTGAGCTGGCGAACGCACCGGGAACGGACGTGTCTTCAAATTCGATCCTTGTAGGAGTCGGCTCGAGCGACTGCTGGGGAGACGTTGCATCCAGCGAGATTTTGATTGACACGAGGTCGTCACCACCAGCAGACTCGTCCTCGAAGGGGTATTGGTATTCGGCCTTTTCTGGTGTCGACGATTGCTGCGCTTCCTCAGCCACAACCGTCTGTGGCGTGGACTGTTCATCCGAAGACTCCGCGGCAGTCTTCTCCGGCGTTGGCGGCGGCTGTGCCTTCTCAGCATCGGGGTTCTCGGGCGACGTTGTTCGTCGTACCTCTTCCATCGCAGCCTGCTCGTGGTTCCCGCCAGGTTGGGCGATCGTCAGTCCCAGGCCAGTCGGAGGGTGCGAGGGTTCGAGCTGCACCGGTGGCATTTCCTGCGGTTCGTTATCGAACTCCGTCGTCTCAGACGTAGCCGAAACCGCGGATTGCGGATTTTCTTCCCTCTCAACAGAAGGACTCGGTTCCGGGAAGCTGCCGGGAACGCCCAAGGTGGGGGAGTCGGCGGGTTGTGCTTGGGGCGGCGAGAGGGAAACGATAGGTGGCACCGCTGTTAAGATGGTCAGGGGCTGGGGCAATTGCTGGGGTGACGTTGGCTGCGCCGACGATTCCGGTTCGTCGGGGTTTGCCTCGTTCGGTTTCTCGAAGGGTTCACAATGGTCCACTGAGGGCGCCTTGGGTTCAATTGGGGGCACTGGGGGGACATGTTCATTTTCCTCGGCGGCAGCAGACTCTTGGTCTTTCTTGCGCCTCGCAGCCGCCTGTCTCGCGTCCCGCACCTGACTGTCGCGGATAGACTTAGTATAGGCCAGTCTGATGTGTTCGCGTCTTTGCTCAAAGTCGATGGGCCCGATGGAGATCTTCCGTCTTCGAGTTGTCGATTCGTCTAGCTTGGAGGATTGCCTGGGCACGCGCTTCTGCGGCGACTTGGACCTGTCGATAGCCTTCATACGCGAACTTGCCGTGGTGGCCGTCGAAACAGATTGTCGAGGTCGAGAGCTGCGCAGGGGGGGGGACAGCTTCGGAGGGGGCGCCGCCACATAAGCAGCGAGACGTGTGTTATTACTTGGCGTAACGAGACCTCGAGGTGCGGGCTTACGTCCAGGCGTGGCTTGCGTGGGTGTTTTCGCTCGCGTGGGTGTCTTGGAGCGGGTAGCGGGAGTAGTCGTCCGGTTTGTTTTGCTCGCCGGCGGAGGCCGCTTGAACGTCGACGGGGAATTGGCTCTGGAGCTTTCTCGTGTTGAAGGTGGACTCGTTGAATCGCTGGGCGTGGCGAGCTTCCGGACCGAGACAGGGAGGCGCGATGTAGGCGACGCAGCCCGGTCGGATTGCTCAAGCTCCGCCATCGGCCGTGACGCTAAAGCCTTTCTCGCCATCGGTACCCCCGGCTTCGAGGCAGCCACATCACTATGTGCCCGAACATGACCTCTTAGGGCGGGAGTCGAATACCCTGTTGCACCATTCGATTTTGTCTTTGCAGTGCGGTACCAGTCAGTTGGCGACTCGGGCTCGACGAGGTCTGGGTCAGATTTCGTCCGCTGATGGAGCTTAGCCATATGAAGACTTGACTCTGATGTTCTGCGTTGTCGTAAGGCTGAGCCAGCGATGCCAAATCCGACGATGGCAGTATCTCGTTGCTCTGGAAGAATTTCGCCAAATAGCAAGCCGGGTGCTGGAGGAGAGGAGGGAGGTAAGGAGGGTGACTTTTGCTGGAGGTTCGTCATGGACTTGGACGCATGCGCACCACCTGTGGTTGAACTTAAGTTTCGCGGCTTGGCAATACGGCTGGCGAAGGATTGTGAGTTGCTGGACAGCTGATCTTCTGCGACGAATTTTGTACGTTGTGTTCTTGACGTTGTGCTTCTGCTGGAATCAGGTGTCAGTTCACGGTTGACCGAGGTCCTCAGTGTAGAGTATGATATTGGCCCGTTCCCACTAGGCGTCGTTTTATCGGCGTTCGTGCCAGTTCTGTTCAAACGTATCGGGACACCTTGAACAGGAATCCGGGGCATCGCAGGCGTGGAGGTCTGCTGGTCGAATCTCCGGGTCAAGTCCTTGACACTCGGCTTTCTGTTCGTGTTTGTCCTCGGTGCGCCGACAGGGGGTTCGATAGGAGCGGAGGCCGATCGTTGTGAGGGACGCACGGCGGTACGCCCTGCCGGCGCTGGCGGATGCGTTGGGTCTTTGGCATTGCCGTTTGGCCGCGTAGATGGGTTGTCGCGGGCTCGAGATAGGGAGGTCGCCATGTAGTCGGTATCTGAAGAAGGAGTTCGATGGTGGTGACTCGACGACTGTACGCCTCGATAGCTTCGGTAGAATTCATCCGGGTTCACAGGATCGTGAACATGACCACCAGTGGCAGAGGCCCCAGCCGTATGGGCGGCAGAGGCATCCAAGTTCTCGCGGGCGAAGGCGTTCGTTACGGGGCTGCTAGGGAGGTAGTGGTGATGAGATTGGTGGGACGACGAGTCAGATCGGCGGCGATAGGGATCGGGATCGGATTCGAGGTCGAAGTCGGCTTCGCGATAGTCGCAGTGGGAGTCGAAGTTGGCCTGACGGTGAAGCTGATGCGTATACTGGGGAGAAGCTAGAGACTGCGATTGGTGCTGCTGGAGATGGACCTGGCGTTGTGCTCTGAGCACAGAGGCCAGGCGGTCCTCCTCTTCTGGACTGCCTGATTCCATTGTGGCCTGAACATCGGTCAGGCGTGTCGGGTGGACTGGCTCGTCAGAACTTCCATAGACCCATGCAGGCTGTGTGGGATGGGATGTTTGGGTTGGGAAGCATTGATGTGTTGGCCTGCAAGGTGAGTGGGCGGCGACAGTTTGGAGAGGCGACGGGCAGTCCCTGGTTGGCGAGCGTTGGCAGTGCCCGGGACCTATCGACAGCAAATCTTAGTGCATGGATGGGTGGCCGCCGCAGGAATAGCCGTGGTGCGACTTCTGTTCTGTGGGGGTTTTTAATGGAGATTAGCTATCGTTGCCGGAGACGAGACGAAGTAGATCTGCAAGTCCTCGATTTCCCCCGGGTTGCGCTTGAGTAATTTGTGTATTTTCGGAGCCTTGTGCCGGGGAATCAGACGCAATTAGATGGGATGGCAAGAGCGAGGTTGAAGTGGGTGGAAAGCAAAAAAAATAAAGTAACCCTCGAGCCAGAAAGCTGAGGCAGGGGAGACGCAAGGCGCACGCGCGACGCACACCACAGCCAGAGAGGTAGACATGTAGAGGCAGACAGAGACCTTTCCACGCTGAGCAAGTGCGAAGCAGGCACGGCAGGAAAGGGGAGTTGCTTGTAAGGAGGAGAGGAGAAGGAGGGGAGGGGGCGTGCGCCTCTCAAATAGGCGTGAATTTAGTAAACCTGTAGGAGAAGGCAGTTGGGGATTGGTCGGGAAGCTCCTGCCTCGAGGAGCTAGGAGGTAGGTATGTAGGTACTCCGGAAGGATCGAATGGGGATGAGGAGAATGAATGAGACCTCGCAGTCTCTTGTCCAGGAGAAAAATTTCGAGAATGGAGGAAATATTGGAATTTAATTGTACTTACGGATACTTTGTCTGCAGTTCGCGATTCGCAAAACGTAGTCGAGGCCGAAAAAGTCGTTCTTGGAAATTCCGGAAGGGGGTGATGATAGTGAGCTGAGGCGGGCGAGTGGGACCGTTAGTTGCGATGGTGAGGATTTCGTCCAATCGGTCACGATGGGTACAATTTGGTCTGAATGGCAGCCAGGCCAAGATGGGAGAGAGCCTAGGTAGGTACCACGTAATAGAGGTGTGGTGTGCAAGGTACGGATACAGAGCACGAATTGGTAGGCGGCTTGGTCAGGGACCGTGGAAGCAAGGAAGCAAGGAGGGGGAGGCGAGATCCATTCGGCTAGGGAGAGCGTGCGTGAGGGACGGGATTACGGCAGGTGCTAGATTCAGGCCGGTAAGTCTGTCCGGACGCTCGGGAAGGAGGGAGCAAACCCGGGCTAGGGACCAGGAAGTCCCAAGGGGCCTGACTATCGCTTCCAGACGATCTTTAACACATGGCGTGTAATTCTCCTTTCTGTGCTCTTATTTTCATTGGTAGATATCAGTGTCGGAACATTTATAGTAACCATAGTTTTTTTTTTTGGGGGGGCGTTTTGGTTTTTTCTAGGGTAATGAATTCAGGCACAGGATACACGATAAGGTGTGTGTGTGTGTGTGGAGAGAGAAGAGGGCGATTTGACTTTAACGGCCGGCCGTGGACGGTAGGGTACCCACCCGATCAAGGTGCGCTCTATTCCGTACCAGGCAAAGAAAGGTTATCTTATCCTCCCTCGCTCGTAGGTACTTGCTTGTTCAACCTTGCTTGCTCCGAGATTACCTCATCGTGCCAGTAACCAACTCTGAAGAGTTACAACCGCAAAACAAACAACCACAAAAAAAAAAAAGGGGGGGGTTGGGGGGTTGGCCTGCTTTGAATTGTTCTGTTCGTTCAGTGCAGAACCCAATATGTCAATTTGCAAATCGGCTGGTTTTCCTTGCCGGCCTCCGCTGAAAACTGTTTGGGGTCTGGACCTTGGATAATAACCCGGCACGGACAAGGTTGTTGTCTGTCGACCCAGAGATACAAACAACAAACCCCACCGCCGCAAGTCTCGATGCGTTTTGTATCTGGATCTCCCAGTGTCGCTGGCAGGCATTGTTTATGATACTTTCCGCCCGTCTTGCTTTCGTAGTTTTCGCGGTTTTGTTCCGTATGAATCAGTATGCATCTGTCTGCGGGGGAGAATGAGACGGGATGATCTCCGCAAAAGGTCTTACGGCTGGCTGGAGAGAGAAGTAATTATTTGTTGGGTGGAGAGACTGGCTGGGACTCGCATTATGTCCGACACAGTGCCTCATCCCTCCATTCCATCTGCCTAACCGCAAAACAACAGAAGAAGAAGAAAAACGACGGGTTAGAAAGGCTCAAGCTTGTTTGGTGTGCCAAGAAAGTATGCCCACGAGATATCGTGAGACGTCACCGCTAATGGGTCGCATCACTTGGGGGAAGGCATACAGAGTGCATACGGAGGCTGACAGCCACTGCCCACCCAGGCTGAAGTGAACGGCGTGGCCCGGCTTTTGCGGCGCCGAAGGTCAAGGGCGTTTGCGCGTCCGCCAAGGAGATTTCTTTCTCTTCTTGTATGTTCGAAGGCGCTGTGACGCAGCTGACGGCCGCCACGGTTGCGCAAGTTAACGGCTGACTGACTTGCAGTCCACGAGGGCCGAAGCTCCTTAACATGAACCCCTTCGTCAGGCGCCAGGTCAGCATGGCACCGAACTATACGGAAACGACGGACGTTGTCAAGGTCGAATAGATTGACGGTGCGACACATGCGCATGTCAAATTTTTTCGAGGCCGGCCCCGGGACCGGAGATGGCGTGTAATTACATGGTTGCGCATGTTTGAAACGGTTCAAAGTCGGGGTCGCGCGGCCGAGCCTTGGTCGTTTGCTATCGCAGGTGACGGACGCGTGGAAATAATCGTGAAAGGTTGACTCGCCCTCCAACGGCAGGATGACTTCAACGTTCCTAGGTAGGTAGGCACCTTATGCAAAAAAAGCCGCCCATCAGCGCCCGACGCCCAACGGAGCTGACTCGCCTCGTCAATTATGTGAGGCAGTCACTGGATGCTTGGGCAGATGGATGGCCGTCATTGTTCCAGCCCCAGCCCCAGCCTCCCCCGCCTGCTCAAACCCGGGACACGAGGTGGCTTCCTCGGCTTGGACAGTTTCTGAGAAGCAGGCACATTCTAAGGATACTCAGAGTCACTACCCAGCGACTACTCGGTAGTTTCACCGAGAGGCGGCAAGCCATCTTTCCTCTCTGATGTCATTCGTGTGCTCTGGACGAGTTTGACAGATGGCATAACTCGTGGTCAACTAGGTACCTTAGGTAAGTTAGACAACCATAACCACAACCACAAGCTTCGACCAACACCCTTCGGGAAGATATCTGTAATTACAACAACTGCTCTGCTCGATTAATCATGTAATCCGACCCACGTTATGTCCGCTGGCCTAAGTGGCTCATCCCGGGACTGCAAGCAATGCTGAACCGTGTCTTCCGTCGACCAGGGACCCTTTCCCACAGGCGTTTAACTAACTCGCGTTGATGGAAATATTGGGCTGTGTGTGCGCCCGTGTGTTTACATCGTATATGGTACGTAGCACCGCATTGCAACTCTCCTTTCACAGCCAGCCGCTGCCCGCATTCCGCCCACCCTTGCATCCACCTCAGCCTAAGCAGGTGACGATGCATATCTAATTAGCGTAGGGTAGTGCAAGTGTGATACGTTAACTTAGCAAGCAAGTGCAGCCACCTAAATACCTCCCGCGTATGCGTACGTAGCTGGTAGGGTGGACAGACCGACTCTATTATCGCAGAACGAGGATGTCGGCAAGCAGCGCAGCAGCAGCAACCACATTCGACCAAGCACTGAGGTACACTACAAGAACATGTTCCCCGTTTGCCAGGAACCCCCTCCCATTCTCTGGTTCTCAAGTGGTCCCCGCTCGGGGCTGGGGCCAGTTCCATGTGAGCTCTCCACGAACGAGCCTTGATGAATTTCCACTACGAGTGGACGGGGAGCTGGTGGGCCCCCCCACGACGACCAATCCGACTTCCGTCTCACCTCACCAAAGCCACCCCGAGCAGGGAACTGGGGTACCTTAGCGTCCATTGGCTTGAGCGCCCAGTGCCAGTGAGGACCCAGCGCCAAAGCCACAAGCCACTGTTTTGAGACGGCGCCCGTGTTCGGTAGATCACTGGACGTGCACCGTTGTCCCACTGGGGCTAACCGTCGATGCGCCTTGGCCATTTTTGCCCTAAGGTACCTAACCCACCGTGCCACCTATTTGTAGACCAGCCATACCATCTTCACCAGACTTTGCTAGCGCCTGCCCACCAATCAACGCGTATCGTCTTGACCGTTAAGGAGACCGTCCTCGGACTTTTCGACTTGCGACACGCGTTGAGCCGTCGCGCTTGCCAACCTCGATTAACGATCTCACCCCGAATCTGACTACGCTCGGTATTTACCGATACGTTTTCTACGATTCATACCCGGCTGCAACGCTGGTCCTAACACTGACTGTAGGACCTCACAGCGTACCATGTTGAGTCGGTGCGCCACTTCGACGATCTAGGTAGTTCGCATATGAGCAACGACGCCAAGGGAAGGAGGGAGCCGCTTATCTGACCTGGTGGTGACGATGAGATGAGACCTCGCCACCACGATGGTACGCAAAAGAAAAGAACGCTCTCTCGGGGGACCGGGCGAGAAGCATCCGGAACGTAAAAGGGCCAGGTTGGATCGGACTACAAGTCGGATCAAGTATTGTGTGCTGCCACAGTGTTATGACAACGTACAGACACTCCGCGAATTCCTGCTTTCGAAGCTGCCGGGCTCTTCGAGGCTTCGTCGCAAGAAGATTTCCTTGTTAGGGAAGGGCGAGAATCGGCCAAGTAAGGAAGGCCACGATTACACCCCGGAGCTTGTTGTGTTATTGGATACGACTCTGGTTTGCACACATCATCGCTCCCAGGCTCAATCCGATTCCAGGTGGGAGCAGTGGAGGTCCTTTTCGCAGAAAGCAGACGAATCTGTCATATCGGCTTCAGGAAACCTTGCCAGTGCCGCAGCTTCCCAATCAGAGGTCCTTCCTGCCACCTGCATAACTCCACATCCAGACTGACCGTTGAACGCAGATTGTTGATTTTGCCGTCTGGCAACTTTTCTCCAGAATCCAGCCTTACGCCGCGTGGCCGAAACATCTTCTATGCGATGGCTTCAAGAAACGAGCTGAAAATGTCGCCAACGGCAATGGCCGAGATGCTGCCGGGCCCATTCCGGGACTCGTTTCCGTCCAACCTAATCACAGCGTCCAATCTCTCAAGGAGACTCCGTGGCCGCAGACCCTTATGCTGCTTGGCAAATCGGGCGAGCAGATCATGATTGATCTACTCATTGACACGGCCGTCTTCCTCCCGGTAAAGGCCGGCATCGGCAATTTGCACCAACTGAGCGGTATTCCAATTTTGGAATCCGGCATGTCAGTAGGTGCGAAGCAGAGTAAACCGGACCATTCAAAGGGCCAATCCAAACCGGTAGATGCCGTTCACGAACGGCTTTCTTCCGAAATAACTTTTGTGAGGAATCGCATGCTCTACGCCAGAGCCGCACTCACCACCAAGGGCACTGTCCATTACGGCCTCAGACATATACGTAAGCTACTCATCAGTCAGTCGTATTAGGGACTTCCACTCATGTTTTACTCCAGATGCCTTGAGCCGCTTTCCGTATGTCTCTCCAGATCAGGCGTCAGAAGAAGAGAAGGGGACGCTGGCCGTATCCAATGAGCGAAATACACTCAAGGTCATGATGTATATTTTCCCTCGGCAGTTTGGTCTACACAACGTGTTTACCTCCGCGATTGATTACTCCAAAACCTCGCAGAGGTTTGCCGACTACACCCTCCGCGAGGAGGAAATTTCCACAGTATTCAAAGAGCAGAAAGTGCGACTTCCTAAGCGACTTCGAGGAGATGCCAAACGCCTTGTTGAAAGGCTCCAACTTCTCCATGGTCGTTGCGCCTACGCTGAGTTGCTGCGGCATTACTGTCCAACTCCTATCGACCTCAGGTCTCGTACCACTCTGTCGAAGAAGGCAACAAAGCCGTCTTCAAAACTTCACGTCTCCCAGGTACCAGGAAGTAGGACGCCGCAGACGGAGCACACTGGCATTCCCAGTAATGCAACACAGAGCCGTCACAAGTCACGTCAACCGGCCTTGTCTCTGCCGGTGATCAAGTTCGATGCAGTGACTGAATTGGCAACTTCTGCAAGCCACGTGTCCGCCTATTGCCAGGCTGTGTTGGCCAGGGTCATTCCCAATGAGTTTTGGGGGTCTGGCGACGACCAGATTCACAACAAAAACCTTCTATTGAAGAAGGTCGACCATTTTGTCAGAATCCGGAGGTTCGAGAGCATGACCCTTAATGAACTTGCAGACGGTATGAGGGTGGGTAGGCGTGTTTTCCTTTCCAGGAGTCTCTGCTAATACACTCAGGTGACGAGCCTGGCATGGCTGGCGCCACCCGCTTTGAAGGGACAGAAGACCAGTCAAACGGACATGAAGAAACGACTAGAGATACTGAATGAATTCCTGTACTATGTGTTTGATTCTCTCTTGATACCCCTTTTGCGCAGCAACTTCTACATCACCGAATCAAGTTCTCATCGTTATCGCCTGTTTTACTTTCGACACGACATCTGGCGGTATGTGGCAGAGCCAGCGATGGCGGCCCTCCGGACCAACATGTTTGAGGAGGTCAAACTCGATCAGGCTACCCGTGTCCTCGACTCTAGACGGTTGGGCTTCAGTCGCATCAGGCTGTTGCCAAAGGGGAAGACCATGCGTCCAATCACGAATCTACGAAGGAGGACGGTGGCTAAGGGCAAAGGCACGATCCTTGGGCCCAGTATCAACTCCGTTCTTGGGCCCGTTCATTCCATGCTCCGGCTGGAAACAGTAAGGATTTCGGCCCTCCACATCACTTTGTTCTTGCTAATCATCGGCAGGAGCGCAATCCATCCAAGCTCGGCTCTTCGATGTTCTCCGTGGGCAATCTCTATCCACGACTGCACGCTTTCAGCGCTAGCTTCGGAAACCAACATCCAAAGTTTTACTTCGCCAAAGTGGATGTGCAGTCTGCCTTTGACACAATCCCACAGGCGGCCGTCATCCGGCTGATGGAAGACATCCCCAGCGAGAAACAGTACATCATCAAAAAGCACGTCGAGGTCAAGGCGGCTTTGTTGGATAGCCAGCCCCAAAAGCATGCAGTCACAAAACTGACGCGACGGTGGCACTCCATTGCTGTCACGCCTAACGACACAACCGACTTTGCGCAACTAGTCGAGAGCCGTCTTGGGAAGAGCCGAAAAAACACAGTCTTTGTGGGCAACACAATGAGGAGGCAGGTTGACATCAGGGAGCTGATGGAGCTGATGACGTCGCACATCAAGCAGAACCTGGTCAAGGTCGGCAAGAAGTTTTACAGGCAGAAGAGAGGCATTCCTCAAGGCTCCGTGCTCTCCTCGGCCCTTTGCAACTACTTTTACGCGGACCTGGAGGCGCGGCACCTCTCGTTCCTGGCGGCGGAGGACTGTCTTCTTTTGAGACTGATTGACGACTTTCTCCTTATCACGACAGACCCGTCGAAGGCGCACGAGTTCGTTGAGGTCATGCACGGTGGGCTCCCCGAGTACGGCGTCGCCGTCAACCCTAAGAAGACGCTGGTCAACTTTGGCATGGCAGTCGACGGAATGAGCGTTGCTAGGCTGCCGGAGGGGTCTCGTTTCCCCTACTGCGGCCTGGGCATCGACTGCAACACACTGGACATCGTCAAGGACCGGGAACACTTCAAAGATGGCGGTAAGCTCCACGTCCCCGTCCTGCAAATGCAGCAACTTGGTGATCTAATCGGCTTAACAGTTGTCTCTAATGCTCTGACGATCGACTACGGCAACAAGCCCGGCCAGAACTTCCAACGGAGAGTCCTGAGTGAGTACAGTGGCAGCCGCAGCCATTCCCGTCACGTCTCGATTAACATTGATTGCCACAGACGCCTTCAAGATCCAATCCCACCTCATGTTCTATGATACCAAGCACAACGCCATGGGGACCGTCATGTCGAACCTCCACAAGGCCTTTGCGGAAACGACCGGCAAGATGTGGGCTTACTGGCGCTGCCTCCCCCCGGGGAGACGACCTGCAGACAGGTTGATCATGCGTAAGCCCCCTCCTCCCCTGCCCTGGCCATCCTGCTCTGTTCTTCCCTACATGGCTCACATCGGATACACCAGAGACCGTGACAAAAGTCATTGACGCAGCCTTCGTGCTGCTCACGAGCCAGGCGAGGCGGGAGAAATACCCAGAGTACGCCTGCGACATCGAGAAGACGCACGTCGCGTGGTACGTCACATTCCATGATGCTGCTCATTTCGGGAAGAGGGGGGGGGGAAGAAGGTTCACTGATTCTTGTCCAGGCTCGCGCTCGACGCGGTGAGAAAGGTCCTCGCCCGAAAACAAGCAAACTTCGCGAGCGTCCTGTCGTGGATCGACACAGAGCTGGGGAAGCTCGACCCTAAGCAGGCAGCACGCGCGATGAAGCACATTCGTTGAATAGCAGTTTGTATCGCAGATTTTTCGTCAGGCATTTTATTTCGTCACGCGAAGAAAATCGGCATATGAGAAAGATTGAAGGGGGGGGCTTCGCTGTCCCCTGTAGAGACACTCCGCTTGCCGCTCTGCGAAAGATGATTGAGTAGCTCTCTCATCTTGTGTGCTGTACCACCTCCCGTGCTTGTGCTGCCCGTAGTTCGGCATGTCAACGTCCCACGCGCTCCCTCACCGAGACCAATCCAAACGATCTACTTCCCGGTCGTATCGTCCCGCCTTCTCTCCTGTAACACTTCACGTAGTACGAACTGCATCACACGAACGTCTGAACTACCGGACCAGCAACCGACTGACACTCTTCGGGGGCCAGTGAATCAGAAACGCATTTCCACTTTTCCCATCTTCGTCACATAAAAGCTGGCGGTCGTGCGCACTCCCTGGACGCATCGTTTCGTCCCCATACATGTTCGTCGACAGAGATTTCGACATGACGGCCGACCAAGAAACCCGCTTCCTGGAGAAGCTCACCTTCGCCTCGACGTACCCGGACACTCTGCTCTGGCAGGATGAGGAGGCCTCGACGATCAAAGAGAGACGAGATCACTACGCCGAGACCAAGACACGGATATTTGATGCGCTTCTGGAGGAGCGGGAGCCACTGGCGATTCTCGACGTTGGGGCGAACCGCGACTCTGGTCCCGCCTCCGGTGAGGTTGCCGGGACCGAAGCTGGCGGCTGGCTCACGAACCCAGCATCAAAAAAGGCACCGGCTTCACATCGCACGCGGAAGTGCAAGCTGAGCCTTGTTCGCGACGTGGCGGGGCTTCGAAGTAAGTTATCATGGCCGAGCCCAGCCGGATCCACGACAGAGCATAGCGGTCTTGTGAAGGATCCGCCACTACGCGTCATGTGAGTCACACCGTTCGAAGCAACTAGCTTATGTCGGGATGTGCTGACGCGATGAAGCCTTCTCGAACGTCTTTGGCCGACTTCGATGACGCTCCACGTCGAGGAAGACGTCCTGCTTGAAATACTCACGTATCACCAAGTCCCGGCTCATTTTCTGAGCTTCCTCACGAGCGGTAGCGAAGCATGGAGCTTCGCCAGTAGCATGCGTTTTGCAGGATTCATGGGTCGCTCGACGCTTCGCCCTCTACGACGGCAGCCGAGCTTCATGAGTCTAGGCCGCAGCGGCACGCACTTGCAAGTTTGCCTCACGCTGTTCAGCATCCGCCAATACCCTCTTCACGCGCTGCCCGGAGAGGCCGATCCCGAACGAACGCCTCGGTGGGAGACGCACTTTGTCGTCGTGTACCTTCACTTCGATTTTGTAGAAGGCACAGCGGTATGGCTGCTCGTGAGCCCGAGGTGCTATCATCCTGAGAAAGGGAAAGGGACACAAAATTTGCTCTGGAATACGCTGAAGAGCGATCTGGCGAGCGACATGTCTACGCTTGCATGCATCGACATCCATGAGCGCTTTCGTGTCAGTCTGGGCTGTCTCCTTGCCGTCGCCCAGTGGTCTATTGGAATGTTTTCGCGTCATCTTCAAGACACAGAGAGACGGCTATCCGACCTGGTGAGTCGCAAGTTTTCGAGATGCTAATCGAGCATGGCTGTCGCATATCTACTGACAAGACATAGACCAAGCCGTACGTATACCCGTTCGACAACGACGATGACATGGTGGACGAGTCCTGGGGATCGATACACGCCCAAGACCTGCGGAGAATGGCTTTTCTGATGGAATCACGGCACGGCAGTGTGCTGAGAGCCGAGAATAACCTCCGAGTCCTCCGACGGCTTCTGAAATTCGTCAATGACGAGGTGTACGAGGACCTCGAGGCTCTGGAAAATGGCCAAACCGACAAGATCCGTGTGCATGTTCGAAACTTCGCAGACAAGGTAACATTGGTGATTGAAGAATTGGAAGACTTGCTGGACAGGGCGCTAGCTCTGGATAAGCTCGCCAAGAACCGAGAAGTATACGTGAGTGGCGTGGCCCGGGATGAGGCGAGAGACAGGAAGCTGAAAGTCGTAGATTCAACGGCTACAAGCGCACCACGCGAGTCAGCAGACTAAGACAATAGCCGAGTTGACAGCAGAAGACTCGTCTGCGATGAAGCAATTGTCTTTCATAGCCTTGATTCTGTTGCCGGTTACGGTAGTGTCGGTAAGTTGAGAGAATTCCGGTGAATTGCACGGGGCGGGAGGTAGAGAACGGGATGGGAACCGAATGCGCCGATGGGATGCTGACACCAATGACCGTGTGAGCAGGCCGTGCTGAGTACGGACATTGTCAAGTTTCAAGATCTTGCGAGCGAAAACGAGAAGAAGGTTACCGGAACCTCGTCCGAAAGCGCCGTGCCGATTTTCAAATTTTCGGTGGCGGCGTTCGGAACGTGGGCGGTCGCAAGCGTTCTCATGACGATTGCGACGATCATCCTCGTCAAGCCGATAAAGAATCGCGAGCGGGCGCGGCGCAGCACTGGCAGGGTCGGTGGTGGCGGTGGTGGCGGCGAAGGTACGAGTAATCATTACACGTGGGTACCTTGGGTTATTAAGAGATGGATGCCGATCGCGAGGGACTCGGCCGGGCAAGACAAATCTCCGTCCGACACAGAGTGGACCAATCTGGCGGCAGCACTAGCACCCGCGTCCCCGATACGCACGGCTCCGACAGTCACTAAGACGGTATCGAAATCGCCAGAGGTTCCGATGGTGGATGAGGGTGTTCCCGGCCCAGCCAGGGGTCCTCCGACGTGGACGTCTATACATAGGGGATGGCGTTTGGGTGCTGCCGCTTGGGAAACCATGTGGCGCCCCGCGAAGGGTAAGCTGAATGTAACGGCAGCGACACCTTTACCCCGATGGGATCGTCGACGAGATGGAGGGCGAGACGGAGCACAAGATGCTGGGCAGGCAGAGGGTTCGTAACCGCATCATCGTCTCAGTGCTGATTTTTGGCACATGGTACCTTATACCGTAAGTGCATGCATTGGTTTTAAAGTTATCCGAAAGGTACTCCGTCTTGTCCGTACAGGGTCGCAACCTCGATTCAGAATCGAATCGTAGAATCTGGCCAGGTTGACGACTCGATATCCTTTGTCCCCCCCCCACGCCTTCCACTCGTAACCTTTTGAGCCACTAAGGCTGAGACTTTGGTTTGGCGGCATTTGTCTCCCGTGAGCCGCAGCTCTATTTTCGCGTCGGTTCACGCAGGCTGTTTTCTTTAGGGTTGCCACTTTCGATCCGGGCAGTCGTGGCTAGCCAAGCAGCGCCCCTCGTACATCGTATGTGCAGGCCGACAGGGAGAATGGCGCGGGCGGGGGCCTAATTTTGGCATATACGAATACGCACTGCCCTTGTAAAGTTGTCGGAAGACATGTTTGTTTGTTTCCAGGTTGTTCACGCAACGTGTAAAAGGGATGGAACAGTAGTGAGTGGTCGCTCCGGTCTGTGCTGAAAACCCTCAACGACGCCGGTGTATTCAGGACAGGAGGAATTTTTGGCGAATCCGAACCATTGCACGCAGTTAGTGGGGCAGCTGGTCATGATTCGTCACATCCGGCCCCGGGCAGGGCCCACCCCGCCTCGCCGATGTGCGTCCAGGGAAGGACCCATCACCCCCGATGCAAGTGCCGTGGGCCCGTGATGCCCGTGGTGGTGAGATGTTTGCTGTGCATGTGTATCTACACAGTACCTAGGTAGGTAATTAGTCAGTAGGTGATTACGATGTACCCAGGTAGTGGTGGCCTGGAGACGTTTCCTGCACTTTTACTTTTTTTTTTTTTTTTTTTGCCCATGCAACGGAGCGCGAAAGAGGTGCCTTTCTTTCTTTTTGCATTTTTGGCTGGGGCAAGCAAAGTACTAATACTGAACTCCGGCATTTTCATCGGCCGGCGACTCGGTTGACGTCAGACGAAAAGATGCGGCGACTCGTACCGACTTTCTAAGCGACACAACGACACAAATCCAAAATGCAAATGCTAAATCTGAGAGGACCCAACGTGGTCATTGCGCCTTTTCTGTTCGTCCACTCGTCCAATCGTCCTTTCTTCTCCCCGTTATTTCCCCGTGTTGCTCTATCGCCCCCTACCAGGTGTCTGACTTCATCAACAGACCCCGATGCTCTGCCCATCCTAGACTCGCATGACGAGGTAGTCGTGTCATCCCATCCACCCATCTTTTCACTAGGTATTCTGCTACCTATTTGAGATTCCCTTTCTGTTTCCAAAGGGGCAAAACACATCCCGGCCTACCATGCGTCGTGGACGAAGATGAGAAGAGCCGACACGCACACTCCTGCACACCCACAACCCCTTCGCCCATCTAACCCATACACGCCATATGTCGCATACCTTCAGCCCATCGCATTCACGGTTTCGGGCCTTCAAACCATTCATCCCTCCCCCCCTGTCCTATCTTTCTCTTGATCGGCTGCGGGCTGTTGATCTCTCCCGCACTGCTCGCTTTCCAACCGTATTCGCGTTCGGTTCTTAGACGTGCCCAGACGAAACCGCGCGGTAATATCGGGGAGTAGATTGCATAATACTGCCTGCTCCGTTATCAAACTTCGAGTTCGAGGGGCGCACCAATTTCCCCACGGCATTTCCCAAGACTTGCTATTTCCAACCTCTTTGGCTACAAGACCCTGGCGTTCTTGCCCGTATCGGCTCACATTAGCTTCACGACTTTGGAAGGTTTGCTGTGTCTCACTCAGCTTGGGAGATATCCGAGTCAGACATATACGTACAGCCGTGGCTACATTTACATTTATTTATACATCGTTCTATCCCCTTCACCGCCATTGACATCTTCTCAGCGCCTATCTTTTTCAACATAAAGATTGTCCGGACTCACTCAAACCTTCACCGTTGAAGAAATAGCTTTGCAGCGAAAACCATCATGGCAGCTGGCATCTCGACCACGTTAGGCTTACCCGACCTTGCCACGCCGGTCCTCGCCAACATCAGTAAGCCGAGTCTTGCCAATGTCAGCTCTCCAGTTCTTGCTACCATCGTCCGCGACACCTACCGCGCTGCCTTCAAAGCCCGTGTCGCGGCCGGCGAAGCGAGGCCGTTCGTGCTACCGTACGCCATCTTTGCGACTTTCATCGTACCCATCCTATACATGACCATCCCGCACACAAAGAGGCCATGGCTCTACCACGCGAGATGGCTTGTTCTGGGTTATATCATCATGTTCAACCTCGACATCTTGAAGGGCACCTCTAGCACGAACATGTCTGTTTCATATACTGCCGGTCTATCAGCGTTTTGGGGAATTATGACCAACGTCACCATGCTGGTATTCACGGCCCCGCAGTTCGATTACGAACGAGTGGTTCGCAGAAAGGCCACGAAGCCAACATCGTCATCGAAATCCTCCGAGCCTACCAGTAGATCAAGCTCGCCCGGAGATCGCTCCGCCGCGCCGAACGTGCCGGGCCTCAAGAGGCGAGATGTCAGCAAAAAGCGAAGAGCTGGCCGAGTAACAGCGCCAGAGGTCAACCTCGACGAGTACGAATACTACTGGCAGGCCTACCCGGAGAATGGCACTTTCCTTGAGAGACTTGGCTGGGTAATCGACCTCTACACCAATTTCAGAGGAGTCGGTAAGCGCCATCGTCCTGCCGCATCGAAATGAGCATCGCTAACCAGAGACAGGTTGGTCTTGGGCTGTCCCGTCGGTCCCCAGTCCGGCTCCACCTGAACGCCCGGGCACGGGCGAGATGGTAAAGATGGACACCATCCCGTTAGAGACATTCGCTGGATGCCAGACCTACAAAGACGAGAACGACTTTTTAAGAAGGAAGCTTATCCCTATTGGACTTGTCTACCTCCTCCTGGATGTATTCAAAGTCGTCATGGTAGAGGATCCCTACTTTGTCCTCGGCAATAGTTCATTGCCTCTCCCCCCTCATCTCGCGGCTCTCCCATCCTGGGTTCCTCCCGTATATCGGCATGCTACCGTCATTGGCATTATCTACGCTGGTCTGATCATGGTCTTCAGTGTTCATGACCTTTTCCAGTACTACGTTCTCAGCAAAATCTTCCCCATGCGGGGTGAGCTGTGGCAGTATTCGACGGTATTCGGCTCCTTCACCCAAATTCTGGACAGGGGCTTGGCTGGCTTTTGGGGTGCTTGGTGGCATCAGACCTTCCGGCACTCCTTCTCCGCACCGGTCAACTTTGCCGTGAAGCACGGCTATTTGGAAAAGAGGGCGCGGAGCACGAAGATGATCGGCATGCTGATCGCCTTCCTTCTGTCGGGTCTGCTCCACGGCGCCGGAAGTGTCAGCTCGATTCCCGAGACGAAGTGGTGGAAGCCTGCTCTCTTCTTCTGGCTGTCAGGCGTAGGCGTGTTGATCCAGCAGTCGTTCTGCACCGCTCTGAAGCCCCAGATTTCGAGGCTACCTCGAGTCTTGAGAAGGCTTGGAAACCTTCTTTTCGTGGTGGCATGGCTGCATGTCACCGTCCGGTCGCTGGCGGACGATTTTGCGGAGACCGGTCTTTGGCTCATGGAGCCTGTTCCTCTTTCTGTCGTCAGGGCGTTGGGATTCGGGCGCGGCGAGGTCTCTTGGTGGAAGCCCGACATGGAAGCGATCGGTCACTGGCATACTGGACAACACTGGTGGGATTCTGGATTCAGTTATTAGAGCATTGGCGCAGTTCTTGTCGTTCATTCTGTACAATGTAGTGTTCTTTCTTCACATCTTATAGATCGAAAGCGTACTCCTCTTCCTTCTTCTTGAACTCTGCCTCTTTAGCATCCTCCACGCCCGTGCCGACCCGGACCGCTCCCTCCTCTGCGGCTCTGACGATGTTCTGCAGCCTGCGCGCGATGGCTCGCCTGTCATCGTCGCTCGGTCGTCGCGAGACGCCACAGTACTACTTGCTGCCCTCGGAAGACTAAAAAGTCAACCCAGTCAGCCCTTCTCCCGCGCCGTCTGTTCCCGGAGTCATGCGCCGCCTCACCTCCTCGACGCGGATTGCGTCGTCGGGGAACCGCTGCTCGGCGACGTGCCTGAAGTCGGCCTTCTCCAGACCCATCTTTTCGGTCTCGAAGGTGTAGTGGCCTTTTGTGACCTTCTTGGCCGGGGTTTCGGGCGTTGCCTGTCGTTTTCTGGCGGTCGGCATCTCGGATGGTGGAGCTTGGAGAGAGATCCTGCTGGGCTAGTGGAGAATGAACGTTTGGTCCGGGAAGGTTTTGTATGACAGATATCCAGACGCGGGATGACTTTTGAAAGAAGGAAAATCCCAGACTGATAAGTTGCTTGGCTGGGCAGGCATGCTTAATCTGGACGGCAAGTTCTGTGACACAGCTGTCCATCTTTCTGCCTTTGTCATAGGGCTTGAGGAAGGAGCAGGCCTCGGGTATGAAAGAGTTATGATATGGGAGCAGAGTTAGGTAGCTTGGTCCTCCTCCTGTGAGTACGTGGCTACGGATCATGACTGGAACGTTAGTAAACTACATACGTATAGCTGCCCTAAAGACATCAGCGCTAGCCTAAACTTTATAGCTATGTACATAAACAACCTATCTTAAACATCCTACTTGACACAGTCCTCCTGGCAGCCTGTTGCAGGCTGACAGGCAATATGGGCTGTGAGGCGTGGCTTCACGGGATGCTGGCTGTATGCCAGTGAGTAGGCTGCTGGACCTTAGGATCCTATGTAGGTACTCACTCTTCTATAGATACCTGTTTTCTGAGTGCCTAAAGGCCCCTAGAAAGCCTGTTGCCTGGGGTCAAAGCCAATTACTTCCGTATTCGCCTGAGCAGTCGGGCTGCGCCGGACCGATAATAACCTACCTTACCTTGGTAGGTAGGTATGTACATAACTCCGAGCGCCTCCGTGGTGCTCTTCGGGTGCAGTGCTCTGTGCGCGTACCTCAATTTCAACAGGTTCTAATTATGCTACCTTTGAACCATTGTTCTTCAATAGGTAGGTACGCATAATTCACTCATCACGGTTACCCTTGCCAATCTGACAGTAGGTAGTCGCAAAAGCAGATCCCCTTGCTCCCCTTGCGCCTAAAGACACAAAGACACTCCAAATTGACCATTAGGCGAAAGATTTGTTTGCAATGCTTCTGGTCCGTAAACCTCCGCCCCGCCTTGGCAAACATCAGGACCAGCCGCACCTGATGGATGAAATGCGCATTTTGCTGCCGCGCCGAGACGACCAGCACTTGGCAGCCCTGCATTGCGGGCGGTTGGCCAATTAATTTTCCGACAATCCTCGTTTTGCGGCGGCGAACACTCGGGGCTACCGAACTCTCTGTCAAGATGGCGCACCTCTACTGTCAGCATGTCTGATGGCCGCTGTTAACATCACTAGGTACCTAGTCTTTGATAAGGTGGAAGAGGCGCAGATCAATGGAGGGTGGCTGCTTCTTGTCGTATTATAAGTCTCTTGAGTACTCTCAATTGCTGACTCCCAGTTAGCATCGACTTGACTGATGCTCTCCCTTTCTATCAATCCAATCCTCGCTTTTCGTTCCAAATGCTCTCCGGTGGCCTCCTCTGGTGTCTTGCCTTGCTCTTCCTGAGTCACGGAGTCCTTACTTTGACCCAGCGGGATGGATCGCAGGGACTCACACACAAGAGACCTCACCTCGTCAGACAACCGCGCCCCGACGCCGATTCCACCGCAGGGCCAATCCCATACATCATTATAATGAACAAGAGCGCAACCAGAGAACAGGTCCAGGAAGTCAACAACAGACTCCTAGCAGAAGCCGTCCCGGGGTCTCTGAAGGCAAAAACCTACAAACTCACCAGTCTGGACCTCTTGTTCAGGGCAGACATCAGCTCCGCCCTGGCCAACGCGATCAAGAAGCTTCCCAGTGTAATTGGCTCACTCCACTCTCTCTATCCCTAGTTAACTCCCCCTATCATAGTACTAAACAAAAATCTCTTGCTGTAGGTTCTTGCTGTAAGCCCTGATGTGAGCCTCGAGAAAGAACAACCGCCCACCCTGTCGGCGCGGCCGTCGTTGACACCTCGTGGAACGTTTCAATGGTGGCCCAAGGCTCGGCACAAGGCTCAGCCCAAGGCTCAGCCCAAGCGCAAGGACTGGTACAAGGACTTCAAGCACCTGAGGACCGTCCAGAAACCGGCCCACGTCCGCTTCCAGGAGGGGGCCACACCAGACCTCAAGATCATCTCGCAGCCCCCTGGCGCGGAGACCCCCCATGACCTCCCTGGGTACGCATATGCCGCCGCGGCTGGTAAAGGGGTGACGATCTACTTAATTGACACTGGCGCCAACGTTGATAATCCAGTACGTCCACGGCACATTAGGATTTCATGGTTTCTTAGTTTCACTACAGGACACTAATTGCTAACAAATTATCAATAGGAATGGAGAAATATGGAGGGGAATAAGACCTTTATATACTTGCGTGACGCTGAGAAGACGGAGACAGACCCGGATGGCCACGGCTCCTGCATAGCGTCCAAGTTGACAGGCCCAAAGTATGGTGTCGCTAAGGGCGCTAACATTGTTATGCTTAAGTGGGACACAGATGCTGAAATAACGATGTATCACTTCTTTGAAGCGCTTGTGGAGGTTAGCAACGACGTCCATATGAAGAACATCAGGGGTAAGGCTGTGGTTAACTTCTCGTATGGCAAAGGTAAGTCGTGCAAAGATCCTCTCTGAGTAACTACTACCGTCCGCTGTCCCCCTATTCCTCTCGACCAGTTTACTAAGAACAGTCCTATTAGCCTTGGACAGGGAGTATGATTCGTTCATAATAGATTCCTATGAACTCCTCCTCGGCCTTCTTGAGAAAGATGACATTGTTTTTGTTACGGCGTCAGGCAACCTAAGAACAAACAAGCCTTTGGTAAGCACCCCTCCCCTACTCCTCAACTTCCCCTAACACGCCTCAACTGACAATTACCTGCGTAAGAGCTATGATGGGTTATCAGACTACCCACCTCTCTTTTTCCAGACTACAGACATTATTATTGTTGGCGCCGTTGAACTCGACGGCTCCCGCAGTGAATACTCCCAGGGCACTAAGGAAGAGCTAGCTACGTCAGCCCCAGGCCTGATTTATTGCGCCTCAAATGAAAGGCCAACGACGGACCAGTTTGGGGGCACTTCCTTAGGTAAGCCCTCCCTTTAATTACTGCCTCACTCTCCTTGTTGCTACCTCCCTGTCAGAACCCACACGACAAGAAGCTTACCTAGCGTACCAGCTGCCCCTGCTGTCGCAGGCGTCATCGCCGTCTGGCTCTCCCAGGACGAACATGCTGCCCGGCTCCAGGTCCCTGGCAAGGTCGCTGCTAACGTAAAGGCCATGGTAAAGGAGTTCTCGTACCCGCGCATAGAAAATGGGTGGCCTGTAATCTGGAATGGCGTTGACCCGCGCGGGCTCATATGCGACAAACCGCCAACAGGGTCGGACGGCGCCGGGTCCGTCTGCCGAGTGACCGTGGATTCCCACTCCTGGATACG
>PJEX01000064.1:34820-75799 GCA_005350895.1 Colletotrichum tanaceti
CACCATACCCCCCCCCCCCCCCCTAGCAGTGTGTTATAGAAACCCTGGAGACTGACAGCGGCTCCAACGTACCAGACAACCGCAAATGCGCCTCCGTCTTTATCTACCGGGTACTGCAGTTTACAAACAAGAAGTGGGAGGAATCTTTCATCTGCACAATGTACGTTAACAAAAACTTTGTGCTTGACTATGACAGAGAGAGCGAGAGAGAGGGAGAGAGAGGCACTAATTAACCTCATGTCTAGATACTCTGGAAAGTGGTCAAGCGACTTTGCGCAAGCGGCCCCATCTGGCAGCGTCGCCGACTCAGGAGTTGCCTATAAGTAAGTCTTAACCCCTACAACTAAGGTAAACAAATAGACTAGAAGCTGTAGCTAATAAGTACAACAGTAAGATATCTCCTTAAATGCTGCTTAATCTTAATGTAGGTAGGATAGGAGAGAGTAGAGACATCGGTGCTACTAGTTGTTCTAGCAGCTTAAAACGTAAAAAAAAGGTATACAGACTTGGTCAATATAGCTATTACCATGGGATGCTGGAGTGAGACGGTGAGATTATAGTAGAAAAGGACAGAAACTATTTACCCCGGTCGAGGGCCAACGAGGGCTAGGAATCTGTTGAAATAGAGGTATGCGCACAGAGGGTAATTACTGCGCCTGGAGGGCGCTGCGAAGGTGCTTAGAGATGGGAAATAACCGGCCTAGACCAGCATTGGAAAAAGGTAATGAGAAATCAGAACTGAATTCGACACGAACCCCAACGACTGATGCCACTGGCGGCGCCTTGGGCTAAGAGGCGGTGTCGAAAACCCTGCACTGAGAGGTGACCGAAGAAGGTATTGACTGCTTTTTGCGGTTTTCTAGTGGGATAGGCAACGAGAATGACCTCAAGTTTCGTTCTTTGAGCGTTAATTACCCCCTTCGTCACCACAAGTTCCCTCCGCTTGTCTCTTTGCCCCTGTCACCTTCTCGTCGCCAAGCCCGTCGGTTCCGGCAGGGATGTCCGAGAAAGTGGGGATTGTCCGATGATTAATACCGGGGTGGCGTTTCATCCAAGACGAAAAAGACCAACGACAAACGCCCAGTCTTACGAACTAACAAGATGACGGAATCAAACTCCGTACGCCAACGTCTTCTTGAAAGCATTCTCCATGGCAACATACCAGTGAAACTCCCTCTCTCGACGGGGTTCGCGTCTTTCCGTATGGCCTCGACTGCCCACTCCCTCGCGGCTGGCCAACCCTAGAGGATGGAACCAGAATCGGGTGTAGAACTTGAGAGCAGGAGGTTGCGAAGAACGGACAGCGTGGCGTTCGGAGAAGACGCAAATAATTACCCCTCGAAGCCGAGTTCATGGCCATCGCATCGCTCCGCAGATCATCGTGTTCCATTTCTTTCGACTTTCTCCGTTGAGGCGTGGGAGAACCTGACGCGCTTTTCGGGCCTTCGCGCTTTCTCATCGGCCAAAACTGGAACTGGTCGACTTCCTTGATGCAACTGCAGGATACGCTACACTCAGCTTCATTTTCTTCGCGAGAAGAACGGAAACTACAGAGAGCTGCTCGCTAGTAGTCGTAACGATCAGGGATGGCCTGAGCTAGCTGTGAAGCCCCGACTGCTTATCCAAGTCGGCTTCTACTCCAAGCTTTTTTGGGGGGAGGACGGACGTCTGGCTGAACCAAAAACTGCAAGACTTTATTTACAGCAGCGGGCGCAGAAGGGGGTTGACTTAGAAGTCCCTTTCTCATAGCACATCAAGAAATATCACCTACTTACTCTCACGAAAAGCAAAACACGCCGAAGCAAATATAGCCGATCTCTGTGTCGATTTTTGCAAGGCGTCTGACTAGCCCTGAGAGCCCTGAGTAGCAAGAAGCAAGGTAAAGAAATGGGGGTATCTGAAGCCGGAGCCAAAAACCAAACCCAACCGTCGTCCCAAACCCTTGACCGTGACCCAACGCCGGTCTTCTTTATCGAAAGACGATTCCTAACAGAGGGGGGTATCTCGAAAAAAAACCCATCGAACCCCAAACCTCAGGCCGATCCGATCCTGGATCCCGACTCTGCCAACGCCAGAAATTTCCGATGCCATACCGTCGATAGAAGAGACGAAAAGACGAAAGAGAGGATGAAGCTTGAGACGAATTCACCAAGCAAAACCAACACCGTCCCAGTCTCAGTACTGAACTCGAGTCGTCGCAAAGAGGCCGTATACGGCAACATTGATAGCAATGTCCTCTCTCTCTCTGCAATTTGGATGGAACAACCCCTTTAGCGAGTGGAGTTCTTCATATCGACCAAGATGTTTGCCATTCGGACGTCCGTCTCTCCGATCTTATAGTTGAGACCCTGCTGGGTCGCTGGCTTCACTGTCTATTTTTGCAAGTCAGTAACCTCCACGCGACCTCTGCTGAGTAGAATCCCATTGCTTACCTCGATCCGCAACTCATCGGGGACGTATGCGGCTTTGTCCTGCATATCCTTCTCGGTGGCATCGATCCAGTTCTTGAGGAGGCCGGTGCCTTTTATCTTCAGTCTTATCATGACGAGGTTTGCGTAGCCACGAAGAAGCTGCATGGCGGCAACGCCGCCGTCAGTGCGCTTGATACGAGTGAGTGCCATGTTGCTGATCCAGGCTCCGTGGATAGCGTTGCGCAGCTCGATCTCTATATCCTGCGCCGTGCAAGAGCTGGTCAGCGACAGACGCAACCGGACCTTGTTCTCGATGGCGGCAGCGAGACCCTCGAGGTCGGCCGTCACAAAGACGCGGTTGGCGTCACGCTCGGCCGGAGTGATCTGATGAGAGGCGCTGCGGATCGAAGCCTCGGCCTCCTTGATCGCGTTGGTGGAGGCAGCAGCGAGCTCGGCCTTGCTCGCCGGGATGAACGACTGGGTTGAAGTATTCGGCCGTTTAGCGGCGGGAGCCTCCTCGGCCGAGACGAAAACGGCTCGCTTCATATCCTCAGCCGGGCCTGCGGCGGCGGGGGACTCGGTGGCCTTCCACTGGCCCTTGGATGCGGCACCAGGGTGAAGCTCGGGCAGGCTCTTGGCATCATAGCCAACGATCTGCTGAGCATACTCAGCACTGTGCAGATAGGCGTTACCACCGTAAACTGGACCCTTCTGAGCGAAGCCGAAGTTCTTGGGTAGCATTATTAGCCAAATGCAAAAAGGGTATGAGGTGGGACGAGAGCGGTTCATCGTACCTTGGTGTCACGAGTGATGGAAGGAGCGCCGGAGATGACGCGAGTGTTCTGGACGGAACCAGGCATCTTCAGGTCAGGCTTGGTGTTTTGAACCTCGTCAAATAAGCCGCCGAGCTCTTCAGCGTTGCGCTGCTTCTTGAAGTTGGTTTGACGCATTTTCTCGTACGTCTGAATAGCGGCAGCGCGGACGGGACGAGATTTGGCAAGACCAATGGAGATGACGGGAGTTCCGACGGGCTCAGCCGTCTCGCCATCGTCTTTCTCGGCGGAGAGAGAGTTGGCAGAGGGCTTGCGGCTGAGATCAGCACGCGGGACGTACTCCTTGTCCGAGGAGCCGGTACTGGAGGGGTCCATCTCGTAGTCAGAATCCGAACCGCTCTCGGAGATGACAATAGCCTTCTTGGAAGGTCTCTTGGATTTCTTGGTAGGAGTTGATAGTGTAAGCGTAGAGAATTTGTTGCTCGTGGGAGTGATCTGTACGGTACGAAAAAATAAGGAAGGTGAATATTCAGTCTCGGGCCACAAGTGAAAGGGTTGGTGGGTGTGGTGAATCGGAGGGGTTACCTGAATTTTTTGGGGACCGCCAGAAGAACCAGTAAGGGTCGGCGTAGCCTTTCCCTTGACTTTATGGGATGAAGAGCTCGTTGAGCCACGCGTGTTGTTGACAGTCAACGAGGAGCAAGCGAGACTAGCGGGTCTTTGCCGGACAGGAGTGGCCACCACGGGGATGCGTTGGGCGGCGTCAAAGCCAGTGCTGGACGCGATGTTGTCGGTCTCCGTGGGGACATGATTGGGGTCGTTAGCAACAGTGACCGAAGAGCGCTTCCACTCAAGCTCATCAACAGTCTTCTGCGGATGATCGGAAATGAGATCCATGTGGCCGGCGACCACACAGTCACGGCAGATGGCAGCGAGGCATTCGACGCACGCCTGATGAGTGACCTGATCAACATCGTACTTCTCGCAATCGTCAATGGCGACTTTGTTGCAACCGAGACACTCGACGTAACCGCCCCGGCTCGGCGCCCACTGGTGAAGAAGTCTCTGCTTCATCCAGACCCCCATCTTACCTTCACCATCAGTATGGGAATTGGTCTTCTTGTGCTGCTGGGGCTTCTTTATGCCCTGAGTGACGATAATGCTGTCCATGATGAGCGATTGTGATGCTAAGAATGGATATTCCGATGAGAGTAGGAAACCGAACGCCGTCTTTCGAAAGATTGTTGAATAGAGAAGACGAGAACAGCGAGAAAGGATGCAAAAGCTGTGAGTGGTGATGATGGAATGGGGTAAGTTGAAGGACGAGGGAAAACTCGAGTGGTGTCGAGGCGAAGAGTTTGAGTATGGAAACAAAACAAAACGGAGGAAAGGGCAATATCTCAATCTGGGCAAGGAGCTCCCGCCCAGTTTGAACAGAAGATAAGGTATTACTCGCCAGGCAGGAGGCCAGACTAGACATGCGGTTAATAAAGAAAGATGGACGGGACTCCTCGTAACGCATAGAAAGTAGGAGGGGTTCTCGCCATCTGTGAAGGGCATGAGTGGTTATCACGGAAAGAAGGACTCAATGACAGCTCCCGACCAATTTCCAAAAGAAAGGGGTGATTGCTATCTCTAGATGTGAAGATATGGGTTCTCAACCACCAAAGAAATTGAGTGTGACCATAGTCACCTATGACGAAACTCAGTGGTGTTATTTCTGTGTGAAGAAAAGAGTGGCAATTCTCTACAGTTGAACATGGTGAATGGCTTTCACATGAATCATGTTTCTGATCAACTGTGAAGTCAGTCTCCTATGTAGGGAAACAGGGGCACCATGATCTTGGGTTTCCTGAGATAGGTAGAGTAATAAACTATAAACTCTAATGAACCAGAAGATGGATTCATACCATGGATCCATCGGTATCGCTGGGCAAAGCAGAGAAGATTCCTCAGCAAAGACAAGGACCTAGTGTACTTGCAACCGTCAACAATCGAAGAGGGTCAGCTTGTAACTGATGGACTTGGGATAATAGCTGGAATTGTAATGTATGCCGCGTGAATGTTAATATTCTACATGAACAAAGCTGACATATTGGCAATGTCAATAATTACAACAACAAAAGAACCCAAATTTGTTGTTGAGTGAGACTAAAGACAAAACAAAGCTCTAGTTATGCAGTCGAGAGACGAAGAGGGGAAGGGAAGCTATATTAGCACAGAGTGTAGCATGGAGATGAGGCACGTTTAGCTTGATAGAGACAAGACAGAGACGCTCATTAAGGCTACAGGGACAGAGCTATCATAACTCTACGCAGGAAGATAATGCAAAGCATGGTTGAGACCATTTGAGCTCGAGAGTACCCGTCAGTTGTTGTGTCGAAGTTAACACCCCCGGCTCAAGCTTACTAAAACTGGGAGGCTACTCTCTCTTTGCTTTCTGCCGAGCTTCTGTTTGACTGGAATGCGCTTGATCCTACCCCGATGCTGCAGGGGCGAGAATGAGGCTGGACGGACCGCTATTACGCGCAACGTTAGATCGAAGAGGGCATTGAACATCTGATTAAGACAGAAGTGCTGGATCAAGCAAACAAAAGATGACACTCGCTAATCTTCAACAACGATTTTAAACCTCGAAAAATGGAGGTGTGGTTGGTAGATGACCAGTATCACACGAGAATCATTGCAGCAATGAATGCAGAGATTGTGCGTCCGAATGTCGTTATGTCTGCGGAAGCCGCCTTTTAACATCAGGACAATATGATGAGTGCCCAGAGGGATTTCCACAGAAGAAAAACCGCGCGCTGAATCTAGGTGACATGATCATGAAATTGGGCTCATTGCTTCGCCTACAAGGGCATTTGATCTAACAATACGTGGGCGAGATACTGAGCAGGTCTGCACTTTGGAGGGGACAGTGATTCAAAAACACCACTTTGCGGCAGGGAACCAATGAGACATGAGGACGAGGTAACGCAAACCGAGAGTAGTATTGCACGTCTGATGTAGAGGGATGTGGTGTTTAAAAGATGTCCGTTCGATATCATATTCAATAAGCAGAGTAAACATATATTTACAACACGGCAGAACGATGTTCCGGAAGAAGACGTTGGTGCATAGGTAGTCACCAGAGACTGGGCCCAAGTGCAAACCACGAAGAGTGTACACGGGTTTGGGTTGAAATTAAAGTCAGCCCCGTGGAAAACACTTCAAGCTCCTCGTCGTCGTCAAAACGGGCGCTGCTGGGTAAGGTTGCGCAGATTTTCCGCACCAGGTGGACGGTCAGAGCTTCGCGGGATCGACCGACAGACCCTTTCTTATCACGGGCGGCGGTGGGTTAGCTGGAGCGTTAATATCCCGCAATCGAGCCCATCCGATCGTTGCCAGGACGACTTTGGCAACGGGTTTTGCGCAACGAAAGAGATTGGCTGGCGGCTGGACGCGGGACGATAGTTACTATGGTGACTCGGGAGGGGATGCTAGCCTGCGAGAAAGGATAGGTAGGGTCCACGAGAGGGCTGCGTTTGCGCACGACATCCGACGGGGGGAAACCGCCAGCCATGGCCAAAAACGACCACCGCCCCCAGCCTTCTCCACGAGCCCACAGTCATAATGGGTCTACCTGTAGAAGCCCTCTCGAAACAGGATGGCGGGCGCAAGGTAGCAATGCCCACGAGGTGAAGTTGACGAAAAAAAAGTCGACGAGTGACGTTGGAGTGGACCGATACGTACCTTTCCGAGCACCCGACCCACCCGCCGCAGGTAAAGGCGCACTGTGTGGGATGAAACGGCTTGAGATCGATGAGCCAATGAAGTGAGGCGCTGGGCCAGACACCCCTGCTGATTCGTCAATGGGTGCTGCAGATAATTAAACGCGACCCCGCCGAGAAGACGTGTCTTTGACGTGACAGACGCGTGCGGCTCGCGACAACGCGCCGTCGGCATCGATAGAGTTTCCCAACGGGGCCGCCCGCCTCTTCATTCCCGGTTTTGCTCTTTTCGCCCAACCTGTTTGACACCTTTCCCGACGGCCGTTGGTGGTGTGGCTTTAAGTGTGCTGGGCTGGTCGAGTCACAATGGCGATCTCAGGATTTCTGGACCTCTCGGTGCGCTCATTCTGTCGCTTGAATGGCGCTCTCACCTAATCCCCAGGCGATGATGCCAAACTCTGACTTGGGATAACATCGCCGTCTGGCTGTCTACGAGAACAGACGAAAGCCGTCGGTGACCCTCCACTTGACAATCGCGATAGGAGAACGAACATGGCCGGCTCCCATGTGAGAGTGGGAAGAGGGGCGGGGTACGGAGTACGTAGAGGGGAGCGATTACCCACGTTTCTGATGCAAGCCATTCAAGCCAGCCCCTCATTGAGTCAAGGGCTTCGGCATCCCCATTTGTTTCCGATACAACCGTTGCGCCCTCGTGGGGCATATACCAACTCTTTTGTGACAATGTGCCATCAAACGCTAGCAGCAGCAGCGCAGTATCACTGTCACCATCACCATCACCGCTATCACACCGCTCGTCCACGCGCCCATAGAACCCCGTGGCTGCTTCTATGGTGTCTTGAGATAGAGACGAGGTGTGTCATGAGGGCGGTTGACGAGTGACAAGGATATCAAGCATCCAGTGAAGCGGGAGTTTCGGAAGCAAATAACCGACCATTCGTTGCCTGGCCAGGAGGCGTACCTCTCCGAGTCATGCATCTTGCCACTACAAGCGATGGTATGGCCAGTGGGTGTGACGAAATGGTCATTTGGGAAACTGCGTCGAAAACAAGCTTGCGAGAGGATTGGCTGCCTTCAAAGTCCCGACTGCTTACGACACATATCGAGTTACAGTCGGGACAGTGGCGTGCTAGACCCGTGGACGATGACGCTGTCAGAGAAGCTAAGCAGAACATTCTTCGACAGGAGTATAACCGTATAAGACAGACGGGCGAGGACTGCCTCTACTCAGGAGCCGGTCCGGACTGGGGATGTGTATCACAGAAACGCGGACAGTAAACCGGACGAAGCAGGCAGGGCAGCAGCTGACCGGCCTAAATACGGACTGCAGGCTCATGCCGGGGACAACTCGCGCTCGAGAACCCTTTGCGCAGCACGGTGCGTCCTCCGAAGTGGAGACCTGGGATTGGGCGAGGAAGTCTAAATGGAAGCGGTGGAAAGCACGCTTTCCTTTCAAAACCCGGCTTGGAGCACAGACTGGACGGCTCGTCTGGCTGATTCACTCCTCGAATCTACCGAATGGACTGAATATTGGTTGCTTGCCTGCCAGCGATCGGCTGGTTGTACTTTGCTTCCGGGGCCAAGCGGCAACATGGTCTTCAGCAATGACCCGAACCGGAAGAGAGGGAGACTTTCGATTGAGAGGAGTGTGAATATATCATTGCCGAAAAAGACACGCAGCGCGGGCGTGAATAGGTAGACGCCTTCCCTGGTACGAGCTAGGCTCTGAAGAGGCTCCAGAGACGATATGGACGAATGCCCATGGGTCTCTCCCATTGTACGTGTGTGCTTGGCAAAAGGGAGGGCGCGAACCGCGCTACCTCTAGCACCATATCATGAGCTAACAGCCTAACGTAGGCGGCCTGAAGAGCACGAACAGATAGCGGCGTCTACCCTGCGTTTCCCGACAGCACGGGAGCTAAGTGGGAGAGGTGTACATCGTAGCAATAGATTAAGAGGAGGGAGCGACCTAAGGTGAAGAGGAGAGTCAAAGTCCGTGAGGGACCGACTGTCTCACATGACTTGCATCTCTCTCTTTCGGCCGCAGAAGCACGAGGGAGACGGATTTTGTATACTAGTCCAATCATTGTTGTTGAGCAAGGGCGCCGAGGACGAAGGAGAGACAAGGTGTCGATGAGGGGGATTAGCATTGGGCTAAAGACCGCCTTGCATAAGCGTGGAGAGAGAGAGAGAGAGGGAGGGAGAGAGAGAGAGAGAGAGAAAGAGAGACACTGAAGATGGAGAATCGGAAAGGGCACGATAGGCGAGACAGATAGAAAGAAGCAAAGAGCAAGGCCAAGGCTACCAACCGGCGAGTAGTTGCGAGGAGCATTGGGGCACGCCTTGGTAGAGACGATCCGAGTCAAAAGATCGAGGTCCAAAGGGCTAAGAAGAAGGGGGAGGGAGGGGTGTGTATGTTGGATAGTGGACTTGGAACTGATGGTTGTATTTGCTACTCTGAGATGACCCTTGCAGTTGGACGAGGATGCAGGCCTGGATGAGAAAGAGCAGCTACTGCAGGTTAGCGAGGGAGTCGAGGGAGCGAGGAGGGGTGAGAAGCGGGCGATTGAAAGAAGAAGCAAACAAGCCGTCCCAGAGACTGTCGAGGTACAGCCCGAGGGTTGAGACAAACAATATGTGCGCCCTCTTTCTGGTGCTGTTTCGGGAGGCTTCCATCACTACCCCTCCCCATGGCAAGGTGGGTTACGTGTCTGCACTGTCTCCTCGTAGTGTGAAAGATTCGCGTCGCCCTTGAAAAGTATCAGTCACTCAGTCACTCAGTATCCGTACTAAGCATAGATATCCGTACCTACGCCACAAACCTCCCCAGCGGTTGGGCTCGTGGGAAGGAGACTTGACGGGATCGTTAGCTCAGAAGCTTACGCCATGTCCAAACAACCAATAAAACCACTTGAAGCAGTACGTACCGAGGATGCTCCAGACAGTGAAAGAGCTTGCATACAAGCACATGTGTGGCCCGCTTCCGAACACTGTGGGACCCATATCGCACACAATGTACAGGTACGTGCAGTATGCAGCTTGCGCCCAGCCAGTGACCGGACCCTGTCAGGTGCAGTTAGACCCACATCGTCCGCCAGGAAAGCCCATTTTCTCCCTTCCCAGACATATTAGTCCCCCATTAATCCTCCGCCATCCCATCTGCCACCTGCCACTCTTGCCGAGCCCCAGCCAACTCTTCCCTCTTCCCATCCACCACCGCCGCTCCCGCCCAACTCTCTCTCTCACCGACACACCACTCATCAACTCCCTATACACACATTATTGCTTCACCCGCATTCCTCACCATCGCTGAGACATACAGCAACCCTGAACGAATACTCCGGACGAGACGCTTGACCTCGCGACTAATACCTTCACGCTTTAAACCCCTTCGCGCGCTCTCCCTACAGTGTCGCGGCGCATTCCTCCAAGACCCTTCGCAGAGTCGCGCACAGCAGCAAAAGGAAAGAGAAAAAAAGCCTCCTTGCTGTCGCGAACCCGTCAACCCACATACACGAAATCGCATCTTCCAAGGCAGATCAGTACAGAGCGCGTTTCTATCGCCCAACATGCTCATGCCTTCCGCCTTCTCGTGCGACACGTCGCAGCCGCCTCTCACGCGCCTTCAGGCCTCCCTGTTCGCATCGCCTCCCGCAAGCCCCCCATCCCTTTCGAACCCTGGCTTCGGCAACATCTTCGACACTTGCCGCTCCCTCCAGGCTCTCCTCTCGACCCCTCAACACCAGCCTGTCGCCGCTCCTACCTACGACGCACAGCAGTACTCGCTGCCCACACCAGCGCAGCTCCCAACGCCGCCCCTTGCCCACGCGCCTCCTCCTCTCAAGCTTCGTCTGCTTTCACGCGCGAAGCAGGATGGCGGCGTCAACAGCGACCACCTCCCGCGCAAGCGCGTTGCCAAGCGCGCGCCGCCTCGTGGCGTGAACAAGCGCCGGCGCGCGGTCGACGATGACACGGACGGGGATGTCGAGAGCGATCTCGATATCTCGTCGCGGCGCCAATCTTTTTCTGAAGACCAGAACCACACCGACTCCCACATCCCCTCCTCACCATCCACGCCCAAGCGCGCGCGCATCGCGCCCGAGGTCATACCACTCGGCCTCGAGCGCTCCGACTACCACACACTGCACCTCCTCAATGGCGGCGAAGGCACCAACATGAAAAACACAGAAGAGGCACAAGGCTCTAGCGTAGAGGTCGAGGCCGACGGGGAGCCGTGGAGCGCCGAGGAAGACCGTATCCTCGTCGAGCTCGTGCTCGAGAAGCTCAAGCTCAGCAAGACGGAGTGGCAGGACTGCGCACGCAGCCTAGGCAAGGACAGGAATTGCCTGTCACGGCGGTGGAAAAGCCTCATGCTACAGGGGGACGTTGGTCTCAAGGGCCGGAGGAGTAGCCGGAGGACTAAGCTCCACGGCACCTGGTGATGCTTTCCTAGTTGTCGGCCTCCATCTATCCATTTGTTCTCACTATGTGTAGGGTTTGCGACGTGTGTCATTACCTGGGTTGGGAATGACATGGGATGCCGTATGTGGCTGGCGTTTGAATTGTCTGTCAGCGGGCAAGACGCCCGGAATTGACTTTGTTCTGATTTGGGGAAACATTACATTTGGTAGCGATTTTCAGCGCGGCCTATCCTGAGCTTGATCTCGAGCTGAACTAGCTTTTGAGTTGGCAATTCTATCATCGTCATCATCCATTCATCCATCCACCCATCTATTGCCCGGTTCCTCCTTGTTCTATGTGCGCTGGAACACCAGAAGAAGCCTCCCCGTGATTTGCAAGCCTTGGACCCAATACGTAGCGTTAGGAACGTGAGACCAGTGACATACATCCATCCGTCCCACGTTTCCTTTATGAGCAAACTTTTGCTGCCGCATGCGGCAGGACTCACACGCGGACGGGCCTACTCTCTGATATCATCTCTCGAGCCCGCATGCGTCGTGCGCCTTGTAATCTGTCCATCTGTCCGTCTGTACATACATAAGGTACGTCCGAATCTTCTTGCTCCCGGCCAGAAAAACGCCCGAGGGCAACGGAAGGCGGGTTCTCAACGCACAGTTAACCCCCCTTCCTGCGCCCCCATTGGCGTTTGCTAGTCAGCCACCTACCTACCTGCCACCTGCTTGCCGTGTCGCGCCCGCCAAAGAGCCGGCCGCCAGGGCCGTTGAGATCCGTGTAATAATCCAGGCCAACGACGGCCGCTACCACAGCACACGCCGTCCGTGCGTCCGTCCGTCTCATCGGGCGGTGGCGCGCGACCATTCTGGCCTCCGGCGTGCGCGCCGACCCGGATAGCCAGTCCTCGTCCACGCCCAGCCTCCTCCCCACCCCCTTCTTCACGGTTTAAAAGCCAAACGACAACCCACAGGCGGCCCATCGCGATAGTGACCCGGGAACTAAAAGTAGAAATGCATCCCCAGCCGTCTCTTGCAGAAATGGGGAGGAGAGGAGGCTGGGCCTGGTTGGGGTCCTTTAGTGGGAGAGGGCGGGGATGTAAACGGCCGCCACGGGTGCAATCCCGTCGATTCTGTCTCCATACCACATGCGTTCACGACAACAGATGCTGCGTCTCTAGGCGAAAGGCAGGGCAGCAGACGGGGGAGGGTCATCTCCCCAAACCTCCCTCGTCAACTTGACCTCAGGCGCAACCACCAGTCTTTCTCGGCGCCGTTATCCCTATCCCCCCTTCTCGGAAACGAACCACAACTCGTCTCGCCGTCCTTCCCATCTGTCGCCTTTGACCGTCGGGAAAGGGACGGATGCGGGGTGTGAAAAGACGAGAGACTACGTAAGAAAATCATTATCTCAGTCCAGACTCCCGGAAAGAGCACCGTACAGGATCATCGCGGGACGCAAGGGATGGCTGGGGAGGAGAAGGAGGAGGAGGAGAGGGGTGTGCTTGATGCCGTTAGTCGATGGCTGGGAAAGTGCGCTGAGACAATGTGGGGAAGATGGGTATGGAAGAGTTGGAGGCTGTACCATGTCGAGTGTGGGAGAGGGTCTCATTATGATTTGCGGTTCCTTTTTTTTTTTAGGGGGGGCGCAAAAGCATTGCGATAGTGCATCGATGAGCCAGCCTATCGGCTTGCTGATGTACCTGAATCAGAGCCCTTTTCGAAGGGACATAGTGTTCTTAGGAACTGTGTTACATTCATGGTCTGGCTGCCTTGCTTCTATAACTATCCTTACCTACTAACTTTATAATATTACCTAATTACATAACTATTATTACTATTGTGAGGGCGTATAGGATATGCTTAATGAATAATTCCTGCTCCCTAAACTTATTAATCTCTTTACGCAGTTCTTTTATTAAAGTATACCTTAAGTTAAGTATATTAAAGGCTACTCTAAACATAGTTGCAGCACTGCAGATTAGGTCCTTAGGACCTTATTCTTTAAGCTAGAATAGCTCTACTATAAATACTAATAGAGCTGCTGCTTCTAGGTCTATTAGAGACCTAGAGCCTAGAAGCAGGTCTTATATAGGCAGCCTATAAAGGCTTAGCCTCTTAACTGTTAGTAACAGCAGTTAAGTATATTAGATATTTATAGCTATTTAGCTAGGGTTATAAGATAAGAACCTAATTAATAGATTATATCTACTAAAGAGATTAATAATCTAAGTAGTAGATATTATTAATTAAAGTATCTAGTACCTTTATATACTAGATAATAGTTTTATAAGTAGGTAGATAATTTATTATAATATTAAGGTATTATTAAAGTCTTATTATACCCTAATTTAGCTATTAGGGTTATAATAAGAGCTAGCTACTAGGATAGAAGGTTAGTTAATAGGATAGTTATAGGCTTAGATACCTCTATAACACTAAGTTTCTAAAGAAACCTTATAATGTGTTTAGTGTTAGGTATAACACTTATACTATGTTTTTATTTACTGTTTTTTTTTTATATTATGTACCTATGCGACCTTAAGAGGGACTGCCTTAGCAACGTACCTTAGTACCTGAATTGGAGGGGGTGGTCCCTGGGTGCTGGCCCGCGAAACCCTGCCATTTTGGAGCTGAGGTGGTCTGAGCGTGTGAGTGTAAGTGAGAGATTGCCAACAACAAAACAAAAAACGGGCGAGTGTGAAAGACTGAAAGCGAATGTCTCGCCAACTCAAGCATCGGACGCGTATGATCGTCATATCGTAACCTCCATCGTCATGATTCCTTATTCCTAACCTCATCCATCCTCCACATATCCCATACAAAGATGATGGATCACCTTCAATCATCTCACCCCATCTACCGGTAGACCAGCTTCCCTAGCGAGCTCAGCCGTACTTACATGAACGCAAATTCCGGGGAGGAGGAGGAGCCTTGTCTCTTGGGAAAAAGAAATACTGTCGGCGAACCCTCCGAGGAGAGGGACACCCAATCGAAGGTATTAAACTCCCTTCCTTCCTGTAAAGCCCCGGGCCCCGGTGGCCGATATCGCATGTCTCGAACGCAGACGACGGTCGACGATCTCAAGAGATGACCGAGACACCTTGTGTATCACAGGAAAAAGTGACCCGGGGGGTCCCAGTGACGAAAGCTGCCATTAGTTTTCCATCCCTGCCTTGCATCTCTGCCTTGCAGCGGGCTCCGATGGATCATGTGGGATGCATTGAATAGACAGTATCATCGGGATGATAGGAGAGGGAAGATGGACATAAGGGTAGCTGTCGCGTGAGTGCTTTTCGTCAACCATGGCTATCGTTACGACCCATGGTCCCAGGTGCCGACGCATGTCTCACTCGATCAATATGACGCTGCCAATACCAATAGAGCGTCTCGTGCTCTGAAATTCAAGGGCTTTGGAGAGCCAAAATAATGAGAAAAGGTAACGATTGTCCCTGAACGATCAAGCCGAAGCATTCTTTGATGCCATACCAACTGCCACGCAATGCTGAGCCATCATATTTTCGTCATCCAGTCGTCGCAGCGAGTCTTGGAGTCTAACACGTTTCTCTCGCCGCGCGCCTACTCGATCTCGAAGCCGGTCTAGTCGTCATCGCCGTACACTTCCTCGTATGCCTCCTCGTACTCCTCTCTGGCCTCCTCGAGACGTTCGTGATCGCTACTGCTGGCATCTGAGTCAGCAGCGGCGGCTAAAGCCTCCTCGTACTCGGCGCGGGCGTCCTGGACGTCCTCGCGGTCGCTGGAAGACACAGACTCGCCGTCGGCGTCAGTGGGCGGGAGAACAGCGGGAGGAGCGCTGGAGTCTGCGTAGGGGTCTTGGTAGCCTCCGTATTGAGGCTGCGCGGCAGGAGCGGCAGCAGCGGCGGCCTTGCTCTCGTCATCCGAGTCGTCTGTACAAAGACCGGTCAGTGTATACTCACACAGCAGAAAGCGAAGAGGACGCCAGGTGACACTATTAATCATCCTTGACGGATGGATGCACTTACTAAGAGCGTTCGCGATCAAAGCGCCACCAACAGCACCGACGGCGAGACCACCGGCGGCGCCGAGAAGCATGCCGCTGCTGTTGCTCTTCTTTTCCTTGTCCTTGTCGCCGTAGGGGTTATTGCCACCCTGCTGGGCGTAAGGAGCCTGGCCGTAAGGGGACTGGCCATAGGAAGAGGGAGCGCCTCCATAGGGAGCCTGGCCGTAAGGAGCGGGGGAGCCGCCGTAGGACGGGGCGCCGTAGGGCGCAGCACCGCCGTAAGAAGGGGCGGGAGAGCCGTAGCCATGGCCCTGGTCACCTCCGAACGCTCTAGTGTCGGAGGAAGGGTGGGGAGGGACGGGAGGCGGGGCGTAGGAGGATCCGCCCTGGTGGCCGGTGGGAGGGGACGGGTGCTCCCACTGGGAACGGCCGGTGCTCTGGTCGACATAGAACCAGCGGTTGTGGGTGGTGTCCCACTGGACGAGCCAGCCGCTTGAGACGGGAGGAGCAGCCATTGGGGGCGCGGCGGACTGGGGAGCCGGAGGCGGAGTCTGGGCGTAGCTGGGCTGGCTGCCGTAACCGTGGTCCGGGCCGGATTGAGGCTGTGCCTGCGAGGGGTAGGGGTAGTTGGAGGGGGGAGCGCCGCCGCCGTACCCTCCGTACTGTTGCTGCTGCTGCTGCTGCGGGTGATCACCGAAGTTGCGTTCGCCTAGGTGCGAAGAATGCGAGTCAGTAACCTTATCATGACGACAATGGTAGCTGGGTAAGCTCTATATGGTATCTAGGTGAAGAAAGGCTGGGCAGAGAGTGCCTAGTTCGGGTGGATGATAAACGAAGCAGGGTTCTCAGAACCAGAATGACCATAGGGATGTATGTGAATTCTGATGGCTCGACAGATGGGTGGCACGTTTCTACCTCCCTCTCATCTGTTTCTGTGTGCGTTGGACGGAAGCTGGTGAAGCATGGAGATCGCCTACCGGTGTGCTGCTGCTGCTGCTGATGCTGCTGGTCGTCTTTCTTCTCTTCCTTCTTCTCGGCAGGCTTGTCGTCGGAGAAGGAGGTTTTGAGGTCCTCGAACTCCTTGGTGAGCTTCTTGAAGAAAGACATGGTGGCCCTTTCCGGTTGATGGGGCTACAGTTGAGCAAGGTTGATGACTTGGTAGGGCGGACGGGGATGTGTGAGTTGAGTGGTGTAAAGACGGGGAGGACGGGTGAGACGGCAGAGGCCGAGAAAGATCGAGGGGCAACCTGAGAAAGCGCGGCGCTGCGTAAGCCCTTTTCTTTATTTCGGAGGGCGGTCAGGAAGTAGCGGCAGGGAAAGGAAAAATAACGAATAGACCCTCTCAGAGAAGACCAAGAAAAAGGAGAGATGGCGGCAAGCGGGATGGTTTCCAAGCCAAGCGAGGAAGCGGGAAGGGGAAGGTCTGGTGAGACGGGCAAGCTCGTTGGCCCGCTGCGAGAAGCTTCGACAAGACTTCTGGGCCCCGGGCTCTTGAATTGCGGAGGGCGACAGGCTCCGCGAGTGGATCACCGGATGCTTCGCAGTTAAATTCTGGGTTGCGAAGTGAAGCCTGCAGGCCGAGTGCAGTGCGTGCGTGCGTGTTGTGTGTGTCGTGTGTACTTCAGAGTTCAAGGTCGTGTGTGAGGGCGCCGATGGGTTCCCTCCCGGCGCAGATTGACCATGGACTCGAGACCGGGCAGTCAGGGAAGGTTCGGGGCGAGTGAGGTTGGATGGAAGCTGCCACCGCATTCGCGAGACGAGAGGGGTACCTGCCTCAGGAGGGAGGGTCCCTTTCCCCTCTCAAGTGCCTAGACGTTGCTATTGTAAGTAAGGCAATTTCAAAGATATCCCCTCACCGGATGATGGTGGATGCTGGAGGCTCCCAATCACTTATTTCCCTAGGTACCTAGGTATGGAGGTAGGTCACAAGCGTAGATCGATGGATGAGTGCCCCCCTCACCCTCCACTGAGGAGTCAGCAGGCGCTGTCACTGGTAGGTAGGTGTGTAGTAGGTAGGGCGGCTGCCAACCAGCGAACCGCTCCTGTATGATTGCCAGGGGCAATAGTAGATTATGACGGTGGATGAGGTAGGTAGGCGCCCGCGGGCGGGGCGGCCAACTACGGAAAAAGTGTGAGTGACAGGTGAGGCCAATCAATATACCTGGTTGATGGCGACTGAATGGTTTACTGGGGGGCCCAATCCGACAAGTCGCCAGACTACTGTACTATCCGTACCTACGTACAGACACCTTGTAGGGCAGCCGCAGGCAGGGGTCCAGCGGATTACATAGGTAGGCAACAGGAGTTCAGCATGGGGCTCAGGCGATCTCTTTGATCCTGACTTACCTTTCCTGAAGTCCCTAGATGTACGGATACTAGCGTAGGGTATGCGCGGCACTTGTGTGCGTGTGTCTGTTGAGAGAGAGGCCGACAACGAGTGGCACGGGCATGGTAAGTTCGAGACGTGCTTCACATTCCGTTAGACAGTGACATCTTTGACTAGGTGAGGTGGGTGGCAGCAGTGCTTGGCCGCACCCGCGCTCCGCCCTGTCCGCTACCGTCCACCCGACCAGTTTAAACAGGGTCAGAGGTGTCGAATCCGGATTAGCCCTGACCGGAAACTCCCCTTCCTGGCAGGCCCAGGTCCCCTGAGAGCTTCGAAAACCCACCCCTGTTTATTGAGTTTCTGCCTTATTACCGGTGGATGCTAACGATTTCGCGGGAAGGTTGGGCCTAACCGCCTCTGGCAAAAAAATCACGACTAGGAACAGTGTCACTCTTTCATGCCTCCATACCTTAATGCCACGTCCATGCATACTCTGTACGACAAGCATTCGTTCGTGAAGATGCATACATGCCCAGATGGGCCGGCCGGGTAAACGGCCACGGAAGCGAGAAACAGTCATATGTCTCGCGTTCAAAGACTCGCATCGCCCTGCTCTCCTTCACGTCTGGTGCTACCTATTGCTGCGCTATGTGTTGTCCAAATGACTGGACGTCGGGCAAGGGTGGTATGAGAAAGAATTGGGGGGGAGAACAGCCTCCAAACTGTTCAACCGGGCTCGGCAACGGGTCTCAAGACCGACCTGCCGAGCTGAGGAGCTTGCAGACAACCTAACGCTTTTCGACGTGTACGCGTACGCCTGCCAAGAGGGATCCTAGGGCTTGGCTACGGTCGTTGATGCCGACATATCCACCACCACTGGCCCCCCAAGAACAGACTTCAGTCCGTGTATGATCGGTAATACCGTTAGATATAGGGGGAGGGAGGGGAGGCATGCATGCCTGAGTAACGTAACTGCTCAACGGCGTGGCTTCTACAGGTAGTATGTACGGATACAGAAATAGTACAGAGTTACATGAACAAACCAAGCCCTGATCCGCCCTACAGTGTACGCCGAACTTTGTGCAGGTCTGCGATATGCCTAGAAAAACTTACACCACAGACCACTGCCGAGCCCGGCATCCCGGCCGGGACCCTCACGCCTGCATCGCCCTTCATCTTTCTCCCATTGATCCTGCGCCCTCGCGTCTTCCGGGCTGACATTGGGGGAGTAAGTGAATGAGGGTCGGATTGGGGATGCGCTGAAATACCCCCTTTTCGCCAACAGGCGATCCGTGGACCCGCGAGAGAGAGAAAGATGGAGAGGTGGAGTGGGTCCTGGGAGTCCTTTTTCTTCTTCAAGTTACGGACTGCCCGAATGGAAGCGATTCAACGCAAGACCCTTGATCTCCCAAGACGGATTTGTCGATTTTTGTGAGGCGTAGCCTCTTGGATCAAAAGTGGCTTACATGTAACGCGTGTGTATGTCCGATCCAATGTGAATCACGACTCGTCGGCGGTCGACTCTTGAGCTGTGATCACGGCAAACCGGCGACCCCAAGCACCTAGGTAATAGCTAATAAACATGACCTTTTCTTCTCTTTTGACCGAGGATCATCCTCACTCACATCCACTCCCCCCGTCGTCCCATTTCATATTTCCTCCCCTTCCATCCCATCCTTTTCACCATCGACCTCCCCACCCCCCCTGCTCGAAGCTTTGAACTTGCACCTTCCACCTCCTTCACTCTTTCCCGTCCGTTTCGCTGTCTTCTCTTCTCCCCGCGCACTTTTCGATACCTCTCGATAGCAACTCTCGCTATTTTTTACACCACGCGAGCCTCACCCACGACAATTTTGCCTAGCTACACCGACCCCTTCACAAACGAACCTTCGTCAACATGTCTGGATACCCTCCTCAGCAGCAGTAAGTTCTCATGCCGCGCTCACGCTCTCATCCTATTTTTTATTTCGCGAGATTACGGAAACTGACATGCGCCATCTTCTCAGGCCCTACTACGGCGCCCCCCCTCCTCCTCAGGGCGGCTACCCTCCCCAAGGCTACCCCCCTCCCGGCCAGCAGCCCGTAAGTTCACCCTTCCCATCCGTTGCAGGCAAGATTTCCCACGTGTAGAAATTCGGCTGACACGATATGGCTGGGTTCAGATGTACTACCCTCCCCAGGGTCAGGCCCCCCCTCCCCAGGAGGAGAAGAAGGATGACAAGGGCTGCCTCTACGGCTGGTAAGCATATCCAGCTCTGCTCCCTCTGCTCCGCCACACGACGGACTGACTCGATTCTCTAGCATCGCCACTCTCTGCTGCTGTTGGCTCTGCGGAGAGACCTGCGAGTGCTGCCTTGAGTGCCTGACCTGCTGCTTCTAGTCGCCAAGACAAGCAACAACATGAAATTTCCGAGTGCGACAATACACCAAATAAAGAGATACCACCGCCGTCACTTTCATCGCCTCAATCCCCAAGAACGCGACCACGACGTCGAGTTTTTTTCCTTTTTCTTGGCTTGGAAAGCCGGCACGGATGGGCCAGGCAGTCGGGAAAGGGGGACGGTTTGCGACTCGGCAGGACGACAAACGCGAACTTGGTCGAAGCACATGACAACTCGTTTTCATTTCCGTGTACGAACCGGCCTTCTTGCTCCTACTCTCTGGGGATAAAGCGGAAAACGAACAACCACCCCCTTGCCCCGCGCTCTTTCTTTATGTGTAATAGGGGGATGGACGGGCTACACGACATCGTAGCCCCTACGGAACTTTTTGTTCCCCTTTCATCGATTACTAGCCTCTTCTTACGATTACCCCCATGGCGATTACGTCTTGCTCACATTTCCTTGTCGTTATCTGGGACAGCATATTCCAGGCCCTTTCTGGGAGGAGGAACACACACGTCTAGCAGTGAGTGTGGTCTATGACAATAGGAGATAGATATAGACCAACGAAGAAACCGATCCCGACCCAGAAATACTGTTCAATTATCGACGGTGAAGTGAGAATTTATTATTGTGATTTGAAACAACATGAACCTGTCCGCATGTGAGTAGGGGGTAGGTGTGTGTTGCAAATGTGATTTTCCGTGATTGATTAGTATTGTCAAGTTTTTGTTTTAGCCTACCAGGTCACCCCCGAGGCTCTGTCCATCTCACTGTACCTTCGTCGGGGGGGAAGGGTATCAAAGGCAGCCAAATGTCGTGCTTTTCCCCCCCTCCCACCAGGATTTGTCCCAGACCCAATAAATAAGAAATTGCCCAAACGTGTTCCTATTATTCCACTCATCCCACCAGATTCTTTCAAGTGCTTATTTCTTGCCGTCTTTCGGGGCCATGAGGTGGACGAATTCTTGGTCTGTGAGTTGTTTTTGATTGCGTTGTCAGCCGCAAATCCTCCAAAAGTGATTGTTGCTATATAAAGAACATTGGGTGGGGGCGGGGTTGGGAAGCGAAATGTAGATGGGGGCGGGCGGCGGTGCAAGACAGGCGAGCTCCGGCGAGCGTATGTGAGGCGCGTCTTGGATCTGCAGGGCACGTCTGCGAACCGCATTGGATGGGACATTGTGGGAGGGGAGGGGAGGGGGGTTTCTCACAGTCGATGGAACCATTGCCGTCCAGGTCGGCGTGTCTAATCATCTCCTCAATCTCCTCGTCGGTGGCGCGCTGACCGAGAGACAGCAGCACCTGGCGCAGCTCCGAGGGCGAGACGGAGCCGCTATTGTCCTTGTCAAAGACCTTGAAGGCGGCAACGAGCTCTTTGTTGGTGTCCGAGTCCTTGCTCGACGGCGCGGGGGCCTCGCTCATGAGCTGGAGGAATTCTGTGGCAATTTGTCAGTCGCCGGGTGTTCGAGTTTGCCATATCGTTCGAGGTATGCGATCATGGGGCGAGACGGCGCTGCGCCGCGCGTGGCTGTCTGGGGCTGGCTCACCGTTGAAATCAATGCCGCCGTCGTTGTTGGGGTCGACCTCGGCGATAAGCTCGTTGACCTCCTTGATGCTGGGGTTCAGGCCGAGCGACTTCATGGCAATCTGGAACTCCTCGGCGTTGATGGCACCTGGTGCCAAAAGTCAGTCATTTGAACGGGCATATGAGCTGCGTCGGAGCTGTCATGTGAGGACAAATGCGCGCGAATGCGGTCGGGAAGAGAAGGGGTGTAGGTGACGGTATTGAAGAGAGAGATGAGTCGAGCCGAGTCGGGCTACTAACCAGTGCCATCGCGGTCCTGTCCCATGGGCAAAACACCATTGTCAGTGAGAGGTTCATCCCAAGAAGCGACGATGGCGCAACGATAATGCGATCCCGGGGGCGGGGAAGCCCGGTACTGGCAGGGCAAGGTTGTCGCGACTTACGAAGACGGAGAAGACGGCCTTGTAGTCTCTAAACTGCTCTTCGGTGAGACCGTAGGGAGGAGCCTTGCATGAACTGGTCAGCCTTGGGTGTCGAGGGCAAAGCTGTCTGCATCTGGGCTGCCAAGGAGGAGGAAAGGCAGCCTCGTCAGGGTCGCAAGCGAAAACGAACCATTTCTTAGAGTTTTGCAGGGTTGGAAAGCGAGTGAATGTTTCGTGAACGGGATCAAGGAGGGTGGGTGAATAAAACTTCGATGAGCTGCTGCTGCTTCGATCTGTCGATCGTGTTCGTTCGCTTCTTCGTTCGTTGTTCTCGCGTGTGAGGGGCAAAAAGAACTGATCGCTGATTGTTGAGGGGTGAGAGTTTGGAAGGGAAGGGGTGAGGAGAGGGAAAAAACAGGCGAGGTGAGGAATGACAGCCCCCCTCGCCGCTGTTTCTCTTGCCTCAGTCTGATTGAATGAACTGTCTCCTACACATGTACTACCTAGAGTCCTACTAGTGCCACCCTATTGCTACCTCCCGGGTTGTTTGCCATGGTTAAGACTCAGAGGTACACATGGATGCTGATACCGAAGACGGCTGGCCCTTGCTTTTCGAGACCGAGCTGAGGCTTGCTGCTCCGTTCCTAGCTTCGTACAATTACTTCATTTTAGTCATTGGCAGCAGTATCGCGCTTAGGAGCTGGCGAGGGCACGCACACAGAGAAGCGGATACCGCAGAGAAGTGCTTTAACGAATGCTCTTCCGTCAACCATTGACATCTTTTGTCTTCCTTGTAGGGCTCAGGGTGCCGTTACCCTGTCCCGGCTAGGTACCTACGGCAACTGACCTCACCTCGACCCCGATCACAGTGATCACCGCCGGCATGTGAGGAATCCGCCAGGCTGCCCTACGGCGCCGTTTAGCGCCTGGGTCACCTGGGAAGGGCTTGGCGTCCGACCCTATTTCCGCCCGCGGGCTTGCAAGGCGTACGCGGCCACATCCACAAACATCGAGTCGTTACTTGAAACGGTTTAGGCCGCGCCTGTCCGGTCCTCTGAATTAGGACCCGGGAGACGCAGGCTGGCAGACAGTCGCGGCATACCACCGATGCTGGGGGAGTCCTGCAGTTCAGCGTAGCTTGCTTGGCTTTCCGCAGATTTCTGGTGCCAGCCACATTGTGAGAGAAAAGGCCATCAGCTAGGTAGCTAGCTACCTACTGAGGTTTCCCGATTGAATGGGCTTTTGGAAAACAAGATTTGCGTTGTCTCGTGGTAGAGAAGAAGAAGCAGAAAACCATAGATAATTCAACCAATTGAGTAAGTGTTCATGGGAGAACCGATCTCAGGCTGAACAGCTCAAACACTTCACAAACTGCAACCGAAAGGCAGCTGCCCCCCCCCTTGCGGCCCCTCCTCTAACCCCACCACGCCGAACCGCGTCTCATCCTGGGCTGCCTCTTTCCGGGCGGCCCCTCTATCCCATTCCAAACCCTCCAGCCCCAAGGACGGGAAGCTACCTAATCCCCTAATATTATGTACCTCGCCTTACCGTAGGTCATCATTCAGAAGTACTTTCATTCCGACCGCCCGCTTCTCTCATCGGGACCACGCGTCTCACTCAACCCCACAACACCTCTCTCAAGCCTTTGCCTTCCATTCTCAACGACCCTTCGATCTTCCGAGCCCCGAAAACACTGCGATTCATCAGGTCGCCCTCTCTGCGAAATCCGCTTTTCAATCTCTGCTTTTCCGGAAAGCCGCAAGCGAGCTCGACTTCAACCACGTTTATTCACTCAAAAGTGTCGGTTTTGTCTCTAACCCCGCCTTTTCCAGTCATTGAGAAACTCACTCACATCCGTTACAGGAAGCGAGTGTAAACCAAAAGAAAAAACACGCTGTGCACGGCCAGACACCAAGTGTAACCACCTACATAGCGTCAATTGACTCCGGCGACATGTCAGGTTACCCCGGACAGTATGGTTACGGCTCCGGTGGCCACGACGGAGGCTACGGAGGCGGCGGTCACCACCAGGGAGGAGGTGGCTACGGCTCACACCACCAGGGAGGTGGAGGGGGCTACGGCGGATACCAGCAGCCCCCCGGCCCGCCGCCCTCGCAACACCACGGAGGCTATGGCGGCGGCGGTGGCTACGACCGCCCGCCTCCCGGCCCCCCTCCGGGTCAGGGTAGCTACGGCTACAACCAACCACCGCCCAATCCGAACCCGGACCAGAGCTACATCGGCAGGTATGCTCCCCCTCCGCACCCGCCGCCACCCGGTCTTGACGTCTATGGCTACCCTGTCAGTTCCGGACACCAGGGAAGGCCCCGTAAGTGCCGTCCTCTCCCTGATACCACCTCGTCCGGTCATCCGATGCTGACTCGGCCCCAAGACATGCCTACGGTGAACTCCAACGACTGGGCCCACGGCAACCGCCACGCGCCACCTCCGCCGCCCTCAGGCGCCCAGCAGTTTGGTCACGGTGCCCCCGAGGGCTACAGCTTCCAGTACTCCACCTGTCAGGGTAAGCGTAAGGCCCTGCTCATCGGCATCAACTACTTCGGCCAGGACGGCGAGCTCCGCGGCTGCATCAACGACGTCAAGAACCTCTCGGCCTTCCTCGTCGAGAAGTACGGCTACCGGCGCGAGGACATGGTCATTCTCACCGACGACCAGCAGCAGCCCATGGGCCAGCCCACCAAGAACAACATCCTCCGCGCCATGCACTGGCTCGTCCAGGGCGCCCAGCCCAACGACTCGCTCTTCTTCCACTACTCGGGCCACGGCGGCCAGACCGAGGACATTGACGGCGACGAGGACGACGGCTATGATGAGGTCATCTACCCTGTCGACTATAAGGAGGCCGGCCATATCGTCGACGACGAGATGCACCACATCATGGTCAAGCCCCTGCAGCCCGGCGTGCGCCTCACAGCCATCTTCGACTCGTGCCACTCAGGCTCTGCTCTCGACCTGCCCTACATCTACTCCACAAAGGGTGTTCTCAAGGAGCCCAACCTGGCCAAGGAAGCCGGCCAGGGCCTGTTCAAGGCTTTCACAGCCTACGCCTCGGGCGACCTCGGTGGCGTCGCCAGCTCCATCTTCAGCTTCGGCAAACGCGCCATCGCCGGCGACGACGCCTACGAGAAGACCAAGGAAACCCGCACCTCGCCCGCTGACGTCATCATGTGGTCCGGTAGCAAGGACAGCCAGACATCGTAAGCAACCCCTCCCCCTTTTCCCCCTCTCTTCTGGCACCTGGCGTGAGACATCTGACCGAGAGACCGTAGGGCCGACGCCACTATCGCCAACCAGGCCACGGGCGCCATGTCCTACGCCTTCATCACCGCCCTCAAGAACAACCCGCAGCAGAGCTACGTCGAGCTCCTCAACAGCATCCGCGACGTGCTGGAGGAGAAGTACACCCAACTGCCCCAGCTTTCGAGCAGTCACCCGATCGGTAAGTCGTCGCTTGTCCACCCAGCTCACGCGGCGTTGCTAACGCCATGCAGACACGGATCTTCTTTACGTGATGTAAGCTTGCGCAATTGACACGCGAGACCTGGCTCGTGAGCTAGCTTTGGATGCGCAACGGGAACGGGAGCTTTTTTTACATTTCAAAGCCTAGCAGCGAGAAAAAGTGACCATAAAATAGGAATTGGACTCCAGTTATTGAAATCATAACCAACCGTGATCCGTTTCCGCATCAAGCTGTCCGGGGGTATCTACCTGTGTGAGCATATGCGCGGAAAGTGGCCATCTCAAAACGCCTTGACCTGATGGCCAAACAAGAAAACGCAAAGCAACAAAATAATCCTGAAAATGTGGCAAGCCCGTTATCCAGATGACGGGGCGCTGGTCTGTTTTCAAATGCGCCGTCCAACGTCGAAGCAGCTCTACCCAAAACCAGTCTTCAATCCTCGCCAAAGGGGTCGTCGTCGAGGAGGTTAAAAACGGGGATGCTCTTTTTCTTCTTGTTTGCGCCGCCGGACGGAGGGCTGTCGCCGCCAAGATCGATGATGGCGTCGTCGTCGCTAGTTATCTTTCTTTTGCCCCCGGCCGAGGCGGGAATGCGGGTGGTGCCCGGTCTCGCGTTCGGTGACCTCGCCACCAAAGCTCCGGCAGTCGATCTGGCTCGACCAGCTAAACCGGTCCCAAGACAAGGCGCCCCTGTCAAGCTCGGCAACCGAGAATTCTCCTTGACCTGTCGGCAGCTCTCGAGCCTCGACTTCTTGGAAGATGTCCCCGAGCCCACGACGTTGCCAGAGGCTGCCCGTACTTCCCAGGTGGAACCGGCACGCCTTTTTCTCGCCCGCTCCGCATCCAAAATGGCCGCCATGAAGTCCGGCTCGATGCTGCCTGTGGCCCGTGAAGGACTACTTGAAGGACTTCTATCTCTGACCCCAACGCCTAGGTTTCTGCGCGAGGTACCTGCCAGAGAGCCTAGGGGCGGGGTAGAGCCAGCCAAAGAGCCGACAAGAACTGAAGGCCGCGACCTGCCAGAACCAGCAGTCGCACTCTGGACAAGTGGCGACAGTGGTGTTCCATCTCTTAAGCCGACCGTCGTTCTAAGGCCATGAGATCCATTCCTGCTGCGTGTAGATGCGGCAGATGAAGCCAGAGATTCCGTCCTCTCTGAAGGGGTCGATGTCTCGGACAAAGAGTTTGAAGGTATACTGCCGCTGCTCCCAGGCGCCTGCCTCTGTGCCCGGCTCTTAGCCAAAACCGCACGAAGACGCTGTGTTGATCCGTCGTCGTACTTGGGGGTAGACTCCAGCTTGACGTTGCCCAGTTCCCTAAGACGATCTCTTGTCGAACTACCGTTAGCCTTCGGCAGGCTTTGGCTACTAACTGACGTGGTTTCCTGCTTTATGCTGGCGGCGCCAAATAATGCTCGAATATCTCCATGCACCGAGCGTCTTGCTGAGCCAGCAGCCGAAGAAGGCTCTGCTTTGACGGTAACGAAACCACTAGGGCTTTCGACCCTTGGCGTGGATTTGTCAAGCCTTGTCTTGATGCTCGATGGAGTTTCGCTCTTGATCCCAAGTTGTTGGACATGTTCCCGATGCGCCTCTGAGGGGCTCGGAGAAACATCTGGAGTGGAAGACGAGCTTGATATTGACAGTTTCGCAGTGCTGCTGGTAGCCTGCGAATCTGAGCGTCTAGCAGAGATATCCTTGGGCGCCTCGGCAGATTCTGCGTTACCGAGTCTCCACATGATCTCTCCCTTGTCTTCAAGGAAAGGCAACAATTTGACCGGGTCAAATTGTCGTACAGTTGTTGTCGCCTCTTGCCGACGCAATTTCACAACCTGGCGCAGTTTCTCGTTGACTAGGGAGGTCTTGGTCAACTGCATCGTCAAGCTCGCTTCGTTCTTGCCGTAAACGACTATCTTAACGGGCTTTCCTTGTCCGCAAAGCTGGGTTTCAATGTGGTTGACCGTAGCCCTCGGGTGCACCAAATGAAGTGTCTTCCAGAGGGGCTGCTCGAGATAGGAGTTCAAACTTTGGCAGTACTTGCAGCATTCAGCCATATGTGGTATGGAATCTGGATCGTGTTCCAGTCGGCCAGAGATGTCTTCGAAGACAGCCTTATCGTAATGCTCGAAGATGGCCTGGAACAAGCGCCGGAACGCCCGGTTTCCAGGATCGGCCAGGTCTTGTAGAACCATCAAGAGTGGCATCCAGAGCGGTGAAATATGTATGGACTCGACCTCGGCGATGTGTCCGACAATGTAGTCGGCCAGGTCCGTCACCTGATCGTGCATGCCGAGCCGGTCGAGGCTCCTAAAGATGCCGGCAATCACTGAGTGGTGTGTTGAAAGCGATTCTGACCTTTCATTAACAAACTCTTCGTTTGGCTCAGCTACAAACCAGGTCTGCCGAGCGGTCTTTGCTTCGGCGGTCTGGACTTTCGTGGCGTTGCTGACCAAACGACGAACCTGCCACACTGTTTGAGACGGTTTCTTCGGGTCGGCGTACTGCTGATAAAATGCCGTCACTTGATCAATAGGAAGACTGTCCTTTCTCGTCACCTCAACGAGTCTGTTGAGTAACCCGAGCATAAATTGACTGTGCCGGTGAAGTTGCCGCTGCTCGCTGGCAATAACCGGTTGCACACTGTAATCGGTCAGCGCACTCGCATGACAGGGATTGTCAAAACACCTACACATCGCTCCACGTCTTGAAATCCTTGAAAAGTCTTATGAAGTTGACCACAATCCGGCCATGACTAGCCGATACGGGTGATTCGAGTGTTGACAGGGTAGCTTTCACGAGCTCCAAGACGGTTTCGGCCGTATCACTAGCTTCGCAGTACGCAGGCAGCCTGTCAACAATACCCGCGATTTGCAAGAAGTTGCTACGCTTGAAGAGGAAGCGGCGAAGTCTGGTGGGTGTCAGTCACGCCTGTTAAATTGGGGTTCGGACCTTACCCATAAAGCACTTCAGCTGCGGCATAGCCATGAACGCTGGCCTTCTCACACACCCAAGTGTAATTTACTTTGGGCTCAACTTGTGTTCGAGCAATGAGTCTGGTGAAAAGATGGCTGTCCTTGGTCACTAATGAAGCAACAATCAACTCGCCCATTATGCCTGAATCAACAGCATCGATCCACTCCTGACGATCGCGAATTCTCAGGCCGAGGATTTGAGTCTCTGTGGGCGCATCATCATTTTCAGGCCACAAAAAATTGCACAGAGTTTGCACGGCAGCGAAGTAGGCTCCCGACTTGACGGATTCATTGCACTGTGCAAGCAGGTATCGCCAAACCCGAGCAACGGGTTGCGGGTTTCCGGCCCTGTTGACGAAGTCCATCTGCGTGCTAAAAGGTACGATGATGACGGCCTGGAAGACAGTCAGAGATGACGCAAAACGATTGGGAAAGCAAGTGCCAGGTGAGACTAACCGGTGCATAGTAATACCCAAGATCACGGCTGGTACCCGGGGTGATGTTCTGATACCACTGGGGGTTCGCTTCGCGAATCTTGCGCTCTTCTTCATATAGCCGCTGCTCGTCCGGAGATCGCCAGCCGAATATACCGCGGCGAGATCTTTCCCAAAAGACGTTCTTTTCGTCGAGAAGGTTGCGTTCATGACAAGCCGCATTTTCTGCAAGTGTGGCGCCTGAGAAGGTATTGAATTGGAAGAAACTTGGGGTGTGTTTAACATGTTGGTATGCTTTCCAGAAGCCGTTATGTTCAGCAAAACCAGGCATCGTGTGGCCGCTTCTTTGCTCGAGGGGAACCCAAACATTGTATTGGCAAGTATTTCCGCTGTATTTGAGAACGACAGGAAACACTTCGAACCCCAATTTGGGGCATATCCAGCGAAGACGGGCTACCAAAGTGGAATCGGCGTCAGACATGTTCTGACCCGTGACCCGGCTTTCATAATCTGCAAAGCTCCATGGAGGGTGGAAGTGATAGACGGCGGTTTGACAACGTAGTGAGCGATGCTCAATCCTAGATTCCCAGCGCTTCAAGCACTCTGTCAGCCGCGCAAAGGCAGCATCTAGCGGCGGATGAGGGGCTGGAAAAGACGTTGTGAGGACAGCATCGGGGCTCGTCGTACTGGCATGACGTCCGTCTGAGCTCGGCGCGTTGCAGTGAAGGAACGCGTCTGGCCCACCGATCGCGTAAATGGCCTCGATAGCGGCGTTAAGTGCTCCTCGCAACGCGTCGCTCAATGGCGCGGAGGTTCCGTGCGAGACGCCGAGCCGCTTGGTGCGGTCAGGCTCCGGCTCCGGCTCCGACATCTTTTATCTCATTTGACACCACCGTCAATTAATGATGGAATCGCCCAAGAACGAAGGAAAGAAGAAAATGACCGTGGCGCCGAAGGGAACTTAAACTGGTGTGTGGAAAGTCGAAAGAGAAAGGAGCAATGTCGCGTGTGTGGGGTAGTAGCGGCAGGTAGGTACTACCTCCTTAGGTACCTTAGATACGGATAACAAAGTGCCCAAGTAGCAGGTGGGGAGGGACCTTTTATTGTCAGAGTACCCCGATATCTGATCAGTATGTATAATTCATTTGAACTAGATAGGGATATACTTATGTACCCGATGGAAATCAGAAACAGGTACGTAGCGACCTGCCCCGCTCTGTCCCACTCTGGTTCTGACGTCGGCACTGCCCCCCTCTACTTACCCGAAGTGCCGCTGTACTCTGTAGATGTTCAACCAAGCCTGACGAGACCTCTACGACAGGCGTTAATCCTGCCTGGTGAATAAACGATATAGTACCTTATACTGAGAATCAAATAATGACGACTAATTTATACATCTAGATTCATGGGTAGAGGGGAGTTCCTTTGGGGAAGAGCAGTCTTCATGACAGTCTCCTTCCTTCCGATTCGCTATTGATATCGACCCCCTCCCCCCAGCTTATCTCTCCTAGCAGTTCTGTATGTTGCTAGATCTTCTTTCTTACTTTTCCCAACGCAACGACCGGGAATTCCAAACATTTCGGCACTTATTTGCATCTACATCCCTTGCTCGGTGTATTGTTCCGCCCGTTCCTCATTCAGAGTGTTCTTCTTTACAGTGCTGATCACTTGAGGAGTAGACCTCTTGACCTTTTCGGAATTCAATCTATGCCTGGCATCAAAATCGACATTGGATTTCTTCGTGTCTTTCTGAATTCCTAGTTCTAGCTTGTCAGATCCATGTTGATCAAAGCCTGCTTCTAGACTGCCCCAACCAACGAATCCAAGCTCATCCCTCCCTTGAAGGGGTGAACACTCTTTCCTTGTCTACAACGCAGACTGCTGCCGATCAACACGCAATGCAAGAGAAGACAGCATCGCCTTGTTTCAAGCCCCCAGGCTGTCATTCGTATCCAGTCTCGCCAGGCTACATGGTCGAGATGATGGACCGAGTGTCCGATCTAGACAAGGCACCCGTCGTGTGGGTCTGAGAGGTGCACGGCACATTGCCCGAGCCCTTGATGCAATCTTGTTCCGAGTGGTTCATCCCAACTTAGGAGGTTTCTCAAAAAACGTTGAACAATAAAAGTAAACAACGCCAGCAACGATCAATCCCGCGAATCGCACTTCTTTACCGGTTCTGCATTCTCAGATACGAAAGGTACTACTGCCAATGCTTCGCCATGCCCAGTTGGCAAACAGCCAAAAGGCCAAAACGACGACCAGCGACACAAGCGCCAGTAACACTAGAACCTGTCCCCTCATCTGGAACGCATCGTCAACCTCCATACGCAGCAGCTTCTTCTGCTTGCTGTGGTAGTACCACCCCTGCTGATCCTTTTGCGTTTTGACCCGCACGTAATGATACGGAGAGCTTCGGTACACGATATTGTGCAGCCACGATGGCATCCAGCCTCCTTGGCTATGGTTTCTTGATCTCTTGATGGTGTATCTGATATCAACCCACACCAGAGACAGCAGAAACGAAACGAAAATGATGGGTGTCATGATGCCCTGTGAGTACGTGTAAGCTCTCATACTAGAACGCGGTAGAACAGCGTTTGGAAGCTCGAGACATCAAGATGTCTGGAGGGCCTTGAAGGGCTGGAGCTGACCTTGTAGATAATTGACTGCTTGGTTGTTCCCACGTCACCGCCGCATCGCGGGGCATTGGCTTTGTTGGCTGCAGTTGATGACGACATCGTCCCGCCGGTCAAAGCGCTTCAGTATACAGGGTACCCGGACGAAGATGGATGAATGGTTAAGGCTTCAATTGTCGTGAGTTTTCGGGAAGTTGTCAAGGGCTGACTTCACTGCGCGGCGCCCAGATCGACCAAACTTAAAGGAAGGGAGACGTCGGTGATAAACGGCGTGCGGAGGTGAAATCCAGCTTACCTTACCTAAGTATGTGGTCAAGCCAACGGTCGCGTCGGCATTCTTCGGTGCGGCCTGCACTACCAGCTCGTTTTCGCTTGTCCTGTTCCACTGCCTGCAAACCAACGGAATACGGGAGTGGCGGAGGGGGACCCCACTTGGCGCGCTCGGAGATCGATCGGCAGGAGACGTTCTGGTTGACATCAGACTCAGCACAGCCAAACACCAATACACCACTTAAGCATTGGAAGTCATCGATTCGCTTGTTGATCATGGGTGTCCAGTGCGTGGCTCGCGGTTAACAATGACGAACCGAACCCCATTATCGAGGCTTGAGGAGGTCAAGCGTGTGCAGAGCCTCGAAATGATACGCTAGCAGCGGATGCAATGCTGGCGAATCAATTCCGTATTGAATCGGCGAGCCTTTTATCCAGTTTTCAGTCTATATTGTTCCCTCTGCGCTAGCCGCTTTTCCAAGTGGGTGTCAAGACGCAAATACGTCTGACTTTTCAGTCGCATCACACATTTCGTGGTCTTCGTCTACTTTTCATGTAGGGCAAATCTATCGAGTGTTGTGGATACCAAGCACCAAAATATCCTGGGCGCCAACGCGGGTCAGGCTGTCCATCACGAGGGCAATCTTCTTCTTCTCGACCATGGAGCTGACGGCGACCCAGCCTTCCTCATCCAGCGTTGTGATGGTCGGCGCCCGCTTGCCAGGGGTGATCGCCTTGGCATCGGCCAGGCGGGATCTCTCGATGTTGTACTGGCACAAGACGAATCTCTGAGCGGTGATGACACCGCGAATACGAGCGGCAATGAGCTCGACGAGCTCAATGTTTGACGGCGAGCGGGACTTGATAAGGCACGCTTGCGAGTCGACGACGGTGTCGATGGCCTTGAGGCCAGCGGCTCTCATGGTCTCGCCAGACTCTGGACATTTGCATCAGTGCTTGTTCAACGCGCGAGTCGCTTCAAGATGAGCGACTTACCGACAAGGTCAACGATGCCATCGGCGACACCCAGCGCGCAAGCGGCCTCGACACTGCCACTGAGCTCGATGATCTTGGTGCGAAGCTTCTTGGGCGAGGTGTTGCTGTTGCCGTCCGAGTCGACGCCCAGTTCCAGCTTGGCAAAGTGCTCCTCCGCCAGGTTCACGAAACTGGTGCCGATGGTCTTGCCAATCAGGTCCTCCGCCGTGGAGTACGCGCCCTTCTCGGGGACCTGGGTCTGCAGCTTGCAGTGCCCGAAACCGAGCTCCATAACCATCTCACATCCCCCAGCCTTCTGAAGGGCCTCGGCACCGTTAGAGCCCAGCTCGATAGAGGCTCTCCGGGCCTTGTTGGTAGCGATGACTCCGGCATCGTGCTCCCGGACCTGGTCCCAACCCGTGATTCCGAGGTCGACGCGGCCCTCGCCAACGAAGGTGGGGATATCGGCAGCGGGGAGGAAGATGAGGGCTATGGGGAGGTTCTTCACGAGCGCGATGTCGAGACGGTTCTCGCGGCGGAACTGGATGTCAGCACCCTCAAGTAGGTTGAGTGTCGCGGAGTTTAAGCGTCCCTCTGCGGGAAAGAAGTCATCGTCAGCTCACGTTTTTTGCTCTATGCGCTTTGGGGGCTGGCTCTTGAAAGAGAGAGAAAGGCAGAGAGAGAAGGGGGCTTGACTCACTCTTGGGCACGGCGAACAGGAGTCGGCCCTCGAGGCTTTGCTTTGCCATTAGCTTCTCCGTGAACTGGCTCATGGCGGCTTTTGTGGAGGGGTAAAAACCAACTGGTTCACCAAATCCATGGTAGGCAAGGTGCGTTATTGCGACTTCGTGGTAGGCAGATGGGGTGATCGGAGCGTGGGAGAGCAGTGTGTCCTTGATGGCGGAAAGGGGTTTACACTACAGGTTGGGTGGAAACGTCGGGCGCGTATGGATGGAGCACAAAGTCGTGGTGAAGCCAATGGCGACGAGATTTCTGCAGTGAAAGCGGCGAGGGGTGTGTGTATACGATCTGTCGCACAGCGTCCTGTCGGCGCAGTGTTTGGGAAGAGCGAGTGTGGTTCCGGGTCAATTGGTCTGTCTCGGAGGGGACTGCAGATGTTTTGGAGCAGAAAAGTTGTCGGGTGCGTCTGCGCGACTTTCGTTTCCTGTTCGTGGTGTATGCGCGGAAGCAGTCCGTGGGGATGGGGGGGGGTCCTTCGATTCTGCGGTGAGTCAAAAGCCGGACCTTGAAGAGGACGAGAGGACCGAAATTTTGTGTGGTGGGTTGGCCCGGTCCTAGTGTTGCAGACTAGTCGTCACCGCGGGCCATGCCACCAGCACGTTGGCCTATGTCGGAGCTGCGACAGGACCGCAGAGACCGCAAGAGCAGCAGCGCGCACCACTGCATGGCGGGGCACGCCGTTGAACGCGGGGCAGTCCTTGGGCCGAGTGGCGGCAGGTGCCGGAGGGGCATGGCAGCATCCGAGACCGAAGAGGTGCTGACGCGCGACACTGTGCGGCATTGCCTGATTTGTATCCGTAGACGAGCCCGTGGTGGGGGGGGGGGGGGGGGGCCTTTGGCATGCTTTAATAAGGAGGTAGTAGCCTAGTACCTGTAGGTAGGTAGGTAGGAGGTGCCTTACAGATGGGATTATGAAATTGCCCATGGCCAACAGATGGAGATTCGGTGTCTGTAGGAGACCGTCTGTCAGACACCCATAACTAGGTAGAGACCGTCTGTCAGACACCCATAACTAGGTAGAGACGGCAGGCTGTGAATATTTGGCTACCTAACGGAAGAAAGAAAGAGAGAGAGAAAACGCCACCCAGATTAGTTGTGCAATGGCTATCGATCAGCCGTTGCTTTGCTTCTTGGGACAGGTGGAAGTAGAAGCTTTTCGCCACGTAGTTGGTCTTCGTATGTCCGGAAAAGCATACGCGGTCTGACCACGGTCTGTGGAAAGGAGATTTGGTGTATTGACAAAAGCATTTGAGCCACAATGGCAATAGCCTGGCTCTATCTCCCTTGTTATAAGCGGCCCCATTTCAACAGGTGGGCTCAATTCACGTGTTGGAGAGACATTTCCACAACATTCCTGACCGCTCCCAGAACTCTTCCTACAGTACATTGCCGGGTCGGTAGGTCAGGACTTGCTCGCCTTGGTCGAGTCCCTTGAGATTGCCTGTTCAACGTGGGCTTGTCTATTTGTGTACTTGGGCATTTGGGCATGAAATGTGAAGGCAAAATCCCTCATATGGGTACGCGCCCTTCAGACAAGTCCAACATGCATTTTCCTCACTCGACACCTTCTCCATCGCCAATTCCAAAGTCAACGGATACAGCATCAAGTTCTACCATTCATCGAGCTGGCCACATATGCCGGCTTGGCGATCCGCTGGTTTGTCAGTCGAGTTTCGAGATCAGGAAACCCACCCTGCAACTAGGTACCTAAGTAGGTAGGTAGGTAGTCAGCGACAGTGGCCAGAGCGCCATGCCGTCCAAACTTTCACCGTTCCATCCATTCTTCTACAGAGAACAGAACAGACAGGTGCCAGACAGACACTGGAATGTTCTCCAGGAAAAGCTACCACATTTAGCCATGGTTTTGGGTGATACTGTGACTATCTGCTGTCACCTCTGCCTTCTCCTCGCACCAGATACAGAGCCATCCATCTCCCTCTGTCCCCCTCCCAACGAGCTTCCGTTATGGTTTCATGCGCTCCCCAATTCTCATGGCCTCCGTCCACGGTAAACAGAAGCTCTCCAATTCCGCCCTCTCCGCCCTGCATCATCATCGGCTGTCATCACCCATGCTCGCCCACTTTCGTTCACAAAATTACCTTAATCCAACCCCCCGAACTCGGCTCAGTTGAGCGTTGGTCCTTGGTCAAAAGCTGCCAGTCTCGTATCACATCCCCTCCCCTTCCGTCCAACTACCTACCTAGGTAGGTACAAGAGGCCCACCATAGCTCAGCTCGAGCAAGGGAGCTTTCATTGTTGCACCTCCGTCGCAGCCCCCCTAAACCCACCAGAATAGCAATTCCCAACGCTTCGGGCCTGGCTGGTCGGTTTGCAACAGCGGACGAATCAAATCGTGGGCATGACCGTCCGCAGCGGCCGCGACGCTATAATTACCAAGGTACGGAGTACTTTAAATTCAAATCCTGATCCACCACGTCCACAATCCATTCTCGCACCCCTGGCCCCCGTACGTACAGTACGCTCGCCCTATCCCTTGGCGGTGCGCCCAGCACGGGGTGGCCATTCAAATGGCCCTGACATCGAGCTCATCGACGTCGCAAACTTCCTCTCGCCCTCCTTCTCTGCCTCCTCAACAATTCGACCATACATCGGCCCCTTCCCTCAGCGACGACTCGTGCGGAAAACCGACACCCATCAGAACGCCTTCGACAACTTTCAGCAGCAGGGCCAACAGCCCGGAAGTAGATGATCGTGTGGCCGTAACGACGGTCCGCAAGCCACCCCAAGCGCATCGAGAAGTGGACACGAAGCCCTCTGGCCCGTACGATTTTGCCAGTCGCCGAACGAACCATTGCGACACCGACGACGAGTACGACGATCACGACCGCGCAGAAGACGACGCCCTTGTGCTGGAGGACCCTGTCGCCGGCATGTCAAGCTGGGCCGGCCAGCCCTCCATCAGGGGGAGCTCCGAGGCCATGCGGATGATTCTCTTGACGTTCAACACCCTTGGTATCACGTATGCGAAATTTCTACGCACGCTGTTGGGTATATGGTACTGATATTCCGTGGATGGCAGCTTCACATGGGGGATTGAGATGACATGTACGTCGCCCGCCTCGCCAATCGTCGCTGCCTTCCCTGTACTGACGTGTCTCTGCGGATAGACTGTACTCCCTACCTGCTCAACCTCGGCCTCACGAAGAGCAATACCTCGCTGGTGTGGATCGCGGGGCCGCTGTCTGGGCTGTTGGTGCAGCCCATCGTCGGCGCCATCGCCGACGAATCCAAGTCGAAATGGGGCAGGCGGCGACCCTTCATCGTTATGGGTTCCATTATTGTCGCCTTCAGCTTACTGACGCTGGGGTTCACCAAGGAGATCGTGGAGCTCTTCGCAACGGACAAGGAGACCGCCCGGGTCTTTACCATCACCCTCGCAGTCCTGGCGATTTACGTCGTCGACTTTGCCATCAACGCCGGTGAGTGGCCTTGTCTTTGTCAGACATCTTGCGAGGTTCGGTAGCTAAGCCGGTCCAGTCATGTCTTGCGCGAGGAGCCTAATCGTCGACACGCTGCCGATCGAGAAGCAGCAGACCGGCGCCGCATGGTGTAAGTGAAGCCCGGACCCGTTTCCGTTGGTTGCATCGCTAATCCCCACAAAGCTAGCAGGATGTCCGCCATTGGACATATGTTGGGCTATGGAGCCGGCGCCGTCGACCTGGTCGGCATCTTTGGCACAACCATGGGCGACTCACAGTTCAAGCAGCTCACCCTGATGGCGACCTTCCTCATGATCTTCTCCTCGGGCGTCACCTGCTGGGCCGTCACCGAGCGGGTCCTGGTCTCGACGAGGCACGACACCCGCAGAGCCACTGGCCGGTTCAAGGTGTTCCGCCAGATCTGGTCGACGCTGCTCCATCTCCCGCCTCGGATCCAAGCTATCTGCTGGGCCCAGTTCTGGTCCTGGATCGGCTGGTTCCCGTTCCTGTTCTACAGCACCACGTGGGTTGGCGAGACATACTTCCGCTACGATGCTCCCGCAGAAGGGAAAGACTCCAAAGACGCCCTCGGAGACATTGGTCGCATCGGCAGCTTGGCGCTCGTCATCTACTCGACCATCACCTTCCTCGGCGCTTGGCTCCTCCCCCTCGTCGTAAAGTCGCCCGACGACGACAACTTCACGGCGCGTCCGCCGCAGGCCATCGCCCCGTTCCTGGACAGGTTCTACAAGAACAAGCCGGATCTCATGACGGCCTGGTTCTGCGGCCACCTGATGTTCGCCGCGGCCATGTTCCTGGCTCCCTTCGCCCAGAGCTTCCGGTTCGCAACCTTCCTCGTCGCCTTCTGCGGCCTGTCCTGGACCATCGCCATGTGGGCCCCTACGGCCTTCCTCGGTGTTGAGGTTAACAAGCTGAGCGGCGCCCGCGAGGGCGGCCCGCCTTCGTACCGCCGCCTCTCCCACGAGTCCAACATTGAGCTCCCGACACTGGGCCAGGACCAGCCGCTGCACCTGGACCACGGGCCGGACGAGGGCGGTGAGCCGACAACGTCGTCGACGGGCGAGCTGTCGGGCATCTACTTTGGCATCCTTAACATCTACACCACGCTACCGCAGTTCATCGGCACCTTCATCAGCACCATCGTCTTCACCATAGTGGAGCCCGGCAAGAGCCCCGAGCTCTCGGACGCGCCCGAGGAAGAGCACCACAGCACCGACGGCCCCAACGCCATCGCCGTGTGTCTCTTCATCGGTGCCATGTGCGCCGTGGTAGCGGCGTTCGCAACACGGAAGCTCAAATATCTATGACCTGATTCAGAGGTCGGAGGCAGTAGTAGCGGTAGTAGCAAAGCACTGATGTACGAGTGGCGCGTGGGCATAAAACGGTGTTCCGGGAGAGGGAGTAAGCGGTCGCCCCTTATTCGAGGTTTGTGCGTTCATGAGATTAACTTGCCAGGGTTTTGCTTGAGTTAGGAGTTTGTGGAAATGCTACAGGGCTGCGTACGGCCGGGGCCGGTTTCTGACAGCCGCACAAGTCATTTATCGATGCGTCACCATTTTCAAATGGAAGCCTTTTGTTCAAAGAGCGTGTGTCCATGTAAAGCGCTGTCTTTGTGTGTGAATGTTTGTACGTGGAGCTGCTTACGAGGAAGCATGCTGCCGAGTCCTTATGTACAAGTTCGCTTCATTGCAACCAAGCCGTCCTCGCAGTAGCTCATGTGCCCGTTGCTTGCCCAAGGGTATCTCAAATATCTCGCCGCAAGAGATGCGTCCTCGGCTTATGCCTACTGCAACCCCAAGACACCGTAGGTGGTTTCCGCTTCGCTCATGAGACGGTGTGATCAAGTTAATATCGCCGTACGTGTGTGTGTGTGTGTGTGTGTGTGTGTGTGTGTGTGTGTATGCGCTCCCGCGTCCCACGGCGCCTCCTTGACCACACCGTTCACTTGTCCTTCTCGTTCTCGTTCCCCGAGACCTTCTCCCACTCGTCCTCGGTGCTGACGCTTGACTGCGTGCCCCCGTTCGTTGCGTCCTCAGCCCCGGACTCGGCCGCAGCTGCGGCGACGGCTGCGGCGGTGCGACGCTTCAGATCGGCGGCCTGCTGCTGCTGCTGCGCCGACTCGACTTGACTGCTCCCGGCAGCAGCACCCTTCTTTCGCGCGCCTACACCGCCGGCGACGGCACCCTCGACCTCGGTGTCGCTATCATCGGTCCCTTGGGTGTTACCTCCGCCGCCACCGCCGCCGCTGCCGACCCCTGAGGAAGAGGACTCGGCGAGGCGGGTCTTCTTGGCCTCCTGCTCGGCGTGGATGGCAAGCTCGTTGACAAACCAGTTTATGGAGAACCAGAGGAACCCGCTGAGGAAGGAGAGGATGACGAAGTGAATGCTCCAGGTCGTCAGGAGGAGCACGGCGAGGAGGACCTGGAGGGCGGCGAAGGTTGCGTTAGCAGCTCGGACAAGGGTTGGAGTCGGGCCCGGGGTGAAGATCGACTCCCAGAGGTTGGTGACGAAAGACGCCATTGTATTCTGTGTTGTAACTAGTGGTGTGGAGGGGAAGATAATGTCGGTCGGGGTAGTAGGATCGTGTAAAGTGAAGAAGATGCGTGTCGCCGTTCGTTGCGTTGTCCCTGCGTTGGAGACCTCGGAGGCGAAGGCCTGTGTGAGGCGTGCTGGGCGTGGATGCGAATGGATTGCTTTAGGTGGGTTCTGACGGCGGGGACTAAGCTTTCTGAAGGGGCTGGCAACCTTCAGATGCGTAAAAATCTATGGGGCGTGTTGAGGCGATGGCAGGATGGTTGCGACTGCGTTTGCGACGACGATGCCGACGGCGACGAATGATACAGTTCGTTGTGTGTGGTCAGGCAGAAGAACTCAGAGGCGGTAAGAGCGCATAGAAAATAGTGTTCTGGCTTGAGGGGCAGGATGTATGGAGTAGGTAGGGCGGCGGTGGTGGTGTTGTTGGTATTGGTGGGCGGGAGAGGGGTCCGGCTGCTGCTTGAGGAGGGAGGAAAATGCAGGCGAGGGACTCGCTTGACGCCTGGCCGGAGCGGGGGAGGGGGAGCAGGAGGGTAGGAAGCGTCGTTGATGTACCTTTTCTTTTTCTCCTGCCAAACCACAAAACAGAAGAGACACGTAATGATTTGTTCTTAGGAGGGTGCAAGGTGGTCACTCGGTTGGTGATAGTTCTAATCTACCTTTGTAGATGGGAACAGGTGGCATGTCAATAGGAGAAAAGGCGACGCTGGCCTTCGCGATGGCTGTCACCGACAGGCGTAGGTCTGGGGAAGAGGCGCATCAAATACCAAAGCGCCTGCCTCGGTGTCATACGGGAGCCTGTTAGGCAGGCAGCGTCTCTCTCTCTCTCTCGGTGAGGTCACGTAACCCACCAAAGGCATCTCATAGCCTATTGTAAAGCATAACAACCGGAACTCTGACAGGAAAGCGAGCGCCTTGGACGGCACGCGGTCCCTTTTGGAACCATGCCGTAATACGGGGAGCGAGAACAAAAGGGCGCGGCAGCGGCCGGAATGGCCCCTCCATCGGCTTGCCTTTACGTGGGGTCGTGACCTCTCCTACACAATGCTTTAGATGAGCCGAGCCGGGGCGAATGGCCAGCTGATCATGCTTTCATAGTCAGCCGTATTGCGGTCTGGGAGATATCGGCCCTGCTAGTTTCTCTTCCAGGTGGTTGATGCACCGTAGATGCAACACGTTAATAACTTGGTTGGCGTGGTCTAGAGCTCGAGGCCGCCGACACCCAAAAGAGCGAGCCGGCTTGCGTCCACAGGGCATTTCAGGAACGGGAGGAACCAAGAAATCCCCTGGGAGTCGGTCAATGCGGCATCGAGTTCGGAATGAGAAAGCAAAGGGCCTCAGACAGAGACGGTCGCTTTTGTTTCCCCTTGGGTGTCAACTGAAGACGGATGGATGGCACGCGGATCATGCATAAAAGCTTAAATACCCATCCTCAGTGCTGTGCAGGCCAAGCAGGAGAGGCTGCATGGACGTCATGGCGTGGGTGAGGCAAGGCAACAACGGTGAGCGGCGG
>PJEX01000064.1:75899-114257 GCA_005350895.1 Colletotrichum tanaceti
GGGGAGCTCTTATTTGTAGGCAACGGTGCCGCCATCGGCAGAAGCAGAAGCAGAAGCAAAGCAAAGCAAAGGCAGAAGCAAGAAAGAAAGGGGAAGAACCACACGCGGATATGAGAATTCCCGGGGTACCCAGGTACCCAGGTCCGCTTGACCGTGCTCCCGCCCCCAAAACTGGACCGGGACTCCAGGATTTATGGATCCCGATGAATCAACCCCTGCTAGGCATTACTTGAAGTTGTGTCTTCAACTCCTCCATACGGATGGATTCGTAAATTCCATAGCGAGCAGTGACGCAGGCACGCTCGTCAAGAAGACGATCCAACACGGAACGGCATACGGGCACTTCAAAACACCCGAGATTTGCTTCGCCCAGTCAGGCGTCTTTCCTGTTTCCACTGCCGCACACTAGCAAGTACGATGTACATTACCTAATATTACATACAAAGCCGGAGCAGCCGGGGTTTCTAACATCGAAATCACCTACGTAGGTCACCTAAGCAGTGATCACCCCTTACGTACCTATCCTTGCAGGGATATCCGGGGAACGTGTGGCCGGGCCATCGTCCGTCCACCTTAGCGTGCGGAGGAGCACTTTACAGGCTGGAAACTGGGAAGCTGGACCACCGCAAACCACACACCAGACAGACACCAGACACCATCGGCACCGATCGACGACTGACGACCAACCACAACCACGACCGTCGCTTCCTCCTCGCCGAAGAGCCGCAACAAAAATTCATGACACCCATGTTCGCCTTTTTCGACATGACATGATCGGCCTCGCTCAACCAACACCGTCACCACCCATTTCCTGATACCTTCGACAACTCGCTTCACATCTGCTTCTTCGGAATCGCCTATTCTTTCAATCGTTCTTCTGACGGCGCCCCTTGACCCTGTTCGCGCGGGTTCAATTGGACGAACGCGCTTCCCCATCCAATCCTCCCGCCATCCTCCTCCTCCTCCTCCCCCCTCGACCGCCTCCTTCCGACGACACCGCGTCTACGACTTGGACTTTTCAGAATACCCCTACACCCCCAGGAGAGAAAATTCTGGATACAGATCGCCTCGCTGTCGTTATTTACCTCCCGCCAACCGTCGCTACCGTTGCGACCCGAAGCATGCGCCGAGGGCCCTCGTGATCATGGCCCCAGCCCTGCAAACAACAGACCCTACGACCTATCAAGCCGCCGAGCCGCATCCAAACGAAGTCGTGTCACCCTACAACAGTGGAGCACAGGCTCATTCCACGTCCACCGACAACGAGATCAGCCCCGATTCTGAAGCAGACCCCTCGACCATTATGCGCAAGCTTATGAAGGGGAAGGACAAGGAATGGGATGCTGTTGTCTCCGTGCGGGCGGCCAAGAATAAGCTCACCCTGCTGGAGCTGCCCGTCGACATCTTGAGGTTGATTATTAAGGAGGCAAGTCGCCCGTCGTCACCCGCTTGCCTGTCGTGTCCAACCATGCCACTGACCTTTGCGCCTCTCCTTAGATTACCCACACGAACGATCTCACCTCGCTCGCCCTGACAAACTCAAACCTCCATAATCTCGCGGTTCCTCACATATACTCCAGGTTCGACATCGTCTGGCCCGATGCCACACAGATGACGACGTCCGACTCTAAGAGCGTCGACGCCCTTACCTATGGCCTCTCTACCATCTGCCTTGGCAGCTCCTTCGCCCGCCGTACCCGCAAGATGCTTTTCCCAGGCTTTACACCCAGCTACAGCACCCCTGTTAGAAGACAGAAGAACGACTATGCCAAGTACACGAGGAAGTTTTCGTTGGGCAACGGCCCGCACGACTGGGTGGCGGAATACATGATTACGAAAGAGAGCGGCAAGATGCTGGGAACGCTGGTGGCGCTAGCCATCGAGAAGATGGTCAACCTGGAAACTTTCGTCTGGGATATGCCGACTGGTGTTCTATCCGACATCTTCATGGCGCTGGCCTCCATTCCAGAGCAGTGTCCGGACGGCGATTCGAAGCTCGAGAAGGTCTGGGTCAGATGGCACGACAACTCGGATGGTTCGAGCTCTTCGGCGGCGTCAAGTCCTCCTCCGCCGAACCCGCCCCATGCGACAGTGCCCGCCGGCAGCAACCTTACTGCCATTGGTATCCTGATCCCCTCGGACGCCGTCCACCCGACACCGCGAGCTGCGATACCCTATGCCGAGTCCCGAGTCGAGTTCCCTACCTTCAGCGTGCTGCCTCCCCTCAAGAGTCTGACGGTTCTGGACATTGACGAACTTGCCTATCTGGATGAGATGGCGATAGTCATAGAGAGATCCAAAAACAGTTTGCAGGAACTTCGCGTTGGCATATCCCCGAAGGCCATCCACAAGGACTTCGTTCAGACCTGGGACGGGCCCGACTTGCGGCAAATCGACCGGGACGCCAGGTGGCCCGGCGAGAGCACCATCGGCGAGAGAAGGCTTGGCGGAGTCTTGGGCGTTCTGGTCGGCCGGGTGTATGACATCCGTCGGAAGACGACCTCAAGATCCAGAGAAAAAGCCCCACCATCATTATCCCAGACGGCACAGCAGACAGACACAGCCCCTGATTCGGATTCGACCGAGACCTCAATCACTCTGGGAGACTCTGAGGACGCAGAAGCGGACGACCCACAGGCGGATCGTGCGATCGAGCCACAACCCGGGCAGACCGCGGATCACGCTACGGGAACAGTTCTTGCCTCAAACACGGAAGAGCAAGGCCATCTTCAACCAATGGAAGCTGTGCAGTTCGATAAAGAGCCTGCGACGGGCGACGACGTTGGCAATGACGCGTCTTCCAAGTTACTGCGAAAGAGATTGGACGGCAAGCTCAAGCTACGGACACTCGAGCTTGAGAGGGTCCCTCTTTCGATCCAAGTTTGCTGCCAGGCAATCGACTGGACAGTCTTGACGACGCTGACTATACTTGAATGCGCCCAGCATGAGCATCTCTGGAAGGCCTTGCGGAGGCAATTTGGGCCCACTCCGGTAACGAGACTCGGGTCCCATCATCACCAAACCAGCCCTCACAAGCAGGCCATGGAGTATCATCTCAGCCTCAAGAGCATTCATACCGACGTCACTTCGACGCCTCTGATCAGCTTTCTCAGGGATACCTTGGCGCCGAACAGCCTGGAGGTTCTTTTTCTGCAGGACCGGAGACGAGCCAGTGGCCCGCCAGCCGTGACTATTGAGCAGATCTTTAAGGGGGTCATCAAAAAGCATCGGTCGAGCTTGCAAAAGGTGCTTCTTGACAGTTCGGACAGGAAGCGCGGTGGCAGCAACGCGCCGACGGATTCTTCCCGTTGGCGCAATTGGGTGGTGCCAACGGATATGCTGCTCTACATGACCAGTGGGCGCATGACGAACCTCAGGGAGCTCGCCGTCTCCCTGTACTACAAAGATTGGGTGAGTATTGTTAGCTCTTTTCCCCTTCCCTCGTTGATTGTTTTTCTCCCAAGTGGTCCGCCTGTCAAGTGACACCCGCTGCGCCACTTTCTCCAGACACTTGGGTCAAACGAGTTGCAATTTTGATGGCGTTCAGCGCTGACCGCTAGTACAGCATACATTTCTTCAGAGACTGCCAAATGTTCCACAACTCAGATCACTCAATTTACAACACATCGCTGACCACATACTCGGCAACTTCGATGCGAGAGAGTTGGCCCTGCAGCTGGTGGACATCATAACCCTGCGCCCGGAGATCCAGCTCTGCTACGTGGGCATTTCCACTAAGTGTTTCGAAATCTTGGAGAGCAAGCCGGTGGAGGAGAACGGCGCCTCGACGACCAGTATCACGACCGATCACGCTGTAACAGGTCACGACTCCGGAATCGACGGCGAGGACGAGGAAGAGGATGAAGAGGACGGCACGGACGATGAGACGGCGAGCCAGGTGGATGAGGAGACCTCCGAAGAGGAGGGGGAAGACGATGATACCCCGGCGAGTGCGGTGGACGTGGAGGACTCGCAGTCAGAGGCGTCCGCGGCTGCGCAGGACTCGGACGATGACGATGACGATGACTCGATCCGAGACGCGGACTGCAATCACTCGCGGCCGCGTCTCCGGCTTCGCGAGATTCTGTTTTACGACGACAAGGTGGCAATCTTCAAGGCTAGGCATGGGAGACTGTAAAGGCCGGAGTAGGTAGTGGCGGGGCGAAATGGACGAGGAGGAGGAGTCTGGTCCTCGGCGACAAGGGACTGATTTTTTCAGGGGCTGCCAGAAAGGAAAATAAGCCTGCATGACGAAAGAGTGACATCTGCAGCCAGTGCAATGCGCGAGCTTGAATACTGTGACAAAAGGCTTTTCTTCTTCTTCTTCTTCTTCTTCTTCTTCTTCTTCTTCCTCCTCTTCTCCTATCTCATTCTTCTTCCAGAGCATGTTTCTTGGCATATTGCAAGTTTCGTTTCGACTTTTCTTTTCCAGGGATCATCTCGTCCCTCTCTGTTTACTTCTGGCTGTCCTTAATCGATATCCCTTTCCTCGTTGTAGCCTCATGAGGTGTGCCGTTTACTCACCACACCCGCTCGCCGCTCTCTCTCTATCTCTCTCTCTTTCCCTCCCGTGTCCAGAGTCCTGTAATGGTCTCCCTCTGCGTGGCCTGTTCAATGTGTGCGCTTTATTCGAAATAAGGTCCGGCATGTCGTTCGATCCTTGAATGTATCAAAGGGTAGCTCTTCCCCCTCCTCTCCCTAAAGGAGATGCTTGTGGGATGGCCTCTACAGACGCATCGGCGGTGGGCAGAGAGGAGAGGTTGGCGATCTTCCCCCGATACTCTATGCGACGCCGGCATACCGCGGTCCTAGGACCTACCCAGAAGATGAAGGGCACAGTATCTCAACGCGGGAAAGGAATCAGGAGATTGAAACCTCCTGGCTAGGCCGGAATAGTTAGGTTCCATGATGCAACACGGAATGTGTCCCTCTTGGACCCCCTGTCCTACCCAATCTCATCACTCTGACCCCCCCTTTTCTTTGTCTATACTGGGCTTCATCCTTGAGAGTGTAGGAAATGAGATTGGCTCATAGGGGGGGGGACATGGGCGTGGATGTGTAGTGCTTGTACGCTTAACCGTTTCCTCGTATGCGAGAGAAGCCGATGGGGCTTCAGGCAAGCCTCTGCCTACGTGTGTGTGTGTGTGTACACATCGTGCTGGATGTGTACATCCAAGACGCGACCGGGAGTGAAAGAAGTCTAGACGTATGGCCATACGATTAGAGTAAGTGAACGTCGCTAGGGGCGGCAAGAAGCAACCCGCCACCGGTCCCCCAACGCCCTTTCGCCTCCGCCTCCGCCTCCGCCATTGGTTGTTCCATCTCCCAGGGTCTCTTGGGGTTGTGATTGCCTGGAAAGGGTGTATGTTCGAGTCCAGAGAGACGAGTGGGGGGGCTTCTGAATGGCCTACTCCAGAGGAAGAGAGGAAGAGAGGGGGGAGGGAGGGCGTAGGAGGCCCAGCGGAACTTACCCTGATGCCACCACGCCCCCTTTGCTCCACCCACTTCCTCTTTGCCTAGGTATCCTGTACCTCTTCCTCCCGCAGGGCTTGTATGGATACAGCCTACCGTGGGGTCCTGCGGCCTTGGCCAGCCATGAAAGACGTGCCGTGATGTCGGTTGCCCTCTACGGACCCCCAGCGGCGGTTCGAGGGGGTAGAGGAGAGCAGGTCCCCATGGGAAGAGTAAAAGGTCCAATAGGATAACTCGGCTGTACTAGGAACTCAGCGAGGCCGCGTCCTCCGTTCGCAGTGTGTGTCCATTCTCAACCCCCGCTAGCACACTCATGTTGCTCTTTCCGTCACTTACCGCGTGTCCTTGTTCAGAGACGTCCCGGCGATGACATGGAAACGTCCGAGCAAAGCTCCGTGGTCCGGGACGGATATACGGCCACACAGACCAGGACGGTTTCAACCAATTATAGCTAAGAAGGGACGCGAGGGAAGGGAAGGGGGGGGCTTGCCTCCTGCACTGCTGCTGCGGCAGGAAGAAGGGGGGAAGGAAGAACACGACAGGGAAAGCGCAGGAGCAAAGAGATTTGTTTTCCTCCCAAACCCAAGACCTGGGAGAGGATTCAGGCGGGAGGATCTTCATCCTTGTCCTTGAAGAAGGAGAAGAAGAAGAAGAAGGAAGAAGAAGGGGGACGAGACCCAGACCGGGAGGGTTAGGATGGGGTCCGAACCGGACGTAGTTGAGAGAAGACAGAGAGTGTTGGACGTTGACGAATCCTGTATTCAGGCCTCACTGGTCGTTCTTCTTGTTATCTTAGGATGATGGTGTGGAGGCAACTGGGTTTGCATAGCCGCCGGGACAATTAACATATGGAAGGCTATGTCAAGCCGAGTTGTAGCCGGAGGCTCAGCGTCGAGATAGAATAAACGACTAACTGCTCCTTTTTCTTTTCTTTTCCGGATGGCGATGCGTACTGTTCTGACTCCAGTTGTCCGTAAACCAATATGTGATCAAAGTGAAGGCATGTGTTGAAGAGCAGAGGAACGTTATGCAGGTCATACGCCAGAGCCGCTTCTCTGCAAACCGGATCGGGAGACGCAGAAACTCCGCCGTGACTCTCGGGCCGTGTCATGCGGAAGGCCTCGAAAGTGGCATCGAGGAACGCGGTTGACAAGGCCTTCTTTAACGCGAATTCTCCCAATCGTGGGCCAGCATGGGCCAAAACGCTTCTTGATACAAGTACGCTGTCGAGGACCCGAGGGATGCTCATTGTCGTGGCCAAACGGTGTTAGAAAGTGGGTGTCTGTTCGCTGGGAGCCCTCGCCACGAGCTCGGTTTCTCCAACGATGCTGGCAACCCCCTCAACCGAGATACTGTCCCATCCAACTGTTGAGAATCCATGGTTTTCCCTTCCCGGTGGAAGCCTACCTACGAATCACTCTTCCTATCTCTGATATACACCGAGAAAGCTAGGTAGGCCGCTAGGCTGGGCCTAGGATCCGCCTGACAGGGAGCTTTCGCCGGGATGGTCACAAGGTGGCTCGTGATCCTGCTCGCAAGTCTGGCGGCATCTCTGTGCTGCATCCGCACCCCCCACCTCCATAAGCCCGTTCAAACACTTCTCAAGACCAAACAAGCCTCCTTTCCGCCATGTCCAAACCACCTCCCCGCCGTCCATTGATAGACGCTTTGGCCGGTCACCGAGGGAAATCCAGATGTTCGGGGGAAAGGGACGTGGAAATCACGTCTCTTCCGAAATAGAAACGCAAGAATAATTCTGGAGCCTAGAATCCGTCATCCCCTCCTTCCCCAATGTTCGGACGACGTACGACGATGGTTGGCCCGCTAGACCTGTAGGATCGGCCTCCCTGTGCGGTCACACCCCGTCACCGCACCGCCGTTGCCCCAGCCACGGTTTGAAGGATCGCTCGCATGCCGCTCAAGCCACGTCCGCGAGCTCAAGGGACGAACGACGATGAGGTTGGTCAGGTTGGACCGGGCTGAGGTGAGAAAGGGAGACAGTAATACACAAGGCTGACATGTATCGTGGCGCACGCCCTATATCCGTCAAAGACGCTCACATGTTGAATTCCATGCTTTGCCTCGACTCGCCCATCTTATGCCTCAACCTGGATCCGCCCAGCTTCTGCTTATTCCCAGTGACAAGAACACGCTGCTTTGTATCGGACCACCAATACAAAACTTCAAGATGTGATCCTCGCCGCTAATTTCTCAGGCGCCGCCCCTTCAGAGTTGAGACATGCCAGTCGTCAGACGTCATCCGCCGCTGTACATGATTCTATCTGTCTTGGTAGCCGTGCGGAACCCCCTACTCATTCCCTGGGTTGGGTGGCCGGCTTTCAGTCAGCTCGTGCGGCGGAAACACGCATGGAGGCCAGTTGCTCCAAGTCGCATTGGTGTCTGAGCCGGACCAGCCACGGGGCTGATGTCGCAAGTCCGACCGCCACGCTCGGCAGCTCGCAATTCTGGAGAGCGTGGCGAGACGATTCGAATTGTCTTGCCTGCAAGTCCAATAACACACGTGGGCTATACCAGGTTGTCTCGGCCATCGCAACGCATGCAGATGCTTCCTGATGCCCTCGTTCACTGACACAAGACGGCTTTCCAGGGCGGCCAAGTTCCGTCCTTGGACTTGAGATGGACCTACATAAACCGGAGCCGCTGTCTCTTCCCAGGTTGATTCCTTCCTTCATGGTTGGGGACGGTGGCTAAACAGCGGGAGACAGATCGCGGAGATCGTCAGATGCTCCCTCCAGAGGCTTGAAGCGCGTCGGGCTACATGCGCCATTTCAACGGTCCTCGGCGCCCTGTTGGTCAGATTCTCTATACATGAAAGGCGAGGGGGGGCGTGGCGTGTCTGTGGTAGCTCTGGGTGATACATTGCAAGGCGCTTGGGGCAAAACGTTGAATCCTCCCGATGAGCCAAATCATCCATGTGCACACAAATCCGAACTGAAGGCGGCGGGGTGGATCGCGCCGTTACATTCCTCGGCCGTTCACCCCCGAGACCGAAATTGCAACAGGTTGTTTGATTTCTTGTGCGGGGTTGACGAGAAAGTGCGATTGGCACGTTCGGGTTCTTCCATCAGGTCCCCGCAAGGCCAAACTCAAGGAAACGCGAACCAAAGCGGTACCCGTATTATGAATTGGTATGACAGTATCCGTAAGCCGCTCAAGAGTCTCCATAATCGAGAGCAGGGGAACGGATGGGGGGGGAGGGGGCGACAGATCGCGGCAGGCGGGTGGGTAGATGAGCTTTCGTCTGTCCGTGGGCGGCGCAGCCGCTGTGTTCAACACATGCCGTGTCCGTAGGGGGGCAACTTGACGCAAGAGTGATTGGCCACGTCGAGCGGGCAGATGACGATCCTCGGTCAGGACGTCGACTTGAGTACATTGCTTCAGCTCGCCCAGCCGACTGAAAAAGGGGCGCGGGTAAGACTGAGATGCGCGACAGTTTCGTTCAAGAAATGGACGGGTGGCCATCACACTATTTTGGAACATGTTGCTGCTGCCTGTCAGACTCTGGGGGGCATTCCAAGTCGCAGAACGGAAGGCGGACGGTCGGTCCCTCGTAGGGCTGGGAGGAATCGGAAGGGTGGCAGCGGAAGGATTCTAAGTGTGCTGCCTGATGGGTGGATGGGGTCGGTTAAGGAGGTACGGAATACAAACAGATGGGTTCGTCTGCATGGGTGTAAGTCTAGGGGCTGCGCCGAGGGCGTACAGCCATGCACCAAAGACCCGCCCTGATTCAGCCACGGTGCAGCACGGCTAATGAGAGGCGGAGATACAGAGAGAGGACGGAGATAGGTACAGGAGTAGACGGCCTGCGGCAGCCGGTTGTGACGTTATCTGTGGCTGCTTGTGCTTGTGCTCGTGGACGGTATATATCCCGAGAGGCCTTGTGTGAGGTGGAAGTTACCCAGGACGAAGATGATGCCCGTTCTTAAAGGTCCGTAGAAGCAGCCTGGAACTTGCAACGATTCACAAGCGTGCGTGGAGATGATGTTGTGGAATCGAAGACTGCGCCGTTCTCTGGCATAACTCATCCGTGCGCGAACAGGCAAAACACAACAGGCTATTTCTTGGGTGCGTGTGCGTATGTGCAAGTTGCAACACACGGAGAGGGGACAGAGAGGCGGTCCAACTCAATCCCTTTTTCTTCTCCCACCCCCACATGCAGTCTGTCGTCTGGTGTGACCCGGACGCATCGTCCAAGCCAGCCCTAAATTGCCTTTCGCCCTACAGGGCAAGATGGGTGGAGGGGGGGGGGGGCTACAGCGGTGGTCTCGACGGGTACATAGCGTCTGCGAGGTCAGTGAAGCTGCGATGATTTTGTCGGCGTTTGTACTTGTGGAAAACGGCGGCATGGCGGTGCCGTCTGTGCCATTTCTAATCTGCTGACATATCAGACGACGAGACGCCCGCAAAGCTGGCTAGGACGACCGTGTGCTGACGCCCTGAAGCAGTCGGAAACCGGGCGGGAAATTGCGTACCGAAGCAGGCAGCAGGCATGTGGAGTTATACACACCTCCCAGTACCCTCGTGAGGTTGGCATGCATGCTGTAGAACCAACAAAATGGAAATCTCGGAGGGTCCTTTGGTGATTTTCGTCATCAGCCGGTGACTTGTGAGACCGGCTGTGTTCCGTGGGCTCTGGGGTTGAAAGGGCGCTCGGTGCTGGGTGTCAGCTGCCGAGTGCCGTGGAACAGCTGAAGATTCGGTGGGTCGAGCGCAGCCATGCGCGCACGAGTACGGATATGTACCGCTGTGATCTTATCCGCGGCGGAGGGCGATCCATGCCAGCTCGGGGGCTCTCACATCAACGTATGCATCATAGCCACCAAACCACGCATCAGCATTGTCGTAATTGGCAAGACTCTCTCTCAACATATCAGGCGAAGGCGCTCATCGAGCAACGTTATCTACCTAGGTAAGCACAAAACAGCACATGCGCTCGCTCGGTGCTGACGCGAGCGTGGACTTTGTGTGAAGTCGGATGACCCCTCACTGGAGACTCTTGTCGATCCGAGACTGCGTCGTATAATTATATGAGGGGTTGTCCATGATTCCCGGAGGCTTTCCCAGTCAGGAAACTCGTAATTCTAACCAAACGATCGACGAGCATACATCCGGGATCCATCCCGCCGCATCTCACGTAATCGGAGACAGCCACTGCTCACGATAAGCGCGACCATCTAGGGCCGTTGCGCGACATGCGTGAACTCGAGACATCGTAACTGTTCCTCTCCTATCCAGTGAATCCATCCGGACAAGAATGCGGGTATCGCTAGCGAACAAGCAAGAGACATTGGTTTGTTCGTTTACCTGATGGATGCGGTGACCTGGCCATGCTTACAGTCATCACATCGGATATACCTGTATTTCATTCCTATACCGGCAATTCGTACGAACCTGCTGCGGTTTTGAGAGGGAAGTCCCTGGTCACATTGGGTTTTGCGTTGCGCACCTTCGGACGCCTGTGCTTTGGTTCAAGGTGACCCCCTTCCAGACACCCCCGCTCGGAGTTGTGTTTCTTCTGGTTGTGAGCAGTCCGATGATGTGAGCATCTTAGTGTTTTGGCCAAGTCAACCCGTCGGTGACCCTATTTTAACAGCCACAAGAGCGGGCTATCGCACTTTACGCCCCAAGGCAGCATTGAGATACAGCTTGGCTGCCTTGCGCCAGGTTATCCGTCCAATTTCAGATCTTGTAACACTTTTGGGGCGCTAGCTTATGGTTTGTGGTGCTGCTGGAGGTCAGATGCAATTTGACCACAACAGAGGCCATGTAGTAGAAGTGGAAGGCGTTGCTTGTAGCTCGAGGAAAGCCACCGATGAGATTTGAAACCACAAGAAGCAGCATGGGCTACCTCCAGGTGCGACGGCGCCGATGGCGATAGTTCAGTAATCTCCGAGGCGTAGAATTAAGATAAGGCGCAGGCGAGCAGTGTTGTAACAAGACAGCTCGCGGCTGCTGTAATGGTGGTTCGTGTGTGGGGGTGGTAGGACCGAATGTTTCCAAGATTATCTATGAATGAGAGTCGTCGAAAAACAAGCTATGCTATGCAAGGTGTGATTGGTGGGAGCTTTTTTCTTCTTCTTCATTTTTCAATTTTTATAAAGAAAAATCAATGCGTCTACTGACAACCCGACTGGATTTCGTCTAAGTGGAAAAATAAGATGCAAGCCGCTCTGTTGGTCCTCATCCCTCCTCCCCAGGTTCGAGATGACGGCATGGCGTCAACGAAGGGTGTGACATTTTGTTGGCTGCTCAGCGGTAAAACCACATCTTCTCAGGCAGATTATCGCGGCAGCGTACGGCCGTAAGAAGATCGACCAGGCCACCGGGGCGGGCTCTATCCGCGCAAGCCACCGAGCCCCGAGCTCTTGCTTGGTTGGATTGGGAGTGTTTGGACTTTGGAGCCAGCATCGGTAGCGCGGCAAAGATGCGGCGCGCCTTGGGCTTGGTGTCTGACCCCTCCCCAGCCCTGAAGGGCGTCAAGGTGCGGGCGACGGCGTCATGTGCAGCTGCTAGTGGATCGGGATGTGGCCGAAACGAGGGGAAGATGAGAAGGACAGCACACCCCCCAAGTTGATTTCGACAATGGCAAGCGAACGGACGGCAGCGGCAGATGGACGAGACGGGTCAAGGCTGACCTGCGAGATGAGCCGACTGGGCTTGACGAGGTGCAGGAGGATGAAGCGCGACCAAGCAGGACATGAAAGCAGCTGCCTGGAGGCGATGCTACGAGAGGTTCGAGAATGCCGGCGATGCGATCCAAGGCCCTGTCGCGATGGCAGTGCAGCGGAGTCGGTCGCGATGCGGTGAAGACAAAGTAATTATCCGTAGCGGGTTCTGGATATGGGATATTGAGATTCGAGACGCGAGTGGGGGGAGGTTGGGGGGCCCGTCTACAACGTAGGTAGGTAGGTACCAGTGTAGGCCTAACTTAGCAGGGGGCCTTGCGCTTTGCTTTAGATTTGACGACTGCCTAAGATCCCTTGTCTGTCTGTCTGTCTGTCTGTCGGGGTCTGTCGGTCTGTCGGTCAGGCTTTAGTAGCCCAACAACACCAGCATGAGCGGCAAGCTTTTAGGGCCGGGGAAGGTATGTCGATGGCAGTGGTTAGCAAACGAAGCACTCTTGGTTCCCTCAAAAGTCTGGAGAAACTCTGGAGAAAGTCATAGGACCTGTCCGTGTGGTTTTTTTTTTTACGAGAGCAGCAGCAACGGAGCAGCGGCAGGCAATTCGGCCCCAACTTTTGGGAACGGTACGTAGCCCGGCGATACACTGTGTAAAAAAAAAAAAGACAGCCTCAGCACGGTCCAGCTTACGAGGTGATCGGTCCCCGCAGGCATGGACACAGATATCCAGGTCGCATCCAACATGCATGTCAACCATCAGTCAATTAAGCAATTGAAAGGGCTAGGAACGTCAGAGAGATTGACTTGCTATGTACAGTTGAACTCAAACAGTACGGACTTGCCCAAACATGACCCCAGAAACACGATTGTGTCGGCCCGAATGAGAGGAGGGCAGAAAGAAAAGAAAAAGAAAGGAAGGAAACGATTTGTACATTGTGTTCGTGTCCAATAGTCAGCCTGGTCAGGTGCAGAGGTGTCTGTAAGAAAGGCAACACAGACTTGTCTCTCTTTTTGGTCGTCCGGTTCTCCTAAAAGGCAAAGCACCTCAGGGATAGGCTGAGCTGAGCGGAGTGTGGATGAGACGCGAGATCTGTCGAATAAGCCAGGTTGCATGTATTGCTCTCATCACCTTCGCAAGCAAGTGAGGATATTTCCCTATCGTTTGCGTGCTTACTTAAGGTGTGGCGTGTAAGAAAGCAGAAGGGAAAAGGTATGGCAAGGTCCGGGCTTCTGCTAGCCGATCCACACGTGAAAGCTACGCAGTCAGACAGGGCCTTCTGGCGGCGGCGGCGGCACCAGAAGCAGGCGCGTTTTTGCCGCCTATGAGACGTCGAAATGACCTTGAAATTACCAAGGTGGGCCAGGTGCAGATAGACTTTGGCGAAAACAAAGTTGGCGTCGAGAAAAGACGAAACAAGCAAGTGATGGGAAATCGCCAGAAAGACAAACAGAGCAGGGAGGAACTGAGAGGATGAAGCGGGGGGAGGGGCAAACACGCCCGCCATCACATTGTCATTGTCGAGGACTCGACATCCAAGACAGCCACACAACACAGCACACCACCACTAGGACTTGGGACTTGGACATTGGACAGCAAAACGCCTAGCGCACGTAGCGCACCCACTGCGGCTACCCTGGCGCAGACCTCTCTCACAGCTCGTCTAACCTTCTAAACTCAGCCAAGCACCCAAGGTACGTCTTGTTTGCCGCTGCGGCGCCGTCCGGTGTTCGGGCCAGAAGGTGAACGAACCCAAGGGGCGGATGGATACGTACATGGTTATGCCTTAGCTTGGTAATCCATGCGTATCGTGCGTGCATCTCACATCCGGAGCGTTGGTGTTCGCCTGTGTCCGTACTCCAACACCCGTGTCCCCCCCCCGGATACGGAGTCGGAGCTTGCAAGCGGGACAAAACCGACATGTGGCAGAGTGGGGACGGGTCTGACGACGAGCAATGGGGGGACCATGCTCATGTGGCTTCGACCGGGATTACTTGTATTGCATCTTGACGAAGTAAGACTGTGGATATACGGACTCGGATTCAAATACTGGTCAAATCCCGCATGGACATAGCCATCCTCAAAGCAGCCAGTCCATCGATGTAAGAAAGGAGCTCGTATCAGTACAGAAAACTCACAGGGGAAGAGGAGTATAGTAGTTGTCGCCGTCGTGCTTTTCTTTCCTGTCGCATCCCCGTCCTTGGCCGTCGAGGTCGCGGGTGGTTAGAGGTACGTTGTTATTCTGCCTTACCGTGCCTTACCCGTCTGTAGGTACCTAGGTTCTTTACGCTTTCCTGCGTTATTAGTAGTATGCGGTCTGAAGAGCTAGTCTAGAAAAGGAATAAGGCCTTTGAGCCCTTTGGGTACGTACACTGCTCCTTCCCGACCGCATACCGTCCGTACCCACTCCGACCTCTCGAGCCGAACGGCGGCTCCATTTCCCTTGTTCTCCCCCCCCCTTCCCTTTTCCCTTTCTCAGTGCTATTCTACTCTGTATCCATACCTGCGAATACTCTCTCACCTTCACTCCACCACACCCGAACAAGTACAGTAGGTACGTTGTAGGTACTGTAGGACAAGCAGCGACAAGGATCCCGATCCTTCCTCCCAATCTTTTGAGGGTTCCCATGCTACTCACTATTTTACCGCACCTGTTGTTTGTCAGCCAGTCTGGCCTGTGCCCGTACGGACACCCGTGCGTTCTTTCCCATCCGTTTCGCGCGTCGTGGTGGGCAATTTCTCTTCTGTACGCCGACCGCGTTTCGATGGAGACGACCAGGCCCTAGACCGTTCGATCCCTCGACTCTCATAACCCCCATTCCACGTTCTGTTTTTCATCTAGCCTATCCAGGCATCTTTACTGTGCTGCAATGAGCGGGCGAGATGAATTGGCTTCTGCATTTTGCGCCCCCTTTTTCGAGAGAGCCTCTCGGTCTTGGATACTGACCGAGCTGCCGTTTTTAGAAGCTGCTAATTCGTCCCAAGGTTTTTTTGTCCCGACGGGCAGCGCTTTTCTAGATGTTTACCGACTCTTCAGTCGGAATTATGGTGCCGGTGCTCACCGGCTTCCAGGCATTGCCGTCACGCTGCCAAGGGAACAGACGAACGGAAGAAGAAAGAACAATCAACCATTTGCTGCTCTCCAGCAGTCTGCCTAACCAGCCTGTCACCTGCATCATTTTTGGTTCTGCCCTGGCCAATGCCGGGCTAGGTTTGTTACGCAAAGCCGTCGTCCCGACGTACTGGCTCCCGGCCCAGCGCTGCCATATCCTGGGGTTCAATCAATGTCCAGGTCTTTCGACAGTTGACTAACACCTGGGTGCTGTAGCTGCACACAGGTACGCACGGGATAGCACATCAGACAACCACGCCCACCCTCTTGTCCAGCCCACCCAGGCCAGGTCCAGCATCCCAGGTTTACTGTGTTTCGCCTCTAATGGTTCCTTCTGTCTGCACGCACGCTTGCTACAATGCCCTCATTCACTCACTCTTCGCTCGTCTTCACCTCGAATTGTTGTCTTCTGGTTTTCGGTTTCATATCGAAGCTTCTGCCTTACTTGATGGGGAACGGAGCACAATGTCAATTAAAGCTATCCGCCCCGTCTCTAATCACAGACCGACCAGCTGGTCCGGGCTCAAGTGGCTCTACTATGTAGGCCACCAACATCCGTCCCTGTTTACGACATAAGACAGGCCCGAAGTCGAGTGGCTCGTCTCGCTCAAGAAGCCAGCAAGGGCTCGAGCGATGTCATCCGTCCTCTCTCTAGCAGTTCCACACCTTCCACCCCCTAAACCTTGCCCTGCCTTACAATAACAAATTAGTGCGAGCTAGCCATGGCCCTGCAGCCATCCCAGGCATGGACGCTGAGGGTACCGACCGGGGCGTCTCCATTACGGCTGCCAATGCTTTTGGAGGAAATGCTGGAGCCTATCGATCCCTTCCCCGTCCCCGCCGCCACAGCCCCATGTATTTCTTCAGTTGTCGACTGTGCCCATCGGATGCCCCCCCTTCTTCTTGAGCACCCGGAAACCTCACTCCCCCAGGTCTTAATTCTTCCATGTCACTCTCACACGCTTACACAACAACTACAACACTGACTGCTCTTTGCCTCTACACTGCATCCTCGCCCACGCTTATCCCCATTGACCACCCCCCCCCCGGGCCTCTAAGTAGTCTCACGCCTCGCACTCGCACTCCCCTTTCCCACTCCCCTCCCCTTGCCCGTTAGACTACGCCCCTCCTCTCACACAATGGGCGCTCGTCCCATCCCCGGCCGTTCAATCCCATCTTCTCTTCTTCCCTAGACCCCTGCCCACCCGTCTGGACTTACCTCTATGTAGTGTAGCTTGTCTCTTTGAACCTGCTCGCCTCCTGCCTTTTTCCCTCTTCTTATGCAATGAAAGGGTACGTCAAGAGGTCGGGATCCGGGCTGCTAACTCCACCATACCATCTTTTTCACTGCCCGCTTGCCATTTATAAGACAGTGCCCGCCTGGAACTGTGAGGCTGAGATCTTTAACCTTCTGGTGATATCCAAGTTTAGCATCTGTGATCTCGTTGAAGCGAAAGCATCCACTCGACAAGCAAGCAATCCTTCTTTTCCCAGACCTCATAATCGTTGCCTGATCGTACCGGTCTTGTTATAAATCCAACTCGGTCTCCGGTTGTCAAACATCGTCACTGGCCTTGATACATCACATCAACTCGTGGACGACGCTTGGACATACAAACACACTCGCAACAACACATCTCGACATTCGACCTCCAGCAAGCTCGCCCGTATGTGCCACCCAGACTTTCTTTCTTGTCGTCCTTCATTATCATCAATGGCTTCCAGTTTTCCAGAGTACGGTTGCGAGGACTCTTACTCACTTCCGCCCAGATCCAGAGCAGGAAGCCGCGTATCAGCTACCGCTGCTCAGTTCGCCAACATCCAGCTAGCTGATTCCCCCATAACGCTACCGTTAGAGTCCAGCCCCTCGGTCAGGTCTGAGGCTCTCCACTCCTCGGGCTATATCAGTCCCAACCCACCCAACTCGGCAACCTTTCTCTCGACCTCCAACTCACAAGGATACGCGCCCTTCCCCCTCTTGCCGCCCGAGATCTTGAACGCAGAGTGGAACGAACAAGAGCTACATCAGACTTCGGATTCAACCCCTCTCGTCACTGTGGATTCGGTCCAGGACTACTCATCCTATCAATCCTCTTCGCCACGTAGACTTGGAGCAAGCATGAGGTGCGCTCCTAGCATCGTTCCACTCTCATCTATAAATTCGGTCTAACATTTACCTCTCTCTCAGTACTATCGCTATGCCATTTGACCCTACGTTTACTATGGGAAGCCGATCATCCTTCACCTGGCCTGGTAAATAACTTCTTTATCCCCCATTCCCACAAACTCCCGGGTCTTCTGACACAAGCGACCTGAAGGCCTCGACAACAGCGAGTCAAGCGGAGCTCTTCTCGGCCACAACCTCTCGTCACTCGGACACGCGCCAGACGCCAGTCTCACACCTCCCAACGGATCCAGATCAGTAACAGCGAGCCCGCCGCGGGGAGCTTTGACACCTGAGCAACGGGAACTCAAGAGACAGAGAGATATGGCACGGCGGGACTCGAAAGCATCCCAGCGCGTCAGGAGGGCAGAGAGCAACCCATACGTCCACTCGCCACCGCTTAGCCTTCCCGACGTATCGTCAACGATGGGTGTCCCCGTCTACACGACAGCACCGGCACCCATCTCCCTGCTCGCAGAACCGACCACAACGATGGGCTCATCGTCATACCTGCCGTCCTACAGCCCGCCTCTATCGGACCACGGCTACCAAAGCGGATACCCACCGATGGCCGCAGCTTACAACATGGGTGGTATGGATTATAGCCAGTTCCAACAACCAACACATTATGGGTACGTCCGCCGCGAGATTGGGAGGGGCAGGTGGTTGGAAGACCTGAAAACTGACCAAGAACACTTACGCAGAAGCCGACCACCGATGCCCGTTGGACAAGACCCGAGCATGATGTACGGCGTGCCACCCTCAATGGGCGGCGGCCCCGGAAACCCGGACCAAGGAGGCCACGTCAGGGTAGTGCAGAGTCGGCCCAAGCCCCAGTGCTGGGAGCACGGCTGCAATGGGCGACAGTTCTCGACTTTCAGCAACCTGCTGAGGCACCAGAGGGAAAAGTCAGGCCAGGCCACCAAGGCGACGTGTCCCAACTGTGGGGCCGAGTTTACAAGGACGACGGCGAGGAACGGCCACCTCCTCCACGACAAGTGCAAGCAACAACAGCAGCAGCAGCAACAACGTCGGAACACATAGACGCTCTGTCCGTCGGGCGGGGAGCACGAAGACATTCGTCTTTCTTGAACGCTGGACCATACGCACACATACACACTCCGGAAAGGGAGGGGGGGAGGGGGCCCACCGAACCAACGAGTCCACCAACACAGACGACGAATCAACAACGTCAAACCAAAGTCCCTTTTACAGCCCACATATTACCGGGGCACCCCCCCCCCCCCTGGCCCTTTCGTCCCGCCCTACCATTCGATCTGTACATGCTTAGGGAGGATGTCGTATTTTTATTTTCTTCTCTTATTCTTTTACGTGCTTTCTCGGGTTTACCGCTGGTAACGAAAGTGGGAGGAAAGGGGAGACAGAGAGCGAGAGAGAAAGAGCGGCCACCAAAACAAAATAGAGCCATGTGCCCGGCGGAGTCACGTTAGGTAGAGTTGCCCGGGAGACTCGGCACAACTTGCAAGGAACGTTTTCTTCTTCTTTTCTTCTTCTTATGGGTTTCCATCTTCTTCGTGTGTTTGGTTTCGAAACGATGGTTTTCGGGGCGTTCTTTTCTTGCCTTTTGTTTTTTGCTCGGGATTATAGGGGGTGTTCTTCTTTTCTCCAACATTGGGCGGGCAATCGGGTTTCTTTTTATTTTTTATTCTCCTGCTTATGGAGGGGGGCACCACGACAACGATTTGAGCATGTCCAAACATCTAGCCAGTCCTCTTCGAATTCGCAATTCTCGGAAATATACCCTTTCGTTAGCGTCGCAAAGAGACGCGTATCATCTACAAACAGCGTTTACTTAACGATTGATACATAGTGCTGCTACAATGGACATATCCTGTTGCCTTAGGCAATCAGATTACAATGCACGTCATACGAGAGAAAGAGAGAAGACAGGGAGAGGGTAAGAGAGAGAGAGAGAGAGAGAGAGAGAGAGAGAGAGAGAGAGAGAGCCGATCCCCTGATGATTGGTTTCGTTGCCCGCATGTGAACGCCTCGCACGTGAGATGAAGTCCCACCCCGTCTCTTTTCAGATGGCCCCTCCGGCAATCTCGAGATTGGAATCGCCAGCAGCTGGCAGCCCGTATTGCCAACAAAACAAACCTCTCTCCCCTGCCCCAAAAGTGAACGCCGTTGAGGGAATGGCGACTATCTAAGACGACGGGGATTTTAGGCGGAAGGGGAGGGAAGGGGCGGTGATTGGGTTGTTTGGCGGCCGCCACTACGCCGGGCCCATGTCGAAGCGGCCGCGGGAAAGCAGGGCCTTCCTTTTGGCAAGAGGGAGGGAACAATAAGCATTGCTGGGAAGGATTACGAGACTTGACGTGGAGACCCCGATTATGCGGCGTGGCATTCTCGATGGCTGCGGTACTCCGTGAGGGGTGTCAAGTGAGGAGATGGGAAGAGAAGAATTCGCACTAGTACTTTCGCTCTACATCCGATGTCGTTGGATCTTTTGTCAAGCCGCCAGATGGAGACACGACGGGTTGTGGAGGGTTCGACATCGGATGGCAAATACGTACTACGCATGTGCTGGAAGGGCTAGAAGGGGGGGGGGGCAGGCGGTGGCGGCGTTTCCAGGGAATGCTACGTACCTACATTGGAAGAGGCCCTAGCTCTCGGAGTAGCATTCCGTCCAAGGGGGGAGCTCGGGGGGGACACGCTGGTGCATAAGCGCCAGCGCCAAGTAAGCTATGAGCCGGGGGGCTCCCAGTGATGTCAACATCAGTTGAGCGGAGTTTTGAAGACTGAGACGTGCTCTATCCGACTTCTGTCAGGGTGTCGGGCGGAGACACCAGGCCACCCCTCGCCCCCCCCCCCAGTTCCCAGGGCATGGAGTCCCACGGATCGTGGGGCTGTCGTACCAGGAGACGGGCGGGAGTAATTAATCGTCCACGTGTGAGCGAAGGCATTTGCTAGCACCCGGCAGCGGGCGGCGGACGCGCAGAAGGCCACATCGCTTGCCATGGTCCAAGGCGGTCGATGACACCACGGGATATTGGGGGGTTTCTTGGTATTGTTGGAGTGAGCTCGCCGCGCCGCGCCGGTGCCGGATCAAGCTGGGCCGGACGGAGCTCTGACGTTTTCGTGGGACCTTGTGCACGAGGCCTTTTATGACTTCAACCAAACCTACCTAAGTAAGTCTCAAACTACGAATCGTGCGAGAGAGTACCGGCATGCAAACCCGTAGAAGCAACGGCAATAGAGGGCTCGCTCGGTGTAAGTGCCTGTGATGAGACGTCGAGGAGCCGTGGAGTCGAAAGATGGTTTACCAAAATGACGGGTCGGCTGGCGCCGGATCAACGCCGTACTGAGCGGCGGAGCGAAGAAGACCGACCCGACACGAGGGTTTTGATGCCGACGAGGTGGCTTGAGGCTCTTTCCTACAACCTATGTTGCTCCGTGGCATCCAACATCTGCTGTCGAAGGCAGCAGCAGATTCGATGAAAGCTGGTTCGACAAGGTCAAGGTGAATCCCCGAACCTCCCGTGTGCTGTCCGTTTTGAGCTTGGCGATGCCCTCGGTGAAGGGTTGCAAGACGGAATACGTAGGTAGCCCGCAGACGGAACAGACGGCGGCCAAAACAGGATGGCGGTTCGCATCTCCTCATCTGCGGAAGAAATGCAGAAGGGGAGGATGCAAAGGATCCAGCCCAAACCCCTCCAGCCTAGTCCCAGCGGGCAATTGAAGACCCGCCCCCCGTCACAGCGAATTCGGACCTGGGCCGGGCTCTGGACCTGGAACTTGGTACCTGGGACCCGGGCTCGGGGCTGTCTGGGAGCAGCGGACAGTGATCGTCGCCGCAGAATAACCAGGTTCGGTCGAGGCGACGACTGCCTCCTGCATATGGGCTAGGGGGGGGTTGGCCTCGCTCAAGTTGACCAGCATGCCCGGAGAATGAGGGCCCGGGAAGAGAGATAGAGAGAGGGATAGGGCGACACAGGCGGCGTGACCTAGGAAAAAGCAAGGTATCCGGACTCAACCCTCATGGCGGAAACTTGGTTGACGCTGGTCCGTCCGCCTTGCGATGAAGGAGTTCTGCGACGAGCAAAGAGCAAAGCGAGGTGACCAGGCAAAGTGCGTGCTAGTGGAAAGGGATGCATGTCTCATTATTCCTCGTACGAACACTCTGTACAAGGACTGTGCCTTGTACTATGTAGATAGTACCCGCCTTCGCACGCCCCCCCCGGCTGGACACAGCCGCGATGGAAATAGGGCAGGGTTCCAAGTCGTAGGGGTTTCTGGAGGAGGTTACAGTGCCCCCCGAAATGAGACAGCCCAAGGCCCTCTTCAATGGACATCAAGGGCATTGGACGATGATTGGGCTGACGGTCGCGGGCGGTTGCAACGCGACCAGCCCTCTTTTTAGGCATCGAAATTAGATGAAATCCGATACGGTTCAACATTCCCAGAGCCGGGACGGAAAGTTGCTTCTTTGTCGAATGAGGCTTGAAACGGGCCGTCCGGGTGAGAATGAGTACTGTGTTAGGTACATATAGGCGGGCGATGAGCCGCGGCAGCGGCGACGCACGCACGCGGCGCACGGCGGCTGCTGTTGCTGGCGGCCGCTGTTGCTGGCGGCCATCGTCCGGTCGCTGGGATGATGACGAGGATGACGAGGATGACGACCTCGTCGCCTGTTCCTCTGCAGACTGCCACGATCACCAACCCCTCGTTGGCCAAACGGACCCGCGGAAGGACTCGTGCATTAGACCGTGGACAAGGCGATGCTGCGTCAAGGGCGTGTCATCCTCCCAAATGCAGCAAGAGACGCCCGCATACACGCAGCCCTGGCCGAGATGAGATCAACGTGGAATTGAGGAGCCATCCGTAGGTATGCAACGTGGTGTCCTATACAGGTAGTTGAAGACGCCGTGGGTGCCACCCGGTTGGTGTGCAGCCCCCCCCCCCCCAGGGGCTGCTCAAAGAGAGACTCGACAGCGTCGTTAAGAGACCGACGAGAGCGAGGAACGGAACCCACGCGAATGTGAAGTCGTCGTGCGACTGGATGGCCCGGAGTGAGAGCGGGGCCCAGCGCAGCCTTTACCCAGGTACCTAACTTGCGAGTGGAAGGCCCTCATCCGATGGACATGGGCAGAGTCTTGGTACCTACGTACCTCCCTCCTTACCTACCTTGCCTAGGTAGTCATGTAGTATACGGATAGCCGGACATGGTTTTGTTTCTTCATCGCCACTTCCTAGGTAGGTACGTGGGGACATGCATACCCCATGATTTTCGGTCCCGAAGTCTCGTCCGAATTTCCTTCTCTCTGTCGGGTTCAGTTGATGAAAGGGACCCAGCAACAATATCTAAACAACCTGACAACCAATTACCCCGAAGAACAAGAACAAGAAAAAAAAGAGTGGGTTCTCGAATCGCTACCCGAAACTCTAGCCAGGAGCCAAGGGCCAAAAACTGGTACCTATTGCAACCTCAGCTTTTGCCAAGCAACATAGCGACTCCCAGCTGGCTTTTCGGTCATGGTGTACTTATGATTACACCCATCGCCCTTCCTCCACTCCCAAATGCCCTTTTGGTGTACGGATACCCTGTACACCATACTCTGTAATCCGTAATCTGTACACACTTCACAACCCCCCCTCCCCCCCCCCCCATCCGCTGCTCCGTACCCGACCTTTCTCGAGGAAGCCCGAGAGCCCTGCCCTACGAGACACATGGCGTGCAGGGAAGTGCGAACTGGGATGTCGAGGCGTCAGAGCTGGGTGTGTGGAGATAAGCGGCTTTTGCAGAAACGGAGGCGGAGGCCGGAAGGGAGGGAACCATTGGAAAACCTGAAATCCGCAAGGCAAGTGCGCCGCAGGTAAGACGATGAGGGGAAACAGCTGATTGAGTCAGGTCATTTCTCGCAACTCGCCTGCATCGACAATGAAGCATGTCCATACCGCAAAATGCCGAACCATTCGGGTGGGTGACACGACGCAGTCAAGCACCGTAAGCCGCGCGCACGAATATTATGGCCAAAAGCGTTCTTGGGGGTTGGAGGGGGGTTGGAGGGGGGGCAGTATCGGTGGGGGCGCCCCCTTTTCCCCGTTGAGAAGAAGTCATCTCGGGCTCGATAAACGGTGATCAGTGGCTTCAGTCCGAGAAGCGCGATCCGGTGGCTTCCCGTACTAGAGTATGCTGGCCTCGGCGGACGACTCTGTCTGCTGTCACAACCCGATCTTTCAGTCTTGGAGGAGATTGCAGTCATTACGAGTAGAGTGGCCTCATGCTCCACATGAACATATCGGCGGACCCAGTGGGTTGCACTTGCAGAAAACCCTAGACTCGCCGCTCGCCGTGGCAAGCCGACCCTAGTCCCGAGCGGTCGTGCGGTCGTGCGGTCGTGCGTGGTCGGCCCCGTTACGCCCGTCGGGGAATGTCTGCGAACGGGGAATTGAGCCCTGGAAGCGTCGGGCACGTCGGTATTCTTTTCCGGTCTTCGTCTCGCCGCCAAGTTCATCGCCCATCACCGACCACGTCCGTACCCGCACCCGCGTCCGCACCCGCGTCCGCCAGAAGGAACCCAGTTAGCACTTCCAGCACTTGTAGGACTTGCTCTTACCAAATGAAAGGCGGGAGACGGAAACCGAGACGGGTAGGACTCGGCAGTAACCTGCGAAAAAAACAAAAAAAAACAATCTTCGCTAAATTTGCGACAGATCAGGGTCTATCGGTTATTTGGGAAAGTGAAACGACCGCTGCCAGGAAGCCTCTTTATATACAATGCAACTATTTCCCTTTCCCTTTCCCTTTCCCTTTCCCTTTCCCTTTTCTTGTCTTTTATTTTCTTCTCCCACAAGACAGGCAGCCAGGGGGCTACTGGGCCATCTCGTATCAGTGCGCCCTGAAATGACGATCCCGTCAATACCGGCGACGCAGTCCATCATCGTAAGAAGTGCTAGAATCTTCAACAGCTTGAGCCGGCAGCCAATGTTTCCGGTGAGGTCGACCAGTCGATTGTTTTAGCGCATAAGGTTCTCCCCCCCCAACATATCGTTGAAAGTAATTAGTCGGTACCTAGATTGGGGGCCAAGATTCGACTTCCGGGGCCTTGCTTTACGTAAGCTGCTATCCGCTGCGGTCCAAAGACTCGGTAAGGTGGGGGATCCATAACTTACCGCTCTGGGGAATCCTCTCAACTCCCTCGGGCAGGTGAGGTTGCATCGGGAATACCCACTTCCACTTCGCGAGCAAACGACGGGTCGTGACAGTTCCAGGATGCTGTGCTCGTCCTGCCTGCCTGCCTCCCGCACATGATTGGATGGAATACTCGACAAAGTCCAATTCTCAGCACACCTCTCGGCTTTCATTGGCTGTTGTGCGAGCTCCAACTTCATTCCTTCATGACTCACTGTGCGCCTGCCATTCGACCGTCGGGATAGCGAGGTAGGCGCAGCTGCTCGAGGGAGACGCCGGACAACAGCTTGGCCTTGTTGCCAACTGTAGTATTGAAGGTGTTGCAGCTGTTTGTGAGGCTAGCCGTCGTGCCACTTCAAAGTTTGCAGAGTTGCGGTAACCGCTAAGTCTTACGGCTATCGACCCCGAGGCGGGAACATGTCTTCCAAATCAATGATCCCTTGTCTGGGACCGCCTTCGCAAATCTCTGGCTGAGAATGCCATGTCCTATTTGTTCTTGGTTGGCATTCCGAGGCGGGCCATCTCAACTCCATCCGTCTCGGTCAAGTGGGATCGGGAGCCCTAGACTTATTTTGTCCAGAAGGCCGCACGCTAGTGCACCAAGCCCTCGTGAGAGAAGGGAATAACCGCGCTCGCTAAACGTGTTGAGGCCTTGGACACTTTCGGATAGGGAAGACCGACTCCCAGGCAGCAGAATTATCTCAGGTCCACCGGCAGGTTGAGTGTCCAAGCAGCGATCAAAGTTCATGGCTCGATGCATCGTCTTTCCGGTCGGAAATGGTCCGTCGCTCACCCCACGCCGTCAGTCCGCTTCTCCCCAGAACGCTGGCGGCCCAAAGCCAGCCCTGCCGATCGCAAAGTGACCAGGTTCACACCACCAGGTGTTGCTTGTGTGATGTGTGTGGCAACAATGTGCGGACGCCCTGCCGATACCAGTTTAGGGAATAATAGGCAGTGGCCGCTGTTGACGGCTAAGGTAGGTAGTGTATCATGGTTGGGGAACAGGGGCTGCTGGCCCATAAGGCCGTGGTGGAATGCCCACATGGAAGTTCTGGAAAAGCCACTGCGCCACTTTTGGGCATGCAACTCTCGTCTATAGGATATGGTGATTTGTGGACGAGCATCGAGGGCCACGGAGCTACGAGCCCCTGTGTGCGGGCGTTACTATCAAGAGGATTGCAAAGATACCGTTGTTCGGGATCTGGGCCTAAGGTCGATGTAGAAAAGTCGGTCGTAGACGGTATTGAGCTAGACCGGGATGCTGTGGGCTCCATCTGCGATTCCAAGTTCAGCAGTTTACCAGTATGGTCCAAAGACGCGTGGCTCTCCAAGGAGGCCCGCGCTTGGTCGAGCATAACATGGCATAACATGGAGTTCCTTGGTCTGGTCATCTGCAGTCGGCTTGTTGGAGGTCGTCCGATATAAGGAGCCTAATATTCACTTCAACCCGAGACGTTAACGAGCCGCTGTCTGAGTTGGTCCCAACTCTTCATTTTCAGCCAAACAACGGGCTCGTGGAGTGGCATCCACCCACTTTGAACGAGGAGGTTTGATGTCTCATGAAGCTGTGATCAGACATGACAAGAGCTCCTTAGGGAAAGGCCGCTACGAGTCGGTGTTTGAACCACTTTTTGCTCGAGCTGTCTAGGCCTCGATTCGCTCGTTGGTCCCCGATAAAATCTCCCAGACAAACAGGCGAGCCGACAGTGCGCGATGTCGATATGCACAAAGATTGTCTATCCATTTGACGCAAGAGCTGCTGAGTCTTGATAGCGTATAGCTTTGGTTGTGACTGTTCATAGCGCCCGCGGCTTAGGATGGCCTTGGTTATTCATGGCGACCGAATGGCCAGATCTGTTGACAATCAGGTCTGTGGTTTCTCGGACGGGGTTGAAATTGTCCACGACTTAGTGCAATGGCCAACACAACTGCTCCACGTTTAGATACGAAGCGTGTAAGTCGCTAGCAGGGACAGGTGAGGTCCACGCTTACAGCGGCAAAAAAAGAAAAAAAGAAAAAAGGACAAAACCACTGATAGTCCAGCCTGTCAGATCACATCCGGGACTCGTTGTATTGAGTGGAGAGCAGTGAGATGTTGCATCTTGATTCCAAACAATCAACCCTCTTTCGACCGTGTAGCCAGCCTCCCCAGGGGATGCTTCGCCATCTTCTCCGGAGCCTTCCACCCCCTGGTTGCTGGCACCTTGCCGCTTCTATTGTCTCTTTTGCATAACGCCATGTAACGAAAGACTGATTCGAGGCTGTTTGGACGATCCTTCGTTCTGCTACCCCACACCCGTTGTATGTACGATGCCAGTTGAAGACGTACTTGTACACCGGCTGCGGGCGCATCACATGAACCTATTGAACCGATCTCGAAGCAATCTCCTCTGTAGCTCTGGAGCTGTGTTCGCAGTCACGGATGGAACGACCTAGGTGCATTTGCGGGCAATCTCACGTGAGGCCAGGATTTGTTTCGAAATCTAGACCGGTTTGCCAGTGGTGAAGATCCCCGATAGCGTAGGTAGATAAGAACAGGGGTGCCGCAGACAAGCGAAAGAGAAAGAGAGAAGAAGTGAGGAGGGAGGGGGAGTGGTTGTAGGAATGAAAAGTGACACTCGGGGCGTCGATGTAAACTGAACGAGGGATGGAAGTGTATGTATACTGTGTCAAGGACAGTGCGAAACTACTACTCGACACATGTCACTTCTTTCGCTTACGCATACTGAGCATCTCTACGTTTGGACTAGGAGGCCGCGCTAGCGCCTGTCGCCTGCTGCAGGACAAATAAGCGCGACACTGCGATAGGCTCAGAGCCCCATCCCAAATATGAAGCATCCAACCCACACTTTAAGCGCAGCGCTTAATCGGCTCATCGCTACCATCACCACCACCGCCCTCCACCATCACGATAAAAGTAAACACATTCGAACGAACAACTGACGATAGAATACGCAAACACGGTAATTGTTGCGCCTCCCGCATTGAGCCGCCATACCGTTGTCGTCGCCGAGACTTTGCGATGAGGCAGGCCTCGAATCCTTTCGCTTGAGCACATCCAATTGTGGATATTACGCCGCCATGGTTACCACAATGAACGCGTCCTCCAGGTGGAGCGGCAAGCGGCAAAACGTCTTCAAGTCTGTCTTTGACACGGAAATATCGCAGCCCACTCCGTACTCGACACCATCTCAGAGGTTCGCCTCCCAGGGAGAGCCATTCGGCGGTCCCCCACCTCCGCCCTCACCAGCACACCATCAGTCGCCCTCGCGCGCCCACTTCGCCAGCAGCAGCAAACCTTCGGATTCTCAAAGCTCGCTTCTATCAACCCGCTCGAACGCTCTTCCTTCCAATCAAGCCAACGACCAGATTAGGTGGGATCGAGCGTGGCACGTGGTGACAACCCGTATTCAACTTCCCCCATCGGTGGCCGCTGAGGACTCATTCGGCACCCTGGCTCCCGAGTCTCAAGATTACGATGCGGACTTCTACGACAGTCTTAGTCTGGTTCTCCATTCCGGGAAGCACGCCCAGCACGCCGCCGCCACCGAAGACATCCTCTCCTGGCATACCCAGCAGGTCCGCCACCACTTCGCCCAACACGTCCTCCCCCTGTTATCTGCATGCACCACATACGGCGACCAGGCTCAGGTACTCCTCGGAAGTATCCATACACTGGAGGCAGCTCACCGCCAGTATCTCTATGGGCTGTCCCTCATCGTGCGGGGCCTCGACAACAAGCGTGCAAGCATCGCCGCCGACAAGTTCAGGCGTGATTTACACGCAGTCGTTGGCAACTCTATGTCGCAGGCGCTTATGGAATCCCTCCGAGCCGTTTTGGGTCGCTTAACGAGGGTAATACTGGGCATGCAGGCTCGGTCTTCCTCCGGGGCATCTCGCGGAATCGACTTGCAAAGGAACAGTCAGGCAGCAGTACCGACACCAGCACCCGCGATGGCAGCGCGGCAAGAACTCCTGCAGCTGATCGAGACAATGCACAAAGTTGGACTTGCCGGGGAGAGGTTCCAGGTTTTACTCGCCGAGCTGATGGACGCCATGATGGTCGAGCATGTAAAAACATCCTTCGGTGGCGTTTGGACGCAGTCAAACGCAGGTAGCGGGAAGGATGCTCCGCGCGCCTCGTCGGTTTCTCGCCCTGCGAAGGTTGGCACGCCTTCGCACAGCATCACAGCACTCTGCGATTGGGTCGAGAACCACTACTCGCGGCTAGCAGTTGAAGTGTTTGCCCGCCCCGGCAGCGGGGATATTGCTTGGGCCGATGTCGAGAAGTGGAAGGAGATTGCAATCGGCCGCTTGGCCGTCATGCGCATCCATGAACTTTTCGACATTGTCCTGCAGTGGCCTGAAAGCAGAGGAGCCCTGGACGACCTCCGCAGCGCTATCACCACGCCTCAGAGACGCTTGCAACTGACGGATACATTTTCGGCTGCACTGCAGAAACGGCTATTGCATCCCGGCAGGTCGACGCTCGACATACTCCGGGTGTACATCTCCATGATTCGGACCTTCCATGCTCTTGACCACTCCAAGGTGCTCCTGGACCGAGTGGTACATTCTCTCCAGCTTTATTTGTGCCAGAGAGACGATGCCATCCCCATTGTTGTCACGGGACTCTTGTCCAGTCCGGACGACATCCACACAGAAGCAAGCAAAACGAAGCTCGTCGAGCTGGCAGTTTTACTCAATGATCCATCACAGCAGCGGCGTCCTGCCACGGATGAAGAGGAACTGGACTGGGACGACATGGGGTGGATTCCGGATCCCGTGGATGCCGGCGTCAACTACAAGCGTCCCAAGTCGGAGGACGTCATCGGAACACTTATTAACGCTCTGGGCTCACAAGACATCTTCATCAAAGAGTTTCAAAACATCATCGCAGAAAGGCTGCTGTCCACGCAGGCCGAATTCGTCCAAGAAATCCGCGTGCTCAATCTACTCAAGAAGCGGTTCGGAGATAACGCCCTGCAAAACTGCGATGTCATGATCAAAGACATTCAAGACTCGAAGAGAGTCGATTCCATCATCTCCAAGACAGTCAGGACAGGCTACATCGGAGGACCCGTCCGGAAGTCCAAGGAGCTGCCGTCCTACCATACCAAGATTCTCTCTCGGCTTTTCTGGCCGACGATGGATCGAGAGCACTTTATCCTCCCGCGACCCGTTGCAGAGGTCCAAGGGCACTACGATGGCGAATTCGAGCGTCTCAAGTCTTCTCGCAAGCTGACATGGCTCAACAATCTCGGGAACGCCACCGTCAGCCTCGAGCTGGAAGACAGAACTGTCGAGAAGGAGTGCAAGACGTATGAAGCCGTCGTCATCTACGCTTTCCAGGAAGACGCAACCTACAATGGACCTCTTCCCGTGCGTCGTACCATCGACCAGCTCGAAGAGATTCTCCAGATGGACGATGATCTTATCCGGTCTGCCATCTCCTTCTGGATCAGTCAGCGTGTCCTTCGCGAGATCGAGACGGGCAGTTTTGTCGTCGTGGAGAATCTGGATGATGATGCCAATGGCGATGCCGACCCCGCGGTACCTGCTCCAGACGAAGCACCTGTCCCGGAGTCGGGTGATCTCTCGCCCAAGAAGCCCAGCGCGCTGGACGCCAAAGAGCAAGAGCGGCGACAGATGTACTGGCAGTTCATTGTCGGCATGCTCACGAACTCGAGCCCGGCCATGCCGCTGGGTCAGATCGCCATGATGATGAAGATGCTGATCGCGGATGGGTTCCCCTGGAGCAACGAGGAGCTGCAGGAGTTCCTTGCGGAGAAGATGGCGGAGGAAGAGCTGGAGTTGGCGGGCGGCAAATACCGACTGCCCAAGAAATGAGCGGACGTGCGATATGTTGCTCCTCCTGTGAAGGGGATGAAGGAAGTATGGCGGGCGGTCTTGGTTTGGGCTCCGGAAAGGATTGAAATATGCCAGGCTTCTCACATAGTTGAGAGCACGTAGTGCCATACGTGACGTGCCAAGTGTGTAGACGGCAGGCCTAGCCGTCCCCCAATACAAAACATGATACCCATCATTCGAGCCCCAGTGATCAATCACATTGAAACTCTGAAAAGGCCATCATCGCATGTGGGATATGTAGCGGTGTTTCCACTGGCCTTGTATCGTGTCGGGAGCAACGTCTTGGTCCCTCGGAACGCGAGGGACAGCGATGGGGGCCGAACCCTCGGGTCTGGACTCAGCTAGACTTGGTGGTGCTAGGGCATCGACGACGGAGAGTCACTTGCTTGGATCTGAGATGCAGACGAAACGGGGGCTCTTGGTCTCGAGGTCACGGTTTCACATAGTCGGGACTTCTTCACGACGGCAGGAGAAACGCGGCTCGCCGGGCGCAGGACGAAGACGAGAAGGGGGGGGGGGGCACACCGCGGCATTCTTCGAGCACGTACGTCTACGTCCAGGAGAACCTTACCGACGCCTCCTAAGACAGATAGCCTTGGGAAGAATAGCAGGGTTGCCGGGATACAACATCACGACCATCTCTTCCGGGCAACGGAAAAAAAAGCCCGGAAGCGAATTGCCACCTCCGCTTGCGAGCCCAGGGGCCAACTGACGATTGTTCAAAAACAGTTACTACGGCCAGAATGACCACCCCGTTGGCATGTTCTCGCCCCCTCCCCCACAGAAGAGCAGAAAGCCACGCTGGATTTCCTAGAGAGCGCATGCGACAGTAAGCTGACTACTAGCTAACGCGCAAGTAAATAGACTCTGTTTATTCATTACGAAAATGGAAGCTAAACAACGGGCACGTACCGCAGCCTAGGTAGCCATGGATGCCATCATCCAACCTAAGGAAATTTTGACGTTGGAGCTGGCTTTAACGTATTTAGTCTTCTAGATCCGCGGCATGAGACTGCTGTTGATACCACGTCTATTTTCAAGAACGACGCCCAACCCCGGCCCTGGATGAGTTAGTTATCCCTACAGACAGCCACTGAAAAGAACCATCTGGGGGGGTCAACGCGTCTGACCAGTCTCTCATTCCTTCCGGGCTCCCTGGCGAAGGACGAGGTTGCATCCTCTGGGGCGTTCTCGGTACCACGACAAAGAGGAGGTCCAGTACAGCTCAAGTCGCCGGATACTAGCCCGGGGAACTTGATCACCATTTCTAGAACACTGTTTTGATGTCGGGGGTTCTGCTGTGAAGGGCGTGTTCCGGCTTGGTTGGTTACTCGTCCTTTACTGACGGAGGTCGACGTTGGACCACCCGGCTTCGAGGCGGAACAATACGATTCCGTATAGCATAACTGGAACATCCTCAACAACGTCTTTCATTTGTCCTTCTGGGTGGTCCTAATCCATGTGGCCCTTCAAGAGAGATAATGAACTGGATCACGGCTCAAGCGACGATGATGTAGCATCGATGTAGGGGCACAATCCGGGATTCTCCCTGTAGCAGCCAGCCCAAAAGGGACCGAAACAAAGTCTAGATCTCGTGTGCACGATCGATCCCCAAAATCATCCTTTTTTTCTTGATTGAAATGGCATTGGTGGTCGTTGGTCCTGTCACTTCCAAGACTGTGTGCCACAGCAACTCGCCGAGTCCATTGGCCCTGGCTCCCGTCACCTAAAGAACCGTGCAATGGCAGCAGTCATCACTGTCAGCGCAGGCGTAGGACTTGTTAGGCATGCGCCATATACGCTCATGGACGTTCAATGGAACGTCATGATCGCCAGAAATCAATGATAGTGATTGAGGGAGGAGACACTTAAGAAACCTCGGAGCAATGGCAACAGGACGACGAGCTTGTCTTGTGTCCGCAGCCGGTCTCGGCCTTTGCTTGGGGTTGAGGTATGTATCTTGCACCCTTTTTTAGTCTTCGCGACGCCAAGGTGTGGTGAGGTGAGCGACGACGCGGAGGTTCAGGGCCGACAAAGCCGAAAGCAATGGGGTCCGACGTCATCTGTCGTGGGAGTATGTGACCGGCGGTGGCCTCGCCATTCTTCCTGCTGGGCCCGCCAGGTGCAATCCAGGCACGGTTCCGAGTCAGCCATCGGTCGTCGGCGGACCTGAAATCGGAGCAGGAGAGACCCCGGGAGTGATGGACCATGGAACAGCCAACAGCTTCGGGCAGATCAAGTTCGACACAGTTTGCCCGTTTGTGCCGGTGCTGGGCATGTAGGAGGCAGGCAACCAACAAAGCGATGATGGCGTTTGCTGGTGTCAGAGATTACTGCAAGCGCGCGAGCTGGTAATTGGCACTGGAGAGCAAGGCCCATTGGACGACTGGTAACATGCCATACAACACCAGGGTAGAAGGCAAAAACATCAACAGAGCAAGGTTGGGGCAATAGTGCCTCTTCGTTTGCCATGTTATGCCGGGTTATCAAACCGCCGGCCAGCTTGCCGCATTCGTCGTGTTGGCCCGTCATTGGTGATGAAAATATGGATTAAGATCAGCCGTGAAAAACATTTAATGAAAACATTTAATGCTTGAAACCACGCAATGCCGGGATGTGACGTGTGGGCTACATGACGGGGAAGGGGGGGTGATTGTGAGGTGTGTGCACTTGACCTCGGTATCGTGCAAGCAAAAGGGCCACACCAGGTCCAGGGATCGGAGAGAATAGGCGGTGATGATATATATGCCAAGGATGCTCTCCTACGAGCATGACGATAGGCGATGTCGATGGGGCAGAAAGCCTCGCGAAACCAAACGTCGGACAAGTTTCATCGCTTCTCATGGCCGTCGACATGGCACCTTGCAGATAGGTCAAGAATTCCGAGGTTCGAGTTCGTGACGACCAACCCCCGCACCGCACCGCACCGCGCCGCACCGCACCGCACCGCACTGCACGGCCAGATTGTGTTTTGTGGTATGTGCGGCAAAAGGTTGCCGACGCAAAATGAATAAAAAGTTTGCTGGTACATGATGAGGGCGCCCTCGAGCGACTATGGACAATAGTGCACCGAGATCAGACATGGATCGGTACGCCTGGCGGTGGGCGAAGTTCCTGACTCAATGGCGGCGTGGGCGAAGCTACTACATCCCTGACGAGGTGCCGGAACCCTGCAGTGGAGGGCAATATGAGACGAACGTCGGAAGCCAGACGACGAGGCTTGACGGTCGCAGTCACAGACACTCGGGAAGAGGGAAGAAAAGGTTCGCTCAGGCGTACGGATAGTGTATCCTGTAAATGGTCAGGCGACAGGCAAGCAGGCAAGGCAGACAGGGAGGTCGGAGAGTCCACCGGCAAGCCTGCGCAGTAGTGTACGATTGTACAGGCGGAATGGTGTACAGGCAGTCTGAGGACAAGACATGGATGATGGATGATGGATGATGGATGATGGTTGATGGATGATGGTTGATGGACCGACAAAGAAAAGCGGCGGGCGAGAGAGTACAGTAGTACATCGTACTTACGATGTACGGATAGTGTCGACGCTTTATCTTAGCGCGAACCAGGGTTCCAAGGATCGTCGCGGGGATGTCGCTGCATAGGAAGGCGAATGAGAGGCGAGGTAGGCGACCGAAAAGGGTGTCCGAGCCAATCGATAAGCGTCCTTTTCGGGAGCTGGGTTGTCTGTCTGTCCATCTGTCTTGTGGTCTTCCCCAGGACAGGACGAAGCCGCGGGGGGTCAGTGGAATTCGTTTGGCATGGGGGATGAGGAGAGGGGTACCTGTACCTGTACAGACTCAGTAAGGTAAGGTAGGGAGAAGGAGGAGTTGATGGTGAGGAGGGGGAAGCTGGAACCAGCTATGACGTGTGACGCTGGCCGGAAATCCCACTGTTGAACGCTTTACCGACATTTGTCGGCACTTGAAGCATGGGGGGCTGTCTCTCGTCCATTGCCCGAGTCGAGCGTATGGAGGGACGGACGGCTGTTAGTCCAACGCCAAACGATGTCTATCGTACGACTGCAAGAGACTGCAGTCGAAGTAAAAGATGACGCCGAGCGAGGGAGCATGGCCGGGCCTCCGCCATGTTTGTTCAGCAACGAACAAGCGGCCCGGCACAAATGCTCTACCCTGTAGGTTCAAAGCCCCCCAAGGGGGGAGCAGCCCTTCCGGACCCTCAGGCTCCATCCAGGTCCACTCCACTCTTCCTGCGACCGAGTAACGAGAGGAGTGAGAGAGAATTAATGGATTAAAATAGCGAGACATCATCACACAAGTTGACAATGGTATGACGAGACCACGACGACAATGGAGGGACTGACTCTGAGTGAAGGAGGTATTGATGTAGGCTTGCACCAACCAACATTAGTTGGTCCGGTCGCCAGCCCACTTACCCACCCGTCCCTGGTAAGGTACGGACACCCTGCTAGCCCCCCCCCCACCTGATGGTCGTGCGGCGTGCTCGTGTGTGCCTGCGGGGTGTCTCTGCCGGCCGGCAAGTCGGGGGGGGGGGGGGGGGGGGAGGGGGAAGGAGGAGGAGCAGCGGTCTATCGGTCTAGTCAACCGGGACGGCATTCGGCGACTGCCTGCTTGACGGAAGGACGAAGCGACGGAGAACTTCCGAGGACGACGTCTCTCGACTTGATGTTCGCACTCTGGCAAGGTAGGTAGATTGAACTGGTGGTCGCCGGTTGGCATGTCGGATTACCCACCCTTTGTAGCCACCTTCTGCAGCAGAGCAGTGTGTCTGTGTGTCTGTGTGTCTGTGTGTGTTTACGTGTGCATTCGGCCATCGAGGGGAGTTGCCAGCAGTATGGCAGGGCAGGCTACCTTGGCGATGCGCTTACTGGGTCACCTCCATGAGTGCTGGGTAGGTACAGATATATACCTAGGTTGATGAATGCATTTGGCGAGGGGCAGGCGGGGCTGTTGCAGCGGCATCGTGAGTCTGTCAGGCCGTCGTTCCTCTAAAGCATGTTTCGCGCACCAAAGCCATGCATCTTGTGGACAAAGTGTCAAGCGAGGATATCGTCGCCCGTAGCGACCGCGAAAGGGTCCGTTTGCAATCCAAGGGAGCCACGGGAGCTGTGCCTCTTGTTGTTATTGTTGTTGTAGTTGCTGTTCGTTGCTGCTTGGGTTGGACTGCTAGCCGGTTGGCTGTGGGGGGGGGGGGGAAATATGCCAAAAGGTGTGGCGTCTCAAGTTGCATAAACCGGGGCAGCCACGCAAACACATGGGCCGGCGACAGGGTCGAGTGAGGAGGGGGGAGAGGTTGGCGGCATGAGAGACTTATTTTAAAGACGGACGACCTTGGGAGTGACTGGTGCAACCTTGCAAACGAGAGATCACAAAGGGCCTGGTCCGGACGCCCAAGTCCAGGGTCTCTCGTTCTATTCGTCAGATTGGCACCAACGATTGAATGTGATAGTCCTCCGCGTCTGTCCGTCTGTCTCGCTGTATCTTATCTTGCTGTAAGATGATACGAAAACCTGCTGGCGCTGCAGAGGACGAAGGGTTGGGGTTCCGCTTGGGGGTGCGGGCTCCTGTAGGAATCCGGTGCCGGCCTTGCCAGTCCTTATCAGTCCTTGTCAGGCCAGTCACCGAGCGTCTGTAGTGCCGTTAGTCTTCAGAGCAAGACTGAACTACACTGTAGGCAGTCAGCCACTGGGGTTTTATTTATTTATTCTGCAAACCCAGCCAGCTACGAGACCTGTTCAGCCACTGCCAGGTGGTTCTTTATTAGCTACCTAGGTACCTATCTAATTATCCGTCCTCCAGGTCATATATTGGAATGGCGTGGCATGTCCTGCTTGGACCGGCCGAGCTTGTAAAGGCTCATGTGAGCACATCCGAAAGGGGCATGGCCTGGCTTGCTTTGCTGCCGGGCCCAGCCTAGAGCACCGAGACTGCAACCATGCTGACACACATATTGGCACAAAAGGGCCGGCCCATTTTGGGTGGTGGTTTATGACGTTTAGTCGAATCTTTTTTCATAAGTAACCGACTAACTGTCGCACCGCGAGGCCTAAAAGGTTCTTGCCGTCTCTTTTTAACTTCCATTTTGATAGTCAATTCTTTTCTTGATTCCCATTTATATTTATTTTATTTTGTACAGGGTACCACTGCCGGCTGGGTTTTGTTTATTGGAGGCGGTGGAGGAGGAGGGGGTTGGTTGGACTGCAGTGCTCCGTTCGGTCTGATCAGCGGGCGTACGTGACACGCCGGCTGCTTCCGGTCCAGCGGTGATGTTGATGCGGGCCGGTGATGCTGAGGAGTCTGGGACTAGAAGAAGGAGAGAGGTATTGACGCTGATGCGATGGTTTTCTCCCTCCATCTCTCGCTTCGGCGAAACGTTTACATTCCACTTGTAGGTGCTTCCCAGCAGCTCTTCTGATGCCCCTCCTTCCAGCTCGAATACCCCCCCCCCCCAAACGTCACCGTAGAAACTTTTTACCCCGACCGACAGACAGCCCCTCCAGGTGGCATCGTAGTACCTATGCACCCATCACCCGCCCACTTTCGGTCGGCTGCGGCCTGCGGGCACCGGACTTACACGGTCAAGGACTCATGGTTGATGCCCGGTTTGGAGGCAAGGGGAGGGGAAGGGAAGGGAAGGGAAGGGAGAGCAAACCTTTTTGATCCAGGTCTCCAGGCGCAACCAAAATGAGTCTCATTTACGGAGTACGGTATTCCCAATCAAGCTGCCCACCGCACCGCCGCCACCACAAATGCCATTTACCTACCATCAACACCACCACCATTGCCGCCACCACAGACCTTACACTGTCCCATTTCATGCTTGTGACCTCGTCTCGTCACTCGGTGGCTGTCCTCTGACATCCTTCCGGGGAAAGGTGCCCTGCCGCCAACTGACGCCCGTTCGCCTCTCCGTAAGATCCGAACCATTCGCTTTCGCCCAGACACACCCAGTCGTTGCCTACCCGGTGTCCGCTGAGCTTGCTCGCGTCTCTCTCCCTCTCTCTTACTACCACAGATAGGGCGCTAGCCGTCCAGGCTGCAAGACGTTAACCTCAAGGGCCACCTCAAGGGCCACCTCAAGGGAGTGAGCATTAAGAGAGGGGGAGGGGACTGGACAGGTCAGCAAGTATGTAGCAGCAGCAGCAGCTCACTGACTCTTTTGTCACTGATTTGATGTCTCTTCTGCTGCTCCCCTCTGCATCCGCTTCCAGCTTCCCTTCCAGACTGACCAGGCCTGCCGAAAACCCCGCCGCGGCCAGCGTACTTTAACCCTCGTTGGTGCCCTCCACCGTCCCCTTCAAAGAGACGGAGCCACGCACATGCCGGGGCCGGCCCTGCTTACAAGTGGGACATTGACGTGCGTAGGAGAGACCGCTGCAAACAGTTTGGGGGGGGGGAGGTATCACTCAAGGTGCATTTAATGGTCTGGGTACGTTTACGGAGTACTCGACGCCTGATTACCAGATCCGCTTCAGCGTTCAATACCTACCCAGAGGGACAGACAAAAAAAAAAGGCATCAGTCTGCCCCGGGCAGGCCACACCGAGCTTCCCTGCCTCCCTTTATCCGCCGTTGACGCTGCTGATTCCCTCTCACCGTTCCCAACGCACCAATCCGTACAAACCAGCCCATGCCGGCTCGCGGCAGGTCTGATTTACATCTGCCGCCGCTGGAGCAAGCCATGGGCATGTTTACCGTGAGATAATGTAAAATGCGACTGGGGAGACACTGAGAGGGATGGGTGATCCTGGTCGGATGCGAGTAAGAGTTCAAAATCAGATGCGTACTATGTATTGCCTTATTGATTGATAGCTCTGGCTTATCTCCCTCCCTCCCGCTCTCTCTCTTTCTCTCTTTCTCTTTCCGAACGGGCCCGGCAAGGGAAGTGAGCCAGCCGGGTGTGCATGGCCGCCTGCAACCCCCCCAAAGGAGGGGGGCTCGCTCGATCCATCATTCATACTCAGAG
>PJEX01000064.1:132498-148623 GCA_005350895.1 Colletotrichum tanaceti
CCCCCCCCCCCCCCCCCCCCCGCCGGTCTTGTCTGAAACTGCGCTATCACAAAGAAGGAGGGAAGTGGGTGGGAAAGAGGCAAGGCCTTCATTTACCAATGGCATTGTCCGTTAATGCTCCAAAAGCCCAAGAAGATGCCCAGAGTTGCCGGTCCTCTTGCCTGGACAACGTTTCTGAAGACTCGAGGCGGGGGAAGAAAGAGCGGGAAGAATTCTCCAGTGTGGCCGTCAAAGACTGCAAATGCCAGTCAGTGGGTTTCCGATGGGTAGGTAGGTAGGTAGGTACCTAGGTGATAGTAGCAGTAGTACATTAAGTGGTACTTACTACCTTAGTAGGTAATAGTAGTAGGGTTAGGTAGGTACCTAGGTAAGGTAGGTGTGTGCACTCCCTACGGATAATTACATGTCCCGCACAGAGAATTACAACTCAACTGCCGCCCAGGCGCTACGGGGATTTCTTTGCCGCTCGCTGGCTGGTGTCTTCATCTTCCTCTTCAGGTGAATTCAATCTCGAGAGCGACGCTTTCTCGACACTGGACAGGGGGTCAAGTCCGATTTTGGCTGGTGATTTGACATGAACATGTTCCCCTACCCCCCGTCAACCGCCGTCGAGAGTTTGGCACCATCGATAGATAGTTGGATCCTGTACGGACGGATATCCATACTTGTACAAGATTAACAGGCCGGGTTTTAAAAATAAACATCCCTCTTCGTGCCTTGCCCTTCCTGAATTCCCGAGTACCTACTTCTCATGTCTCCACGTCACATTTGCCCGAACCCGCCCTATCCATCATCGCTACCCTATTAACACCTCTTTCGTGTGAGATGCACAAGCAAATACAGGTATGTAGAGAGAGGTATCCGTACTGTACGCATAGGTACGAGGTAGATAGGTACGTCAATATTCGCATGCACTCGCACAGCCTCTGCACCATGCACCCAGATCCCTCCACCGCACGCCACACGCACGTCAACAAGACTTCGGATTCTCCACTCCTTTCCCTTCCCATCCCATCTCCCGTGCTAACAAAACCCACTCCACGCCCGGGAGGCCTGCCAAGCGGCACGAGACCATCGCCCAGAGTCCAAAGCTGGGGAGCACCATCGTCCGTGGCTGTTTGACTGCTGGAATCCAAGATCCGACCATTCCAGCCTACCCTACGCTTGCCGCACTGCTGGCTGGACCTGGACCTGACTGGGTTGGATTGAATGGTCCACGCCACGCCACGCCACGCCACGCCATTTGCAAGTCGTTGCAGACCCAGAGCCGCCTCCATCTTGATCTCGTCCCTCGCCCCGAGCACCTCCCTTCTGTGCGTTTTCTTCTTCTGACGCATCAACGTAACGACTCACGCGTCAGACCCCTACCGGACAAGACTCCCCCCGCCTTTTTATTTTTTGTTTCTTTGGTTGCTACCCTCTTGTCAGGCTCGTACTTCATCCTCTTTGGTTACTGGCAGTAACAACATCATCGTCATCTTTCCAGCCTTACTCGCAAAACGTTACCGAAACGCTCCCTTGAATCAACACAAATCCCCCTTCCTTATTGTTTCGTCACCCGGCGTTTTCGTACTTCCTCGGTGCGAAGTTTCTCCTTGATGACAACCCCCTCCCGTCTTGCCGACTCCGGGAGCATCATGACAAGTCAACCAGCCCCCTTCTCTCTCGCTGCTGGAACTCGGCCTCAGCTTCAATGTGACACCCTTTGCCCTCAACTCCTGTGAGGTGCGATGACCTTCCTCGGGTGTTTAGCCCACTCTCCCATGGTCTCACAACTGAGTTCCTTCGATCGTATCCGTTTCTGCTCATCGAGAAACGAAACCGTAACGGACTCCCCCCTTTGTGGACGTAACCCACCCTCGCCTCCCGCGACCCCTCCTCCTCTCCTCCGTGCCGTGACCGTGTTGCGAAGCCAGCCGCGGAGGAGCACGTTACCAGCCATCAGCTATCACAAGCGCCTCTCTCAATACCAGAAAACCCTATCCCAAAACAAGCGATGCAAGTGTGTTGAGGCTTCATCTCGCCATCTCGGTTCCCCTGCCTTTTCCATTTGGGTCCTCGCACGCCTGCCGGGGAATTCCCCTCCCCTTCCTGCGCGCTTTTCTTGGTTTTTTTTTTCTCTTCGAATCCTATCTTTCTTGCTTTTCCATTCGTGACTCTCCTGTTTTACCCGCCGGTCTGGACTGTAAACCCTGCGCTTTGCCCTTTCGCTCGACATTCCGCACTCGGCTCCCATCGCGATTCCCATGTCTTGAAACCACCTCCCAAAAGCACGAGGAGGGACAAAAGCCCCGACTCGTCATCGAGGCACCGGGCTGACGGCATTGACACTCAGCCCGGGCATCTTCCGTCACCTTCCCGTCCGGCCCTCCACCGACCTGAGACCTTGATAGATGAGATAACAACCCGGCAACCCGGTGTGCCCGGTGTCCCCCCCCTTCACCATCTACCTCATGCAACAGCTCCATGCAAGAAGAGGGAGTCGGGGTCCGTTACCGACAATCAGGCACAGAAACCAGAATGTCCTCCGTCCGTCCCAGGTCCCCGCCAGAACGCACACCCAATCCGAACTCTCACTGGTCATCCCGAGCCATTCCCATGATTCCACCGCAGACGAACGCGCAGCGAGACGGTAGCCGGTAAATTGACGGCCCCTATTTGGTCGATAGACAGTCTCTAACCATAACAGGAAGGCACTGCCACCACTAGCCATCACCAGCCACTCACTACCAGCCATTATCGTTACATCTATCTACAGCTTATGCAAAAAACGCCCTTTTTGCAGCAATTAAAGCAGTTTAAAAGTGCGGTTTTAAAACGGCTCCGCCTGAGAGGGTTGAAATAGTACTAACCTACCCTTCTTCCTGCGCTGCGCTCCCGGTCGGGACGGACTAAGACCATCCCTTTTAATGACTAAGCTTGTCTGTGATGCTGGTAGCAGTGCCTGTGGCGGTGCTTGTCTGATGTGGTTAGATACCTATGTACCTACCTAGGTACCGTCAACCGACCAAAAGCTGTCCGTCAATTTACCCGCTACTAGGTACCCAGCAAGAGCGGCTGACCGGGAAGCCCGTGGAAACAAACATCCAACACAGCCCAGCCCGCCCCCGGACGGCGGCACGTCACAGCACAGTACAGGTACATTCGTACCTCATCCAGAACAACTTTATGACGGCTATTTCTCTCCATCACTCCCATCTATCCCGTCGCCCAAAAGAGGTCCCAAAGATGTAAAGACTAGAAAAATAGTCAGGATTAGGTACGCTTGACCTTTATGATGGGCCCCAACCAACAGCCTGTGTCATCTGCGGAAAGAAAAATAAACCACCCTTTTTTCTCACAAACTTAACCAGCAGTTACTGTCTGCTGGAACAACCTACAGGTTTAGATACCATGATCCGGGCTCGTATGAAGCGGATCCTCCCCCTTTTCTCCAATCTCTCTGCCCCCTTCTCCATCTACGAGCCCAATATCCCAATAGGTACCCCCCTCCCTTCGAGGAGGGAAGAATACACTACCGCCATTGTAACGCTTTTGCCTTGGAACAAACTGTGGGCTCGCGCTAATACCGCGTCCAATTTTCCATTTTTGTTCCATTGATCATGACAGCTCGTGAAATGCTCGCGAACCAGGCCGGCCTGGAGGAGATATTGAACAGGGATGGACTACTGGGTGAACCACCAGCCACGCGAAATCACTACGCATGCACACGCCCAGATTTCCAGTTTCTATTTCTATTTTCCCTTGTCTCCTCCTTCTTTCTTCGGTCGCCGAGCATCGACGACATGGAGATGAGCTCTGAAGCCGGATGCTAAAAATGCTTCTCCGGTGGATGCAACAGACTGGGTCCTGTAATCGTGTGAGGTGTTTCGTTGTATGTGCGTCTGTGTGTGTGTGTGCACTGCCGCAAGGGACGGGGATGCCATCAAATACCAGAATTTGTCTATACGAACAACGAGGGTTCTTATTCTTCTTCTCTCCTTCTTTTGTATGAAGAAAATAAAATCCGGGGATCGCGCCAGGTCAGGCGTTGTCTTCGCGCTTCTTGGGATTCCACCCACTCAATATGTAGGCCATTGCGGACGATCGATCGGGAAGATAACCAAAGAAAAAGCCAACCTCTCCCTACTGGTAAGATGCACCTAGCACTTGCACTCAACCCCCCAACATCGGTATGTCTATCCATCAGAGGAACGAATACACATGGCTCCGTTCAATCTGGACATTCGAAAACACTGTTCACCTGGTTACATCATTTTCAGGGATGCCATGTTTGTCCTGAGTCTGCAGTCGGCCGTAACATTGAGATATCGTCAGAAAAGAATCGATCCAGTCAAAACCATTTGCCGAGACGAAATGCGGTATAAGCAAGAGGGGTATCAAAACACGCGCCAGGTCGAAGAAAAGTGTTGACCTCGCGAGAGAGATCGTGCATATATTGGTTGCACGCCTCTTACTGAGAAGGCGGGTAGAAACTTGAACCCCCTTGAAGGGGTGAATGTGAGTAGGGCGATATCGACCCCTGGGAGGTGTACTGATGTTCATTGACGGCGCCTGGTTCCACAAGCCCATCATATCCCACCGACACGCGCATTGTATTGGGCTGGTGCAGCCCCAGAGCGTTGTGATCCAGTGCGGGAAACGGTTCGGTGTCTTGTGCCACTGACAAGTACTGTTGTTGGGTTCCCGTGTACGCTGCTCCGGGCATCCCCATGTCGTTGGCGTTGTGGTATTGCTGGGTGAAACCCCGAGCTCCTCCGTCGATGGGCAACATACCCATCATGTTCTGGGCCATGGGCTGGCCGTTGTTCGGAAACTGCGAAGTATACATGTAGTCCTGGAATGGCGCGTTGCTCGCGACACCTGCATATCCAAACTGGTTTCCGTCCTGATACGTTCCGTTGCTGCTGGGCATCGTAACGGGAGGTTGATATGATGATGGGTGTGTAAAAATGCGCATCTGGGAGGGTTCACTCTTGACGGTTGCTTCATCCAAGGGGTCTCGTGCGCTGAAGGGGGCCCTTGGCGGAGGGTCCTGCACGGGACTGATTATGGTGTCTGGTTCCAATTCTTTGGCTGCAACTAGCCGAAGAATGGGCAAGCTCAAATGTTCCATATGCTTGGCCAAGTGCACAGTCAACTTCTTCCACGTTGGGAACTGCTTGCCGCAGAATCGGCAAGGCTCTTCCTGCGGCTTTTGAGATGTTTCGTGACGGCACTGTTCAACCCTCTGCCATGTCGGATCGACTGCGCCGGCTCGCTTGATGGCAGCTTTGGTCTTGTTCTTGGGCTCTATGAACTTGTGCTCGCGCACGAGATGTTGTAGGAAATTGTCTCGGCGGTAGCACGTGTGCCGGCAGTCCTCGACGTCGCATGTCCACCACTCGAGGTGGCGGTGGCCTTCATTCTCGTGGCGCACCCAGTCGGCTTTGCGCTTGAATATCTTGGGCTCGCGGCATCTATCCCAAGTGCAGGTGAAAGGCTGCACATCTTCGTGGACATGCTTTGTCCAGTCCGAAGGCTTTTTGGGTTTCTTCAAGGTGAAGCAAAGCTGGCACTCGAATTCGGCCGGGAGGGACTGTGTGGGCGGCATCGGTATGCCCCGAGGGAAGCTCTCTTCAGTAACGGCACCCTCGACGGGAGTCGAGTCGCCGTCACCGGAATCAAACCCGGTGGACAGTGGGTCGAGGTCTCGCACGTCTCCTCTGTGGTCGAGCAGCACGCGACGGCCGCCTCGCGCCGAACAGAAGGTCCCGGAAGAGCACGCCTGACCGAGTCCGAGATGCTTCACCTTGGCGTTGAGAAGACTCTTGTACCGAACAACCTGCTGGTGGGCGATGCGGTCAACCAAGTAGTTGTTGGTGGTTGCCAAGTCCGGGTTCAGGCGGAGCACATGCTGCTGGAAACCCGCAAAGTTCGGAGAAACGCCTTCAATCAGCTTGCTGGACTCGGTGTTCAAGCCGACATCCTCGTAGCCTTCATCCTCTTCGTCGTCCTCGTCGTCTAGATCAACATTTATCGAGTTTCCCTTCGGGAGGACGGCAAGGGGAGGGCCGCCAGTCTTTCTCCACATGCCAACGAGGCTCGAGTGCGTTTCAACCCCGCTGCTTTTCGGCAGGTCCGACTTGCTTCTGGGCCTTCGAAGGGTGTTTTTAACCTGAAGGCTGGCAAATGGGCTCAAGGGGCTCTTGGGTGATGTGACTGTTGTGCCACCGATCGAGCCGTTGCGGGCATGAGTGGTTCCGATCGAAGCCACTCTATTGCCCATTGAGACGAGCGCCGTGTTGATACTAGGCGTCTGTGTCTTGGCTTTGCTCCAACTGCCGGTGCGAGCATTAGGCAGAAGGTGAGGCAGGCTCTCGCGTTTCTCTGGGGGCGGGGGTTCCGACTTGACATTCTCATCTCCATGGGTACTGATGGACCGCTTTAGTCGGTGGGCACTCGGCCTGCGGACTAGACCACGCAAGTCCTTGAGAATGCTTGGCCGGCGCCCTCCCTCGCCTCGGCTGATGGACAGCTTCTTCAACAGGTTTCCACTGGTGACGTTCTCCATGTCCATGTCAATGACACTGGGCAGGCTACGTCTACGCGTGCCCCATGTGGCCGCCTTGGAGACGATGGATTCGTTGTCGCACATTTGTCTGAATCGAGCAATCGCTGCTTGCGAAGACTCGGGCTGATATCTCTCTGCATCTGGTCCACTGATCGGGTGAACCATGGGCGAATCACCCCAGACACGGTTGGAGCGCATAATGTGTAAATCTGTCGGCGTCATCTCGCCACCGCGGGCAGTAAAATAAGTATGTCCAGGTTGGTAGCGATTCTCGGTTCTGTCGCCGAGACGGATGTGCTCATCATCAGTCATGGCCTCAGGGCTGGTGTGCAGGTTTGTATCTTGGTGCGGCGGCACTGCGACAGGGCCACCGTGCAAGCTGCGAGACAGCCATTGATCAACTTCCTGATTCTTCTCCTCAATCTCACGGCGAGTCACCATTTCGTTCACACTGGCTATCTCGGTAGCCGGCCTGTTACCCGGGTCCAGACCTTGCCGGGCGAACGACGAACGTCGCGGCGACGGCATAGCGACAGCTGGTTCCTCAGAAGGAATCAAGTCACCCGCGGAGCTGATGTCACCGTATGCCGGAGACGAATTCTCGTCGTCGGGCGTGAAGGTACGCTCGATCGACTGAACATGCTCTGCGGCATCCCTGCCCCACATGGATACAGTCACACGCGGGCTCTGGGCGGCCGCCATTGCGGGAGATGGCACAGCACTGTCTTCGCTCGAACGGCCGCTCCCGCTGGTGTTTGGCGTCAGCTGGGGAGCAGATTGAACGGCGAAGATGGAGATGGGATGCGGCTGGAAAGGCTTCTGGAGTTCCTGAGGTGAAATGGAAGTAGGCATTCCGTCAGGTACAAACTTGGCAGCCGTTCTTCTGTCGCGACCCGGCGAAGTTGCGTGAAGCGAGGCTTGGTCGGGGGTCAACGGATAGGTGTTGGCGTCCAGCTTTCTGCTACGCTCTTGGGAGCCGCTAAAAGCCTGCGAGACGGTGGACTGACCGAAACTATCGGTACGGTTTGCAGGGTCTAGGAAGGAGGGCGTGCCAGGCTCCGTCGTGCTAAAGCTGACGCCAAAGAAAGGGTCGCCAAAGAAAGGGTGGAGCCCATCGTCGATGTCACTGTAATCGCTCGGCGGGTACTGACTGAAGCTAGAGATTGACTCTGCTGGTGTTTCGCCGAAGGAGGGCGAAAGCGAGCCACCCTGGAACTGCGACGAGGGCGAGAGATGGTTCGGGCCAAAGGACGTGACAGGCAGTCGCTGATTGCTGTTTGGCGGCGAGGGATTGTGGGGTTCGCCCGCTTGTGCATCGTGGAGCGATGCGGGGGGCACGGCGTAAGTCGAAGCCATGGTGACGACAGGACGAACGTAAGCCGAGTTGGAAGGTTTTCGGTTCAAGGTCTATCGAGCGAGTTGGCCTTTCTTGGTGCTGGTCAGACGATGAGGCGGCAAAGCTGAGATCGATTTGCTCCCGAAAGTCAAAAGGCGCCAGACTCTTTCATGTTCTGGCATGCGATGACCAAGCTGGAAGCGACGGGCTGGTAGGGGCGAAGGCGGGGGGTGGAGGCTGGAGCGCGATCAGGCTGAAGCCGTATTTCCGAGAGTCACGAGTCCGTCTGGCAAAGGCAACACGATGTAAAATGACCAGGCTGCTCCGAGAAGAGAGATGTGGTCGACGGCAGACTTGGGAGAAGCCGCAAGAACGAGTGCTGCCAGGAGAACGGCGATTCAGCGGGTTGAAAGGCTGGGCTGGCCGTGCCTTTTGACCGGCGCTTAGTCTGGGGCGGTCTCTCTGTAGGCCGTTGGTACGGCGCAACGGACGGCTGGATAGTACAACAGGGGGGGGCAGATACAGTTGCTCAGGAGATGAGGGCGGCTCTGTTGAAAGAGATGTGTTTGCTTGCGGTGTCTGGCGACCAGGCGGAGTCGTAGATGTTGTTCGTAGAGAAGGACGGCCAAGATGGAGACAGTGGGACGGGCGAGAAGGGGACTGGGGCCGCGAAAGCGGGATATGCGACTGACTATCCGCGATCTTGTTTTAAAAAAAGCTGGAGGCTCGCAGGGGCGCGCCAGGGGGCGTTAGAGCAATAAGGGACAGGATACGGTAGAGTCGATAAGCTCATGCAGAAACGGAAGAACGAAGCGGGAGTGAGAGAAAGAGAGAGAGAGAGAGCCTGCGGCAGTGGCATTGGTTGATTGTGGCAGAATCGCAAAAGAGCCAACGATGAGGGGGTGAGCGAGGTGAAGAGAGCAAGAGGTTCTTGGGATGACGAAGGGGGGAGAGATGAATAGGTAGAATAGGTGTGGGCGGTTGGCAGCTGGGGGTGGGATGAGATGCGCCCAATGACAAGACAAGCGCGAGACTGGACGGGATTCTTAGTACCTACCTAGGTAGGGTACCTGGGTACCTAAGTGTCTAGGTTCCCTACCTACCAACCCTAGGTAGGTACTGTAGATACCCAGGTACCTAGGTGCGGTAGGCAAGGTACCTACCTACCTACCTTAGGTACCTACCTTAGGTAGCTTTGAAGACGGTAAGGCTTTACAGAGTTCCTACACTAGGTACCTACCTAAAGGAAGGGAGCGGAAGCCAAGCTTGGTGGACACATGCGGCTGCGGGTGTATCTTACACTTGAAGGTAAAAGATAAGGGCCCCTCGCGTGCAAGTGAGATTGGGCCAGTGTCGGTACCTTTTTCCTTCTTTTGTTCTTTCTTTCCCGCGTGCGAATCAGACAGTTGGACCCCGGGAGCTAGGGCAGGCGGACTGTCTGCCTACCCCCTCTCTGTCCTGGTCATTCTTGTTCGAGATTGTCGCACCAGCCTGGTTTCCAGTGTCTTGATGAGGCGAGTGGGTGGCGGTAACGACATCCTGGTAGGATGCGCAGCGCAGCCCACTGAAGCAGAAGCGGGAGTGCGCCGCCACAACGCAACTTGTTGCTCTGTTTTTGTCGAAAGTGACAGGGATCAAGGTTATGCGTCAATTGTGCGTATATTGAGTGTGTTGTGTGTGTAACTATTATAGCGCGGCTGGGCCGCTCAGCAAGCCTTTTAGAACCCCTTTCTTAGGTGCCTAAGGCTACTAGAAAAGCCTGTTGCCTAGGTCTAAGCCTATAATAATTACTCCTGTATCTACCTAAGCAGTCAGGCTGCACTAGACTAAATATAACTAACCTCTAGGTACCTCTGTAGCGCCCTTCAGGCGTAGTACCCTCTATATATATACCTTAATTTTAATATACCCCTTTAGGGAAGGGCTTCTTACTAACCCTTACAATCTATTATTATAATAAGTAGAGTGCCTATACACTATAAATATCCTTTCCTACCTTTATAAGCGTATATAGGGCGCTTAGCTGCGTAGGAGATTATAAGTCTCCTCTATAGCCTATACATTATCCTTTACTATTAGTGCTTCTAAGCATACTTTATCTTTAGTAAGCTCCTTCTTATAATTACACTTAAGAACCTCCTTCTTATTAGTTATATTAAGCTACTAAAGGAAAGTCTTATACTTTAGGCTATTAAGAGCCTTTATAAGACTATCTACTATAAGCTTAGCTAATAGAGTATATATAATATTAATACATCCTTTAGTAACTTCTTAATATAGCTAGTAAGTATAAATATTAATATAGTATAGCTTTATTTAAAGCTTTAAGAGCTCCTTTATTACTAGGCTAATAGTCTAGATATTATTATACTAAATCCTTATTTTTAGGAGCTGCTAGGGTATACCTATAGTATATATTACTATATATACCTTTCTAAAGGGTAATTAAACTTAAAGTTATATAATTAATTAGCTTATAAAAATAGCTTCCTTAGTAGCTTATAAAAGGGCTAGAAGCTTAGCCTTAGTAGTTAAAGTAGTAACTATATCCTACTTATTAGTATACTAAGTAACTATACCTCTAAAAAGCTTTATTATAAAAGCCTATAAGCTCTTTTAATTAACTAAGTTATCTATAAAGCTTATATTAAACGCTACCTTAAGTATATTATTTACACTACTAGGCTTAGCGCTATAGTAAAGGTAGAGGTATTATATCTTATAAAGGTATTATAATATATAGTCTACTGCTTTCTAGTAGGTATTACCTAGGTTCTAATTAAATCTTATAAGCCTACTAGCTGCAAAAGTAATATCTAGATATATTATTATAGTAGTATAAAGGATTATACTAACCTTCTATTAGTATAGGGTTATATTACCTAGGTATATATTTCCTATATATAGGAGTAGCTTAGCCTTTACTATAGGCATATACTTATAGGCTTTATCTTCTAATAAGTCTATATACACTAGAAGCAGCTTTATAGCCTTCTCTATATATATAGCCTATAAGAGCTAAAGGTAGTATGTTTTTTAATTATATAAGATCTTAAGGCTTAGAAACTATTAAAGCTCCTAGCTATCTTTAAGGTAGTATTTCTCCTAGAGGGCGCTTATCTTATGTATTGCTATAGGCTTATAGCTATCTAGGTATACTAATATATAGTTATTAACATAGAAGAAGAAGGTTACCTTATTCTTTTACTAGCAGTAATCTTCTCTAGTAATATATTTAAACCCTTATTTAATTAAGCCTTTCTTAAAGTACTTTTACTGTAGTAGGGGGGATTAGTGTAACCTATAGAGGGCTTTCTATAAGCATATAATAACGCCTTTCTTATAGTAGCCTAAGGGAAGCTCTATATAAATCTCCTTATTAATATTAGTATAGATAAATACATTTACTATATTATATTAGAGTAGGTTTAAATTAAACTAAGTAGCTAAGGCTATTAGTATTTAGAATAATATACCTATTAGTATAGTAGTATATATATTCTATATATCTTTTGCTTATTAGTTACTATATATTATAAGCCTTACCTTTATCTTTATAAGGCGCTTATACTTATTAAGCTTATAAGTATATACCTAAATATATCTAAGAATCTAATTATTACCTATAGAGTGCTTAGAAACCTCTCTCTATAACTTTAATGTCTTATAGCTATAGAGGTAGCTTTATTTAGCCTCTAAGAATTTATTTCTAAAGGGGTAGTTTACTAGCTAACTATATAATATTAGAAGGGGAGGTAGTTACTTTTAGTAGGTACCTATAGCGCTATATACCCTATAAGCCTATTTCTAGCCTACTCCCCCTTAACCTATATAAGGCTATATACTAGCCTTATTTAAGCCTTAGCCTAAGTATACTTTTAGATCTAATAGTTATATACACTATAGATCTATACTTACCTATAGAAATAGGTAATTAGTCTATACTGTTAAGGTATAAGTACTATCTAGTTATTCTTATATAGCCTTAGGTTTTTAGTGTATATAGCCTATAAGAAACGTAGCCTTAAAGAACTCTTAGAGCAGCCTTTATATAGGAATTAGAATCTTAAGGTCTTTAAGCAGTTAAGATTATTCTTACCCCTTTATACCTAGTATAGCTATAAGTATAGTAAAGAAGGTTACCTTTAGCAGCAGTATTATTAGTAGTATTATTAAAGTAAATTATGCTTTAGTATATAAGGGTAGGTCTTTATAGCTGTAGAGGCTAGTAGGCATACCTATTACTTTATAACTATAAAGGGCTAGGCCTTCTACCCCTTTAGCTTACTTAGTATACTCTTTAATCTTACCTTCCTCTTTATCTGCAGCATACGTAAAGGTATATTTATCTTCTTCTTAGTGTATAAGATGCTTTATTATAGCAGCTATTTCCTATAAGGTAGATTTATATATATTATTAGCTAATTTTATAATATTACTATTAAAGGTTATCTTCTTATTAAAAATAATGTCTTATATAGTAAAGACTTTACTATAGGTTAGACTCTATATATAATAGGAGTTACTAGAGGTATAGCCTATAAGAAAACCTATCTAGGCTTATAGGGCTAGGCGCTAACATTAATTTCTATAGAGCTAAGCGTCTACTATAAGTATATACACTTTATAACTGTATATATATAAGTAAGAGAGGTCTAGGTATATGTATAGCGCCTTATTATTTCCCTAGAAATATTTATACTATAGTTAATATAGGGTTTTCTAGCCTTATAAGGCTTATAGTATATAGTTATAAAGGTAGGTAGATGCTATATATACTTCTAGCTAGAGGATGTCTAGTAAGTATATATTAATTGCTATACTGTATGCCTTTTGCTTAATAACTGTAGTAATACGCTTAGTAGCTCTATTCTAAGCTTATATATTTAGTGCGCTAGCCTTAAGCTAAACCCTATATACTTTAAGTATAATAATAACGTTAGGGTAATATATAAGCTTATTATTAGTTTCTATGCTTTTAATCTAGTAGTTATAATAGACTTCTAAGAAGGTTAGGAAGTCTATAAGTATAGTTAGTAGTACCTTAGTAGTTCTCTAGTGTAGGTAAAAGTCCTATATATAACCTATACTGCAGTTAGAAATAACTATATAAGATATATACCTTATATAACTAACTTTAAGATTATAAAAGTTAATTATAAATTAGTTACTTAGTTTAGCTAGAGAAGCTAATTCTTATAGGGCCTACCTAGAAAGGCAGTAGCCTTTTAACTTTATATAAGCGTTACAGTTAATTGTATATATAGGTAGACCTCTAGCACCCTTAAGATATACTCTATAAGCTGTATTTATAATACGTTTAAGTATCTTAAGGCCTAGGTACTTAAGTCTTTAGTACTAAGTTATAAGGTTACCTATAATAGGCTTCCTATATATAGCTGTTATATACTAATTTCTCCTACGCAGCAGAGGCGCCTTATCTACGCTTGTAGTAGGAAGAGGTACTATTATAGCTAAAGTAGCTTTTTCTTTAAAAGGCTTATAGTTAAGTACCTACTAGTAGTAAATATTATTAAGGTAGGCTATAAAGGATTAGTCTACCTATTAAAGGCAGTTATTACTAAGGCTAGTATCCTACTAAAGGCTATATTAATATAGCTTCTAAAAGGCTACTAGGTTTATAGTAAGCCTAGGGTAAAGGGTAATGTTATATAAGGTAAGCTTTATAATACTGCCTCTACGCCTATAGAGCTTAATTTCTACTATACTATATATATTAATAGGTAATTACTATAAGCTAGCCTAAAGGAAATTACTAATAGGGGCTACTCTTAGTGTCTTAAACTAAGTAGTATTATTAAATATATAGATAGTTAAGCCTAAATTAAGTATTACTAATCCTATAAGGTAATACCTACTTTTAGTAGTATAAAAAGACGCTAGCTTAATATACCCTTAGTATTTACTATATAGTTAGTTATTCTTAGCTTTATTAGCCTATACTTACTATAGTTACTCTATAAGCTTAGGCTTACTTTTAAAGTGTATATTAATTATCTTTCTAAGTATAGTATTTAGGTAGTACCTTTCTAGGAGCCTATAAGGTAGGGTATACTAGTAGCTAGCTATATAGTAGCCTTAGCCTTAGTATAACTAGTAGCTAGAGTACTTTAGGGAGGGTATCTCTACTATACTTATACTAGACCTCTTACGCTTAGGAAGTATGCTTTACTTATATAAGGTAACTGTTACCTTAGTTAATAATAGGGTTAACTACTTATAGGCTGCGCTTAGCTTATATAATTATGTCTACTAGCAGCCTCTATACCTATAGCCTTAGCTGCAGGCTATACTCTAGGTATAGTTATTATTATCTTTATTATTTCCTATATTAGTTAGGCTAAAGGTACTATATCTAGCCCTCTTTATCTTAGGTGCCTTTATATATACTATTACCTTACAAACTGCTACTACTACCTAGGCTACTATAAGATTATTATTCTTAATAGCCTTATCTTATATTTTAATAAAGGTCTAGGTCTAGGCTTCTAGGTAGCTATTTAAAAGGCCTTTTATAAAGCCCCTAAACTAATCCTTTATATCTGTAGTCTCTAGTATACTACTAACTACCCCTTCGTTAAGGGTAGCTTACTAGCTAGAAATCTATTTCTTAAGTATGTTAGCGTTTATAAGGCATATACATTTAGTACTCTTAAGCGTCTCTTTATATACTTCCTATATAGTAATATATCTTTTAGACTTTATCTAGCTAATGTTTTCTTAGAGGGTATTAACCTAGGAATTAAGGTCTTGCTTAGCTAGGTAATAGTATAGGAGAAGGTTAGTGCTAATAGTAGTTCTAACCTATTTAAGGAGCTTATTATATACCTTCTTATAGTAGGTATATACCTTATATTTTTAATTATAGTTACTTTAGGACTCTTTATAAATAGCTAACTTAGCAGTTAATAGCTTATAGACGTTAGAGGCCTGCAGGCGCCTATTATTATTAGGTAGAGGGCCTATAGTAGTATTATTTTAATTAATTCTTCTTAGGTAGTTACTAGTCTCTAGCAGTATTAGTACTTAAAGGAGTATAGGAAGAGCCCTATAAGCAGCTCTTAAGCCCCTTAGCGTAGGATTAATTACTTCCTATAGGTTATTTAATTTTATCTTTAATTTTAGCTAATTAAACTAAAGGACCTAGTTATAGGTAGTGTTTAGGGTAATTTTTATGTTATCTAATATCTTACTTAATTAAGCTTATAGGAATTACTTTACTAAGCTTATTATAGTTAATTTCTAAGCATATAAGACTCTTAATTATTAAAAGTAATAAGGATTAAGGTTATATATTAATTATATGTATATTAAGTGTGTTATATATATAACTATTATAGTGTAGCTAGGCTGCTTAGTAAGCCTTTTAGAACCCCTTTCTTAGGTGCTTAAGGCTACTAGAAAAGCCTATTACCTAGGTCTAAGCCTATAACAATTACTTCTGTATCTGCCTAAGCAGTCGGGCTGCACTAGACCGAATATAACCGACCTCTGGGCACCTCTGCGGCGCCCTTTAGGCGTAGCGCCCTCTATGCGTATACCTTAATTTCAACAGTTTTATCTTATTTGTACAGCAGATGTTTTCACCTTTACTCTGTCTCTCAATCTGTAGCTAGACAGAGAAATTGTTGAATTAAAGGATGTATGCACACGGGGCGTACCCTGTGCGCATGGGGCGTAGGCCTAGAGATAGGCTTAAGCCTAGCGTAGCTAGCCCTTTGCTGAATATTAGAGGGACTGCTGCAGGCTTCTTCCTGAGCAGTAGGCTCTAGTTGTAGCCTTAGGCGCCTAGGAATAGGGTTCTTATAGGCCTAAGTTAGGGGCTAGCTGTAGGGTATAATAGTTATATATATATATATCTTAATATATATTTAATTAACCTATTACTATAACCCTTAATAATCTAATAATTAAGAGTCTTATATACTTAAAAACTAATAATAATAAGCACTGTAAAGCTATCTATAAGCTTATAAGATGTCTACTAATACTACTAAGACTATTCTTAACAGCCCTACTAACTAGGTTCTCTAGTTTAACTAGCTTAAAACTAAGGCAAAAACCTATAAGCTTTAGGATATAATTAACCTATTAATTGCTATATGTGATATAGCTAAGATACTTAATAAGCTGCTTGCTAAGCTAGAAAAGCCCTTAATATGCGATTACCTGCATGTAGGTATAGTTATAATAACCCCTATAAGTACTACTGTAA
>PJEX01000064.1:148723-169420 GCA_005350895.1 Colletotrichum tanaceti
ATGCAAGCAGTAGATAATTTACAGATCTCTATACCTTAGTAGTAGTATATAGATTAGAGTATTTCTCTATCCTTAGAGGTATTATCTCTATCATCGATTATTATCCTCATTCGTCAATACTATTATACTACTCACATCTTCTCCACTTTTATCACGTGATTTCCACTCTTACACTTATCTACCCTATCACATCTTAGTGTAAATACCCTTTTAAATACTACTCCTTTAAGAGCTAAAAGTATCCTAGTATATAAGATATACTTATAGACTGTAGCCCTTTAGCAGTAGCTTTAACCTAAGCTATAGCCTTTATATAAGGAGCCTAAAGATATAACTCTAGCCCTAGATATTAGTTATATACTCCTACGTACAGCAGATACCTTATAATATATATTATAGCTAGAGGATCTCTCTCTAGCTAACCTTCTCCTGTATAAGGAGCGCTGCATACAGTATAATAATAACCTATATATATAGGAGAAGCACTTTAAGCGCTATAGTAACCTCTAAGAATAGATATACTAGACTATCTCTACTAACCTTAAGCTCTATTACTATACCTCTAATAATAAGGTTAATGCTTAGGTAATTACCCTCTAGGCTTATATAGGAATATACCCTTCTAAACGTAAAGAGAATATATATATTATACTAGAAAAGGTCCTCTAAGTAACCTTAAGGCACCTAGGAACTAAGAAGGAAGTTAAGGCCTAGCTTATAAAGTAAGAAAAGGCGCTCTATAAAGCTGCTGCTAGCAGTATCCTAGGGGCCTAGCTCTTAAGTAACTAGTTTAACTTATTTATAGCAGCCTTCTAGAAGACCTATCTCTTAAGCTAGGTATATATATACTACTACACTAAGGTTACTAATACCCTTAATAACTGCCTAACGCTAGGATTAGTACTCTCTAATATCTAAGAGTTCCTATAGTTAATAGATAAAAATAAGTATATAAAGAAGGCTAGGTAAGGGGCCTTTAGTCCTACCTATACTAAAACAATAGATAATAATAAGAAGGAGGGTTATAGGAACTATAACTATAGGGGATAAGGCTGTAACTATAGAGGGTATAGGAGAAAGGAGGCACTGTTAGCTAAGGGGGTAAATACCCCTCTACTATTATAAGAAGCTAGTGTAACTACAAAGCGTAAGCGCTTAAGTATAAGTATAGGTATAGTAGAGATACTGCCTGTAAAGCATATAACCTTAGACACTACCTATAAGCTCTATATAGGCCCTTATTATAGTATTATATAGTGCTTCTATACACTCCCTTACCTAAAGAGAAATAATAGACTGCTTAGTAAAAGCGTTAAAAGGCTTATTAAAATATACCTCTAGACTAATAAAGCCCTTACTAAGAAGCTTTAAGTAGTAAGGATGTTAGCTAAAGGCTTAAATTGACTTTATAGTAGATGCTAAGGTAGGATTTCTATAGCCTCCTTTTATGTTACTAAGAGCTAATATTACTTAGCTAAGTTAGTAATACTTAATTTAGGTAGTAATATTTATATATTTAATAATACTATATAGTTTAAAACTCTCTATAGTATATCTATAGATAATTTTATATAGGCTAGTATATAATAGCTACCTATTAAGGTATATAGTACTGCAGAGATTAAGCTTAGAGTATGTAGGAACTACGTTATTAAGCTTACCTTATATAATATTACCTTTTATAGAGGTATTACTGCTAACCTTATCTCTTTCTTAAAGCTATACTAGTAAGGGATCTAGTAGGATATAAGCCTAGGTAATAATTACCTACATAAAGTAGATAAGTTATTTGTTATATATATTAATAAGATTTATAGCTAGTAGGTGCTTAACTATTAGCTATTTTTGTTAGACACTACACTTATAGCTATAGTCCCCCTACTAGCTATTTGCGTAGATAAGATACTATACCTAAAGCATAAAAGAAATACCTTTATAATAGCTACCTGCAGGAAGCCTATCCTTAGTAACCTTCTTACCTAGCACTAGCGTCTTAGATACCCTAGCCTAGAAGCGCTTAAAAGGATCCCTAATGTTACTTATAGAGTATGTATCTAAGGTTTTAATAAGCCTATAATAACAGTTAACTGTAAAACTTATGCCTTAGGTAAGGCCTATTATATCGTCTAGGTAAGGCCTATTATATAGTCTAAAGGAGCCTATAAGAGTTAGCTATCTATATAAAGCCTAGTAACTACCTTACAGTTAACTTTTATAACCTTAAGGTAGGCTATATAAGCTACTGCTTCTATATACTCTTTTTAGACTGCATAATAGGCCTAACTTAGGACTTTTACCTTTATACCTATAAGACAGATATACTGCTTATAATAATTATAGACTTCTTTACTATACTTAAAGTATACTACAGTTATAAGGTAAAGGTTATTAAAACTAATAATAAGCTAGCTAATAATAATAAGGTTTCTATAAGCCTTAATGTATACAGTATATATATTAAGGTAAGCGCCTTAAATACCTAAGTATAAAATAGCACTATAGAGTGTATTACAGCTACTATTAAGTGTAAGGCTAGGTATATAGCTATTTACACTAAGCTTCCTAATATCCTTTAGCCTAAGATTTATGCCTCTATAACTTACCTTTATAACTGTATACTATAAGCCTCTTGTAGTTAGAAGACTCTATACTAGTTATAGTATAAGCACTTCTAGGGGGAAGATGCTATACAATTTACCTAGCTAGACCTTTTATATTTAAGAGTCTTTAGCTGTAAAGTGTATACACTTATAGCAGATACTTAACTTTACTGTTAGTGCCTAAAAAGGCTTACCCTATATATATAGATAGGTTATCTTATTAGCTATACTTTAAGTAACTTATACTACATTTAGAATCCCCTTTATAGTAAAGTATTTATAATAAGAGACATTATCTTTAATAAAAAACTTATCTTTAATAGTAACCTAAAGGCCCTTACTAAGGATATTTATAAGTTAGACCTTTAAGATATTTAATAAACAATTAACTGCCTTATTCTTAAAGGCTAGTATAATATAACTATATCCTATATAGCTAATAAGGAGGCTAATAAGATCTATAAAGACTATAATAAAGCTAAGGGGGTGCCTTTAGGCGCTACCCTAAGCGCCTTAAGTATAGTAGAGACTCCTTCTAATAGGCCTCCTACCCTAGTGCTATATACTAAGTCCTAGTTTAAGCTTATAATGCTGCTATAAATACCCTTAAGATTAGTGTTTCTTGCTACGCTTACAGCAGTATTTATAGAGGGGTAGGAAGAATCTTAATAAGCTAATAAAACCCTCTTTCTAACGCACTACTAGTAGTTATATATATCCTTTAAGGCTGCATTTCTTGCTAGGTGTATATATAATAAGCATTCTTATATATATAACTCTATAAAAACTAAGCAAAAACTAATAGATAGTATAGGAACGCCTAGGTTATAGGCTAGCCCCCTATAAGACCTTATATAATATATTAACTAATCCCTAGAATACCCTTATATAATAGGATTATATAGTCTAGAGCTAGCACTTATAGTATCTCTAGAGGGAGCCTATTATAAGGCTAATACCCTGTGTAGTACCTACTAGAAGGAACTCCTACTACTCCCTATATTGTATAGTTAACTCTAATACTATCCTCTTAAAGATACCTTTTGTAAAGCTAAAATATTATACCTTAATAGCTATATAACCTTATACTTATAGTAAGAGGTATCTAAAGCTTCTGTATGTAGTAATTAGATTCTTAGTTACTATTAGGTCTATACCTATAAGCTTAATAAGTATAGCTACCTTAGTAAAGTAAAGGCTAGGCTTATAATATAAGGTAACTAATAAGCAAAAGATAACTAAGATATATATACTATAATGCTTATAGGTATGTCTTTCTAGATCCTAATAGCTATAGCTGCCTGCTTTAATTATAAGCTGCTCTAATATAATGCAGTAAACGTATTTATATATATAGATATTAATAAGAAAATATATATAGAGATACTACCTAGATACTATAAGAAAGGCGTTATCCTATGCCTTTAGAAAGCCCTCTATAGGCTTTACTGTTTACCTATACTCTAGCAAAAGTATTTTAAGAAGGGGCTTATAGCGTAGGGCTTTAAACGTATAGCTAGAGAAGAATGCTACTAGCAGAAAGGAGAGGTTACCTTCTTCTTTTATGTTAACAATTACATCCTTACCTTCCTAAAGGCTAATAAGCTTATAGTAATAGATAAGCTATATATGCTTTAGACTAAATACTACCTTAAAGGTAGTAAAAACCTCTAGTAGTTTCTTAGCCTTAAGATTATATATAACTAAAAGACCTATTACCTATAGCTCTTATAGGCTATATATACTAAGAAGTATAGGAAACTACTTTCTATATATACTAATGTTATAGATAATAATAATACCTAGTATACACCTATAATAAAGGAGGAGCTGCTACTGTATAAAGATAATATACCTCTAGTAGAGATTTACTATTATTAACGTAAAGTTAGCACTATCCTTTATGCTGCTATAATAATATACCTAGATATTACCTTTACTGTAAGTAGGCTTATAAGATTTAATTAAAACCCTTTAGATATATACTAAAAGGCTACTAATAGAGTCCTTTAATACCTCTATAAAATGTAATACCTTTACCTCTACTTTAGCGCTAAGCTAGGCAGTAAAGATAATACCTTTAAAGTTACCTCTAATATAAGCTTTAGCAATAATACTCTAACCTAAAGAAGCTTATAAGCCTTTATAATAAAGCTTTTTAGAGGCCTTATTATATAGTAAGCTAATAGATAAGATATAGTTATAACCTTAATAATAGAAGTAGAGCTACTTATACTTACCTAAGCTGCTAAAGAGGTGCTTTTTATAAGCTAATTAATCTTATAACTTTAGATCTAACTACCTATATAGTATAGAGACTAATCTATATATATATTAATAAAGGTAATACTAATAAGAGTATAAATTTAGTGTAATAACTAGCAGATAGTAAAGCTTATTATAAGTAAGATTTTATAACTATATACTAAGCTCTACTACATTAATATTTATAACTACTAGCTATACTAAGAATTTACTAATAGCTATATAGATATTATATATACCCTATTAATAGAGCTTATAGTAGATAGCTTAATAAAGGCCCTTAAATTAGTAAAGTATAATGCCTTCCTCCTCTAGCTTAATATAACTAATAAGAAAGAGGTTATTAAGGCTCACTATATAAGAGATCTTGTAATTAATAAAGCCTGCCTGCAGGCAGAAATAACTAAGCCTAATGTATAGGCAGTAGAAGAAACAGTCTTATAAGTATATAAGCTAGCAGGAAAAGCCTTCTTATATATGCTAAGATAATATAATATTAATGCCCTTTCTGCAGCCTGTAGAGGCTGTAAAGAAGTCTTTCCCTAAGGGGGTATGTTAAATTAAAGGATATATGTATACAGGGTATACCCTATACGTATAGGGCGTAGGCCTAGAGATAGGCTTAAGCCTAGCGTAGCTAGCCCTTTGCTAAATATTAGAGGGACTGCTGCAGGCTTCTTCCTAAGCAGTAGGCTCTAGTTGTGGCCTTAGGCGCCTAGGAATAGGGTTCTTATAGGCCTAAGTTAGGGGCTGGCTGTAGGGCACAATAGTTACATACACACACATCTCAATACACATTCAATTGACCTATCACTGCAACCCTTAATAATCCAATAGAAATAGACGACACTAGTAAACAGTGGAAATTTTCGCGGAAACAAGGTTCTTAGCCTGTTGCTTTATCTGTCATTATCTTTAGGGCTAGATTTGCTCTCTAATACTATATTAAACTGTTAAACTCTGTTCTAAAATATTAGTTAGAAACTAAGTAAATGCTACGCTAGGCTGTTTTTAGGCTATACTTTTATAATTTTAGTTTATGCTTATAGGTATCCCTGCATTAGCTATATACCTTAATATAAATAACTTTCTACTACTTAAAAAGGGTAAAGATCTATAATAAATACCCTACTTCCTATATAAACAGTTTAATGCTGCTTTCTTAGTTTAAAAGTACTTTATTTTAGTATTAGACTGTATTAAAGTATAGCTGCTAATAATAAAGAGGTACTACTAGTAATAGCTAATGTAATAGTAGCTACCTATATAGTAATAATAAGCCTATATAATAATAGGTAGTTAGAAAGATAAGTTATTAATAAGGGTAGTATAGTAGCTATAATAGTATATTACTAAAAGCTCCTTTATAGGTTAAAGAGGTATTTCTATAAGCTTTTTTATATAATAAAACATTAGTTTTATACTCTAGTAAAATAGATAAGAAAGAAAACACCTATTTATTCCTCTAGGTATCTGTTATTATAGTAGAAGATATTATTTATTTTACTTCTCTTAGTAACTAGTAGTATATAATAGAGTATTATATATTTCTTTAATGTTAGTTAGTTAATAATTTTAATAGTATAAAATAAGATCCTGCTATATCTTATATAACTCTATAAAGAGTATATCTAACTAGTTAGTAATAATAAGCTATTAGTAGATATTAAGCTCTATCCTAAGCAATAAGACTTTACTAGTTATATAGGAGCTATTAATAGTATACTTATTAGTGCTTTTATTATAGAGGATAATTAATAGGTATAGTGTAGCTAAAAGGGTATAGTCTTATAAAATGTATTTACTGTAGTCTACTTTAATAAGAGCTTTATGTATATGCTTACTAGGGCTGAAGGCTTAATTTATAACGCTAGCCTTATTAACTATACTCTTAGTAGAGGTTTTAGTGTACTAGATAGTTAGTATTTCCTAGTAGATATAGGATTTAGAGGGTAAAATAGGCTTATTATCCTATATCCTAGGATGTGTTATTATCTATAAGACTAGAGGGATAGAAATAGACTACTAAGGATAAAGAAGGAGCTTTTTAACTTACGTTACTGCTACCTTTAAGTTATTATTAAGTAGGTATTTAGCTACTTAAAGTAAAGATAGTAAATTATTTAGCTAGCAGTACCTAAGTACTGTATAAAGACATAAGTAGTAATTATATATATAGTAACTAAGCTATATAACTTTATGCTTTATTACCTAGCTAAAAGAGATAGTTACCTAGATAAATTAACTAACTTTAGGCTGCTAAATAGGTAGCTAGTAAGAAGGAGGGTAGATAGGTTATATAGAGGAAAAATAATAGCCTAAATATAGTCCTATATAGCTTAAAAGATATAGTAGAGCTAGCTTTAAGCCTAGTAGTAAAAGGAGGAAAAAGTAATATAGGTAAAAGGAGGAAAAAGTAATATATAAAAAGGAGGAAAAAGTAATATACTTTTTATATATAACTGCCTACTATAGTAATAAAAATAATAGCCTAAATAATAGCCTAAATAACAGCCTAAATAACAGCTTAAAAAAAACCTCCTTTTTCTAACTACTTAACCTCCTTTATACTACTAAAAACCTATCCTTTTTAACCTACTTAACCTTATTCTTAAAGGCTGTATTATAAGCTAACTCCTTTATGTATACCTTTTTAAGCTTATTATTAGGTAAGAGGTTCTAATATACTACCTATAGTATAAGCTATTTATTATGTTTTTTTATTAACTTCTGTAAGGTAGCTAAATACACTTTCTTTAGTAGCTCTATTTAAAATCTTAAGAAGTTAGTAAGGGCCTTTTAGACTGCTGCCTTATTACATAAGGGTACCCCTATTAGCTCCCTTTTGCTCTTAAAGAAGCTCTTCCTAAGGTCCTAAATTAACTAGCTAATGTATATGTTAGCCTTAGTAGCTAAAACCCTGCCTTAGCTATATAACTTAAGGGGTATAAAGCCTAGTTAGTAGAGGGAAGTTAGTAATAAGGTTAATAAGGTAGGTATAGTTAATAGCGAATAGTGACTTAGCTAATTCTCCTCTAAAAAGATAACCTTATCCTCCTCCTCCTCCTCCTCCTTATTATTATTATCCTTATTAACCTCTTATTAGGCTATAAATAAGGCTACTATATAAATACTGTTACCCTTACTAACTATAGTTAGCTATATCTCTTAGTATATAGCTAGTATACCTAGCCCTTTCTTAAAGACCTATCTACCCTTTAGATAGTTAATAAGAAAGTCTTTTTTAGCCTCCTTAGAGTAGTATACCTTACTATCTTTATTATTATAAGTATTACCTAATTAATAGGTAATTAATACCTAGGTATTATACCTTTTCTTCTTAACGTTATATTTACTAGCTAACTAGCTACTAGTTACCTAATAGTAAAAAAACTATCTCTTAGTATTTACCTTCTTTATAAGCTTATTAAATACTAGCTTTTAAATAGCTACCTTTTTTATACTTAGATTATTATTTTAAGAGAGGATAAGTAATTTACTTATAAAGCAGGCTATTAAGTCTATTATCTATAGTGTATAAGGCTTTTTTTATATTAAGCTACTATTTATAATAGACTCTTATGTTAAAGTTAGACTAGTTAGTTAAGAGGCTACTGTATTACCCTACTAAGCCTACTATAAGCTTTACCCTACTTTATTAATAGCCTTATATAGCTAGGCTTATTAGCTTTACTTTACTAGGTACTAGGCTGCTAGCAGTAGCTAAATAAAGGCTAGTTACTAGGTAGCCTAAGCCTACTGCTAATTACTAGTAGGAAAGTTATTATTATTAGTATTATTAGTTATTATAATAAGGCTAATAATAATAGTATTACTGTTAATAGATATCCCTTCTTCTACTTACTAATTAGCTATCTTTATAATAATAATAATAATAATAGAAAGGTTAAAAACAGTAGGATTATTTACCTTTAGCCTTTAGGCCTCTTTAGGCCCTTTAGCAAAGTTACAATATCTATTACGTTAAGGTAAGGGGAAATAAAACGTTATTTCTAATAGGCAGGCGGTTAAGGCATAAGGATAATAGCAGTACGCAGGCAGAAATAACCCTTAGGTTTACATTGCTAATTAATTGAAAAGGTTACTTTTACTGCAGTACACCCAGCACTTCGATATAGTATTGGAGAGCAAATCTGGCCCTTAGTCCAGACCACATTGTGTCGCTCCCTGTCTTTTGCTCTCGAGCGTCATCGAGTCTGCCTTTGCACCACTTTCGCCCAATATTAAGCGGATACGGGAAAATATACGGATACTCCGATATCACACGGCCTTGGGGTCAGTTGAATGTCGCAGTAGGCAAGTTTCTCTTTCCCCAACACTCGAATTCCTCCTTCCCTCCCATCAATGATCAAACACAGCGCGCCTGCCGGACAATATCTTCCATCATCCATGTACTGACTGGGCAGGGGTAAGTACCTAGTATGCATGTAGCACTGCACCATCGCTGAGTCTGCCCCGCTCCTGTGGGTCGTTGCTGTAAATGTAAAGGCGAAGGAACGCCTATACGATGTAATTGGACAACAAACGCACCCTCCACAGGCACACTCGCTCGTAGGGCGGAACGGGGCCGGAGCGGGCCAATCAGATGAAAGAAGATTTGAGACACCCGCCCGCCAACAAGAAACCGAGGTATCGTTCTGATTCTTCCACTTGGGCGAGGCGTTCTCTCTGGCGTCGTTGGGCGCATTTCCCTTCAGCCCCAGCAAGGCCCCCCCCAAGGGCACTCCTGAGCCTTCATGCCAATCCTGAGTCCCTCGCGACTTACGGATGGATTGTATACCAAACACGCATCTTGACATATCATTAGGTTGTTCATACACATCGCCCCCTGAATCCGACCACGGCACATCCTCGTACAGGTGCGGGCTCAGTTAACCGTGTTACCTAGCTCCCGTCATGGCCTCACTGTCATCTCGTGGCATCTCGTGGCATCTTGAGCCAAGTCTTGAGCCCAGCCACTGCCGCACCGCCTCGAGCTTGACATGACCACCGGCCGACCTCGTTCGGATCAGCACCTGCTCACCGAGGAGGCGGATTTACGTCCACCGCAATCATATCCGCTACACGTCGTGCCAGTGTTGAAGGAACCTTGCGAATCATATGTCAGACCAGCAGACGCTTGATGTCATCGAGACGGCATGCGGTTTGACATGATCTTTGGGCCCAGCTGTCGACCGACATCTTGAGTGTCTGTCCGCTGATGGGGAAGAGAGGAGACCAAATACTAGGCACCAGCCTGAAGCTGATAGCCGCAAACACGGTTCCTTTTTTTCTTCCCGAGCCTTATCTCTCTCGCTTTCAAGAAGGAGAATCAATCCCCGCTCCGCGACGTTGACCGGGGAAGCAATACCTCGTAATTCTTCTGTGGGGTCTGGCACCATTGTGCACAGCCGCAGCCGCCATGACGGGGGCTTGAACATCTCACCGTCGTTGTGGGACCCATATGGGGGGAGGGGGGGCATGGGCGAAGCAGACAAGCAGCGAGTTGTTGGCTGGTCGGGGCTGCGCAGCGCCACAAACGACATCCTCGGAGTCGCACGTGGGCCCGTCATCTTGAGCTACCTACCTACCTACTTCATGACAAGCCGGCATTTCGGTGCTCGCCAAGGGTCATTGGCATGCGATTATCGCTAACACTGTGTACCCGAGGATGTGTGCGATTTCTGACATGATGTTTTCGGGTTTGTTGTTTGTTTTTCCTTAGGCTCCTCAGCTGTGCACGCACAAGGACGATCATCTCTCGATACAGGCTGGTTGTATCCGTAGATGGTGAGCGGATGGGAACGGCATCGCCAATTACACCGAGTCCCCCTCGGCGGCTAACACAGCTGGTAGCTTAGGGGGGCTGTTGGCACCACAGCGTCACAGCACTTGATATCCTGGGTAGGTGTCCGTAGGTGTTGTCAGATGCACCATTCGGCCGGCATCTAACGAATAGTCTGCCAGACAGGCCAGTCCGGCATCAAAAGTACCCCAAGTTAAAGTACCCCAAGTTAAAGTCTGCCAACAATGCGGCCGAGTCTTTTCGCCGGCGGGAAAGTAGCACAGGCCGCTGGAGATGGGGCGGCCCGAATGCACCTCTTGCCTCTTGGAAGTTGGGACGGTCTGCTTATCTAATGTGATTGCACCCGGCCCAGAAACTCTAAACTTCTCCGTCTATCCGTACCTAGAAGAATCGCCGATCCGTCCGTCTAAACTTCCTCGGGTAGGGGATGGAGCCATCTCAGCCCTGCATACCGCCATCCGTGAACGCCTGACGACAACGTCCGCCGCACAGCTCTCGTCCGGGCCCATTGGCCCAAGTCGCGACTTGACCGAACATCGTCTAACGCTCCTTGAGAGTGCACCCTCTCAGCTGTCTGTGCTGTCGAACCAAAGACCTCAGACGACGTTTGCTTTGCAGTACAGAGGCTCAACTGTCAACAACCATGTTCCAGGTTCGTACTCTCATCTCATTCTTCGGGGAGTCTGCGATCGGCGCGTTCCCGTTGCCGTTTCCGTTGCCGTGTGACTGGCTGCCCGGTCATGGTCGTCGGGTCCACAGCAAAGGCGAGGGCCGCGGGATGCTGTGGAACCCCCGCGCGGGCTTTTGTATCATCGGCGTATCCGTACGGATATTCCCCATGCCATTCTTGAGAGAGAACCCACATCGCTCACCGGCGTTGTTTCGTCCCAGCCCAACCCCCAAGACCATCTACACCTGCGACTGCACCGGGCGCGGTCTGTCATTTTGACCGCGGAGGAGTAAGCATGCCCCCCCTACCCCCCCCCCCCCCCTTTTCCGTTCATATATGACTTCGGGCCCTTACATCCTCCGCCCCCCTCCCCCTAGGCTCGTCGAGATCCGCGCCGCCCAGCGCACCTTTGAGGGCGCCTACATGCGGACCGCCCTTTCGCAGTTCTCCTTCGCCCTCATCATCCTCAAGATCTTCACCTCCGAGTTCTACGCCATCGGCGCCCTGTTCGCCGTCTACGGCGCCGCCGTCATGTTCGTCGCCATCTTCCGCCGCCACGAGGGCAACCGCCAGTTCTTCACGTCCCCCAAGGAGGACGAGCGCGGCGGCGTCTCCGTCGTTCGCAAGTTCCGCACCTCGGGCAACAGCGTCGCCCTGCTCACGGCCCTGAGTCTCGCCGCCTACGTCACGTTGCTGGTCCTCACGTGGCAACTGGTGCAGTAAGGGTGACGGCGGGCTGGGATGCGGGGAGGCGGTCTTTCTTTTACGATTCATGATGCGAAAGGGAAAGCCCCTCCAGGTTGTGTCGACGGTCGCCGAACACCGTCTCCTAGGCAAACGATCCGTCCCAGCGGTCCATGAATGAGACGCGACAGTGCGCCTTGGATAGCAGATACGCGGGCGCGCGCGCGCATACACACACATATATGTATGTATTCACGTGTGTAAATATATATATATATATATGTTGCATAGCATACCAGGAGCGGCGCGATGACCCACACGAAGGGCCGTGTCTTTCGACAAACGAGGCCCACGGTAAATGGGAATGATATTGGTTAAAAGGTGCAGCTCCTAGATACAAAAAGAGAAAACAAAAGAAATCGGGAAACACGTATACACTTACAAACATATAATCCTTCAAGGGCAACAGGCAGTTCAGGGGTCACGCGTGAGGTGAAGCGGTCGTGGAAAATCTCTCTCCCGGTATGATATGTGTGCGCGCCTGGAGCTAAGAATATTTAAATGTCGTATCCCGCCCTTTCCCCCCCCCCCCCGAACCGACCCAATCCTCACCACTGCCAGCTCTCCGATCTCAATATACGATAGCCGTTCAGGTCATATATACACACAGCTACAACTTACTTGACCGTTCCTCCCACCCCAGCCTCCTGGCGCTCGTCGGCGGTCGCATGGTGTGAAGCCGAAGCCGGGCGCCATAGCGGCCCCGCTCCCGTAGCGCGCCCCCCGTCGCGGCCCCACCTCCTCCCTCCCGCCAATGTTTGTGCACCTAAATTCGACGTCTTCTGGTGCCCACGTCAGTCCCCTGGTGGCTCAAACTCCGGAGTAGACAGTCCGGGGATGCGGAGTGCGGCGTGCGGCGTGCGGCGTAATACGGATGCTGTCGAGTTTGAGCATGTTTCGGGTATCTGCGCTCCTCCGCTCCCCCTTGAAGCGACCGTTTCTTGGTTGAGCAAGAGATGTGCCAATAGAAGAAAAAAGACTTCCAGGCTCCTGCCCCTTTAGATATCTCCCTCCACGGAGCGTCAACTTGACGGCTCATACGGGAACCCTTTATTGCGGACCCCAGCTTACCTCAACCCTTCAATGGTATCTGCCGCGGAAATGGAGTATATGTACGTATATCGCGCCCTCTCCTCAAAGCCTCCCTCGTACTTTTTCTTGTCGGGGTAAAATTTTCTTGCACAACAATCGTTACTCTACTCTAATGTCGCGTCTGACTTCCCTGTCGGACTAAATGCTATCGCTCCCAATGCGGATCTGGGGTATATTCCAAGTTGCAAATGTTTGGCGGTCAAAGTGCAATTGTTGTCCGCAACTGGTGTCGTCTAATGTCTTTCGCTTTCTTCGTAAGTCCATCCCTCATAGTCGTCGTGCGGTGCGGTATATGCGGAAGGTGGTGGGACCCAGGAGCTGTAACCAGCAGACGAAATCGCCCCTGAGGAGAGCGAAGCGTTGTGCGGTTCCATATTCGGAAACCTCGTGGCGATATGTGTCGGGTATATATCCTCGGACATTTCCGACGACTTTCTCCCGAGTTGCCGGTTCTGCTGTGTCATCGTGAGGTTCTGGGGCGGTAGAGGCGTGCCTCTTGGGTAGGTCATGGAGCTCCCCGGAGCAAAGGACGAGTATCCCATGTCGCCAGGCCCGTTGGTGTCCGAATTTCCCCAGTTGTCCAAAGGAGGAGGCTGGGACGCGTACGGCGAAAAGGACGGTGTGGTTGGAGACTGTTCAGTGTGAGACTTCCATGATTCGGTGTGTTCGTTTGGCTGTGTTGCGGAGCTGGGACTGACTTCTGGAGACATCCAAGCTGCCGATTGGTTCGAAAACCCAAAGACACGAGAAGCCGAGGCCGTCGCACCCGATGACACTACAAGTTCGCATGTCAGCAACTTGGGAAGACTTTGGCAAACGTCGAGACTTACTCGTAGCCTCAGGATAGAGGTTTTCAAAGGCGGATAACTGTGCATGAGGCGGCGCCATACCTGAAGCGGGTTTCACGGCATCGGAATGGAATTGGTGGCGTTGTGCTACGTCGGGGGATTTCCCAGCAACCATGGCAGGGGAAGACGAGGCAGAAGTAACCTTGGACCCAGCCGAAGTCCGCGATGGCGCTCTATGGCGCGGATCGGTCGCCTGCGGCAGCGGCGGCTGATCCACGGGGAAGAAGCTGCACTCCTTCTTCAGCCTGATGCAGTTGATGCATCGACTTTCGCCAAATGCGGGTGATGCTATACAGCGAATCTTCCGTCGACGACAGTGTCCTTGAACGGGTTCTTCATCAGCATCGAGTACACGTGAGTCGAGGGGCCCCCTCCGAGAGGAAATAACAGAGAGTCGGGGCGAAGGTGGTCTACCTACCACAAGCTACCGAAGTTCGGTGGTAGCCCAGCTTGTTTCTCTTCTTGTCGCCAGGTAAGCCAGACTGGTTTGGATCGGAAGCGTTGGCCTGTCGCGGTCTGGCATTAGGCGTGGACATGGACCGTTTCAACCTCAGACTCGCCTGTGAGAAGGATTCTTTACGTTCCTTGAGGGTCCGGTCCTGGATCCCCAGGTCCGTCGGTGATGGAACGGGGGCCGGCGCGCCGTAGTCGGGCGCGTAGCCAGGATGAGACACTTCCATATCAGGGCCAGAAAGAGGCAGGGGCGGAGGGTACTGGTACGACATGGTCGAGATTGACTGTTGCAAAGAGCAGCGAAGGGGGTGCTGGATCAACGGCTTCCAAGGCTCTCAACCAGCTTGGTGATGAAAAGCCACGCACTCTGGTGCCATAGAGCAGGTGAACTGACGAACGAATGCAATGGGGGCGGATAGTGCCTGGAGAAACCGACGATACTGATGAGTTTTTTGAGAAAGGAGGAGGTTTTGTGGACTGACGCCCAGATACCGGTGACCTGTCGACAGGGCTGAAGCTGATTTCGGCTGGCGGTTAACAATGTATCGATGGTTTGTATTGGTCAGACCTGGTCTTCGGATGGGGCGGATATTTAGGGCGCAACGCGTCTCAAGGCGCCCAGGAGATATCTTGACGGAAGGTTCAGCGAGTTTTACTTGTGGAATGCAACAGATCGTGCGTGCGGTCGATGTTGTTTTGTGTTCAGTGAAGCGTGGACATAACCGATCCGGATACAGCACAAGGGCAGGTCAGGGACGGTCCAATCGAGCGAGACGAGTCACACCAGTCCAGGTCAGCGGCACTGGCCAGATGGCGTACCAGAGTCGGGAAGCTTTTAAGATTGACTGGCGTCAAAACTGGATCGACTTTCCGTTTCCCACTCAACCTCTTCCTATTTCCGCAGGCTGATTACTACCCAACCCAACTTTTAGGAAGAGGGCGAGAAGAAGTCCCGACAAAGATAAAGGCAGATGTAGCCCGGGTTTTGTGGTTTCGAGTTTGCTGCGATGCGATGCGATGCGATGCGGCGCGATGCGTGATGTGCAGACGCATCCAGGGCGAGTTGGGTTGGCCGAGGCTTAGATATCCGGTACGTGATGATGCTCAAACAACGTGTGGTTGTGGTTGTGGTTGAACTGGTGAAGATGTCGAGCCCAATGTGCCTAACTACCTATATAGCGGTAGTATTAGGACCTGGTGAGGTCGTGGTGGGGGAAGAGAAAGAGTGAGAGAAGTAACCCTAAGTAAGGTAGGTGGGTAGGTACCTTAGTATAGGTACCTAAGGTAGCTTGGAACAAGGAACCAACCACGGAAGAGAAAAGAGCGCAAGATAGGAGGGGAAGAGTGTATGGAGAGAGAGAGCGAGAGCGAGAGAGTGAGAGAGAGAAAGAGAAAGAGAGAAAGGTGAGCTGTGATGGAATGGGAAGGGAAGTGAAGGGGAGGGGGGGGTCTCTCCCGAGAAAAGAAAGCAAAGGCACGTACCGGACCTGGCAGCAACGTTGATGAAAGACACAGCGACTGACTTTTTTTTCTCTTCCTTACTTTTTTGCCTCTCCAAATTTAGGAACTACGTTGGCAGGCGGTTATACCAATCAAGTGTTCGTTCCCTCTTTCTCGGTCATCCAGTTATGTGCTCGCATGACGATGGGTAAGACTAAGGCATCGACGAGAGGGGACCTTGACCACGACTTTCGGGTTGATCGACAAGGCAAAAATGGTAAGAGTACTGCGAACGAACGAATCTGCAAGTTCTTGGTGTGGAAGTCAGCAAGTGTCTCTTGGTTTTATTCCGCTTGGCATTGGTCCTTGGTAGCCCTCACCCCCCCCCCCCCCCCTCATACGCCCCCCTGCTACCCAAATTTCACCTCTTCTTGGGAGATCAGAACACAAGCCCTGTAAATCTTTGGAAAGCCTTTTCCAAGAGTTGTATTGTTGTCAATTTTTTGTCATGGCCGGCAAGACCTAAGAGCACGAAGCCTTGGCCACATAGGATATGAAAAGTCCAGAAGGGCCATAAGGGGCATTGTGATGAAAGACAACCCGGTAACGGGATGAATGACAGAGACAGTGAGGAGCATTTTGATATGTCACGTACCTTGGGCGTCCGTCCGGCTGCCTTCAAAGAATGCCCAACTAGGTAGTACCGACACACGGTTCCAAGAGAGAGGGAGGGAGGGAGAGAGAGAGAGTTGTGGTCGACAGCGAATGGGGCTGCGGCAGACGGCTGTATCCTTCCAGCGAGCGCCACCCAAACCGATTGGAAAATTTCAGCTAACTAGTCCAACGGACGTCGGGCGCTAGCATCAGCAGCGTAACGGCTGATGAAAGGCTGCTGGCTGGTTGTGTACTGGACGTGGGGGGCTGGCCAGCTCGTGTCTCGGACGACAGACAGAATGGGTTTGATTCGTCCGTTCTTTTACCGCTTGTTGCTTTTCTTAGCGTTGTCGGGTTTCGGTGCAGAGAAATGACGAGCAAGCGAGGTTGATAAACCGTGGAGGTGATGATGCCTTTTGGAATACTCCACTGGACGGACGGTTGCTCGAAGGCGTCGAACGCTCTAGGATCCTCTCAGGCGTCTCGGGCCGAAGTCTAGATGTTGTTGTTGTTGTTGTTGCTGTTGTTGTTGTTGGAAAGCTAGGTGGGTAGATGGTGGCGAGTTTATTGAAAAGACCCGCGGAAGATCTCAGCGGTGGCGAGGGATGCTCGTCCGGATCTTGTAGCTATTGGGGGATGACCGACTGTTAGACTGATGCGAACGAGCCCAATCTTGTAGGAGTCTATTATGTAGAGTCGTCGGATGCGGACGCTCTGAACCACCTTGAGCTTCGGCTTCGACCCCGGCATCCAATAATACCCCGTCTTCTGTCTCTTGGGTTCGCCGTGCGAATGATGAGAAGCACACAAAGCGCGGCAGGTCTCAACCAGAGATAGTCGAACCAACCTCTTGCAGAGGCACAGTAGCTCAAGAAATACCAAGTGGGGGGAGGATACAAGGAAGGGCGGCGGGAAATCAGGCAGCCGGATAGAAGGCGAGGAAAATGCAGAAACGGCTTCGAGGCACGGCCGCTGGATCACGTCGTGCCAACAAAAACAAAAACAAAAACAAAAAGACGAAGAAGAAGAAGGGTGAGAAAAAGGCTCTGATAGTCCCATAAAGATGGGAGAGGTACAGTGAGAAGTGTAAGAGAGTTGCGGATGAGGATGAGTCACTTGGGTCCCACGGGACGGGCCTGAAACTGCTTCTCGAGATGCGCTTGCTCCCAAGGACCCTGCCGTCTGTCATCTTCCCTCAAGGGCCTCTGTGACGAAAAGCCTTCTTTTTTGCATCTGTTTGTGTGTTCATGGTGATTAATCGTATTGATAAGCGCCGGATATCGAGGAAGGCATGGAACCAGCAGGTATTCTGTCTATGGTCTTGCCCCTTGACACTCCCTTGCAAGATTCGCCGTCCGTGTGCTGCGCATCGGAGAGTCTCCCCAGGGCGGCCAGATGACGAACCCTATGGAGGACTCTAAGCAGCAGGCGCTAGGTACCCGGCGTCTCATCTAAGACGGAGTGATTGACGATTGGCTGGGTGTTGTCGCTGTCCCATCTCACATCCCATTTCACCTTCACCCCCCGTCCCATCAAGACGGGGGTCAATCTTGGAAAGGCTAGGCAGGCCAGGGTCGGTTGGAGGGGCAGGCAGCTCTCCAGATGCTAGAGCCTACAGTACGTGTAGGTAGTCGTAGATGCCAGGGCCCAGCAGTCAGTCAGATACCTAGTCCGTCAATCAGTCTGCTGCAGAAAAACCAGGCACAGGGGCACCCGCACCCGCTCGTTGCGTCTCCGGAAGGCTGATTGATATTGGCAGATACCGGGTTTGTGGGTGAGACGACGTCCGGGCAGGGGAACCGAACCGCTGGCGTTGTTGAGCAATTTCTGTCTTTTTGTGTCGTTCAGTCGAACAGCCGAACAGTCGGAATATCAGTCAGTCCTGCTCTGAGGGATGAGATGGGTACTGGCGATTCTTGGTGTCGACTCGCGAGCCGGGCCATGTCCGCTTGCAGATGGATCCCGCTCGCCTGAGCCTGTCAGCCATGTGGATCCTGGCGGGAGGTGCGCGTCCAAGCACTCACTGGCGTCTGGTCTATTTAGACATGGGACGAAGGATGTGGGAGCTGTCGCGAAGGCCCCCCTTGCCCATGCTCGCCACCTATTGCCCCATGTTGTTGTGTGTACGGTGGTATCCGCCGTACACGTGTAGTTCAGCATTGATTCCCGCGGAGACTGGGTAGGTAGCGCGCCCTCGACACACATTGACTGATTGCTGTGCTGTAACAGCATAGCGTAAACGGCACAACATGTAAGTGCGGTGACCCTGCGCTGCCCATCATGCTTCTCGAGTGGATATGTGCTCAGAGGGGCTGAACCGAGTGTCGAAGAATACCTACCTACCTAGTTAAGCTTGTGTACATGGCATGTTCGTATACGGCTCTGACTTCTGCCCGAGGTGCGTCTGCCACTACACTACCTCTTCTGGGTGAAAAGGCTATATGTTGCTGGAGAATCGTCAGTTAGGTACCCGTCCGTAGCACATACAGCTGGAACACGCTCTGCCCAGGTTCGATCTAAGTCGAGGTGTGAAGGATGGGTTTACAAGTTACAACCGATGGCGGGTTGCGACCCTGCCACGTTCGAGGCCCTTGCGTCCCCCTCTCCCCCACCGAAGAAAGACCCCCCCGCTCCCATTGTAAGGACAAGTCGTCTGTTCTGTTCTGGCTCTTGACGATTGCCAAGTGTTGTTGTTGTTGTTGTTGTCGTCGTCGTTGTCTGTCGAGGGTTGTAGCAGCTCAACAAATCCGATCTGGCATGACTGGGCGTCTGAACCTTTCAGTTTCCTGAAAGAGCGGGTTGTAATTGGCGGGCAATGTCGCGTCGGCCTCATCATGGCCCCGATGGGTTAAACGACCCTTTCATCTCGCTTTTCTGACTCTCCAATGCACGCTTTGAGCAGTTGCATGGTAAGTGCCTGCCGAACCGCTCTCGACTCGACTCGACTCGAGCTGCTGGCACCATGGTCCGGTTATGCAACGCTGCGCGAGGACGAATCGGGCAGCATGATGGATGGATGGATTGATAGTATGGTACTCCGAAGTGTTTGTGTATTCGCAGAAAATTTAGACTATCGGGCAGACTCCTGCCGGTACATAGGTGGCCGATATACTGTACCTGGGTACCTGGGTATAAGGTATTTAGGTACCTAGGTAGGTAGGTACATAGTGAACCTACCTAATGAGGGTCTAAGCTGTGCCGCCGGTAGACCGTAACGGGGCAGGGGATAGGTACACCAGCAGGACCAGGCACCATGCGCCATACGCCATGGCGGAAGCGATGGTATGTACCCGTACCTACCTAGGTATGCACGTGTGTCTGTGTCAAAGTGACGGCGGTTGTGGCGCAATGACACAGGCTCCGGTTCCCGCGAGAGAACTTGAGAAAGTGACTTGGTGCCTGTAGATGCGCCTGCGTAATGCGCCTGAGAAGTCGGGACGAACCAGATGTCCTGAAGGCGTGACGGCCGTCTTATCGGGCGCATCCGCTCGCTTGTGAACGCCAATGCCAATACATAATAGGTACCTAGCAATGACAGTGCCGTATCTTGCCTCCGCCCTCGACTTGCAGGAGCCGATCTGGAGCGAACGCTGCGACAGCTCACAAAGTCGCCTTTTCCTCTTTCTGTGGTGTTCAGATTTGTCTTCCGCTGGCGCTGGACCCCGCAAAATCCACTCATCGTCCAGTCTTGGATTGACTGCCATGAGCTGGATCGTCGGTCAAACCTGGTCTGAATCATCAATCATCCCGACGTCTTCGGAACGGACGGACGTCAGACAACCGACTGCCCCTGGCGGCTCTGGGCAGCGAGGGGGGGGGGATCTGAATTGGATGCCATACGGAATCATGGGGAGAACGAGAAAGAAGGAAGAAATTCTTTCGTGCAGAACTCGGCAAAGGAAGCCCGCCCCTAACCTTGTGCCAGTGTTCTTTGAGGCTGCTCGTCTTGCATGGGTCGCATCTGGGGACTGCGATCGTCCTTCGAGATCTCCAGATCAGACAGCCGACAGGGCTTAGAGGCATCCGCCAGAGGACACTGGTAGGTATGTATTCGCCTTTTCGGTTTCCAAAAACTTCTGGAAAGGTCCAGCGATTGCCGAGCAAGGGGGGGGGGGGGGGGGGGGG
>PJEX01000065.1:0-71965 GCA_005350895.1 Colletotrichum tanaceti
GGGGGGGGGGGGGGGGGGGGGACGAAGTTGCATTGCTGCTCTGTGATGACTGGTGAACAGTTGTGGTCTTGCTGCAACTGCAATCTCTCAATTGGACTGGGCCTGCTGATGTAAGATGCACCCAGAAATCGTGGGTGTGTCTTGCGTCAGCAGGCCCAGTGCAAACTTTTACAGGGTCGCGTGAGACTTGCTTGTCTTGCAGGTCTAGCCGGCGACAATTGATTTTGCGTAATGACCCAGGCACATGCGTTCGTAATGAAAAAACGCGTCTGTTAACCACTTCTTCGCAGGCGAAATCACAAATCGCAGACCTGAATAATGGCCTGAAAATAACCACCCGGTTGACCAGCATTTACATTCCAACACTGGCAACTTTCTCTTCTGTGGGTATTTTCGGCTGGGCGAAGGGGATCTGGAAAAGGGGCATCCGGGCCGTCAAGAGGAGGCTGGCCCGGGGATGTAGATACTGCGGACTTATGGCTCGGGCTCCGGGCCATCGAGAGAGGCCAGCCCGAAGGATTAGAAGGGCCTGGGCCGTCGAGAGTCAGGCCCAGGGGAACTGGAGGTCGGAGGTCCGGCTGAAGCTTCCGAATCCGGCCGCGAGCCGATGGGCTGGGCTAGAAGCTGCCAGGCGAGGGGGCTGAGGAGGCCGAATATGGCCAGGAAAATTTTCCTGGTATCGACCATGGAAAACGGCGCGCAGGGCGCGAGCTGATAATGCTGACCCTGGCAGTTTTCTCTATTTTCGAGGGGATCTGGGCCGTCGAGAGGCAGGCCCAGAGATGCTGGAGATCTCGAGATCTGGACATCTGGAGATCCGGAGATCCGGGCCATCGAGAGGCGGCAGGCCTGGAGGATGCTGGAGATCTGGAGATGCGGACATCTGGAGATCCGGGCCATCGAGAGGCGGCAGGCCTGGAGGATGCTGGAGATCCGGGGATCTGGAGATCTAGAGATCCGGGCCATCGAGAGGCGGCAGGCATGGAGGATGCTGGAGATCCGGGGATCTGGAGATCTGGAGATCCGGAGATCCGGGCCATCGAGAGGCGGCAGGCCTGGAGGATGCTGGAGATCCGGGGATCTGGAGATCTAGAGATCCGGGCCATCGAGAGGCGGCAGGCCTGGAGGATGCTGGAGATCCGGGGATCTGGAGATCTGGAGATCCGGAGATCCGGGCCATCGAGAGGCGGCAGGCCTAGAGGATGCTGGAGATCTGGAGATCTGGAGATCTGGAGATCTGGAGATCTGGGCTATCGAGAGGCGGCAGGCCTAGAGGATGCTGGAGATCCCTGGAGATCTTTAGGGATCTGAGGAAGCTGGAGATCCCGGGAGATCTCTGGGGATCTAGAGGAGCTAGAGAGATCCAGGGATCAAGGAGCCTATGAGAAGCTTCCAGCCGCGAGCTGATAGGCTGGGCTAGAAGCTGCTGGAGGGCAGGCGACTTAATGCCCTGGTAACTTTCTCTTCCTCTCCTGAGGGAGCTGCTCGCAGGCCTGCTGGTCCAGGGGAGCAGGAGGTCGAAGGAGCTCGTGGGCCCGGGCCGTCGGATCGGCTGGCCTGGGGGAGCTGGAGGGCGGAGGAGGAGCTCGCAGGCCCGGGCTGGCCCGGGGGAGCTGGAGGGCGGAGGAGGAGCTTGCGGGCCTGGGCTGTCGATCGGCTGGCCTGGGGGAGCTGGAGGGCGGAGGAGGAGCTCGCAGGCCCGGGCTGGCCCGGGGGAGCTGGAGGGCGGAGGAGGAACTCGCGGGCCCGGGCCGTCAGATCGGCTGGCCCGGCGGAGCTGGAGGGCAGAGGAGGAGCTTGCGGGCCCGGGCTGGCCCGGGGGAGCTGGAGGGCGGAGGAGGAACTCGCAGGCCCGGGCCGTCAGATCGGCTGGCCCGGGGGAGCTGGAGGGCGGAGGAGGAACTCGCAGGCCCGGGCCGTCAGATCGGCTGGCCCGGCGGGGCTGGAGGGCGGAGGAGGAACTCGCGGGCCCGGGCCGTCTGTCGGCTAGCCTAGGGGAGCTAGAGGTCGGCATCAGGGTTTTGATCGCATAGGTAAGGTCTGTTCCTTGCCTCTTCGCCTTCCTAGCCTTACTAATCAGAAACACCCTGGAAACGTCTCTAAAGTGAACACTGATCAGTGTTAGGTGGAGATAGGTCGTCTAGAGACAGCCTTTCAGCCTCAGTGAATCACAAGTATACTTCTATTGCTATTACCTATAACTAATTAGGTTAGTTAGAATAGATCTATATATATATAATGCCTTACCTTTTATATAGGCGTAGGCTAGCTAGACTAGGCTATCTAGTCTAGGCTAACTTCTAGAAAGCTCTACTATTAACCCTTTTTCTACGCTAGATCTATTACTAATACACTCCGTTGCGTTGGCAGCGTTCGTAAATCAATCAACTTTTTGTCTATGCGTAAATGTAAAATGCAACGTACTGCAACGTACTACCCTCTACCCTAGGGGTATAGGGGGCCTAACCTATAAAAATACCTTAATTTATATATACTTAAGTATCTAAATAGCTTTAATTAATATTAATAATAGCAGGATACTATAGAAAAAGCCTAATAAACCTATAGCAGCTAGTAATGTAGAGGTACTATCTCTAGCGCTACTAGCTAATAGTACCTAAGCCTAAAAGGCTGCTTATATAGCTGCTACCTATATAGCCTTAATTACTATAACGCTAATCTAAAATTTATCTACTAGTAACCTACTAAGCAGTAGTTAGATAAATCATAAGGATAATTATTTAGTAGCTACTGCTAGTAGTAGCTACCCTATAATTAATACTATTAAAGCTAAAGAGCCTAATTATAAAGGTTATAAAGAAGAAGAAGGCTGTAAGGTAGTAAAAGCCTTAAGGCTATAAAGATAACATTATTAATAAAGAGGTTAATAAAAATAATGTAAATAATAAGAATAATAGTAAAAGTAATAAAATTAGTATAGTTAATAAAGGTACTAAAGATACTAAAGATACTAATAATACTAATAAAAATACTACAGCCTAGGATAAAGCTAGTAAGAATTATATACCTAGCTACTAAGAGCCTTAATTTAAGCTTATTAAAGACCCTATTAACTATAAAGATACTATTAACTATAAGATAGGTATACAGTTTAATACCCTTAATACTCCTTTTAATAATCCTTTTAGGACCCTATTATAGGGCCTGCAGTAGCGTAATTTAATACCCTTATAATAATAATAAAATATAACTACACCCTTAACCCTTAAAGACTATAAATTAAATTACTACTTCTTAATTAAGCCTAAGTTCCTTAGCGTAGCGTTAGTGCTAGTTATCTAGCCCTTTTAAATTATATAGCATTTAAAGTTATTATTAGCTAGTAATATTATATATATACAGTAGGAAAAGCAGTTTTTAAAAGAGATAAAGGACTATATTTAAAGTTAACTTTAAAGGTAATACTACTTAATAAAGAGATAGATATTAATTAAATTTAGCAAAAAGAAGGTAACTGTAAGGATATTAGTTATATACTTTTATAATAACTTTAGCGCTATAGATAATAAGTAGCTAGTCCTACTATAGGCTTTAATTACTGAGTAGCTTAAGCTAATTAGTTAACGCCTTTTAGAGGTATTCTTTACTATTAAAGTTACCTATACTGCTAGGTTAATTACGTTAGCTATAGGTACTTTAGTATAGATAAGAGTAGTAGCAGTAATTAAGCTAGTAAGGGTAGCTGAAATACTGTTGTAAAAGCCGCGCAGGCTAACTAGTTAGCTGTAAGGCTAGGAGTTACACTTTAAGCTAAAGAAGGCTACATCTCTATTAAATAATATAATTAATAAAGTAGCTAAGTAAGCTAAGTAGAAAGAAAGGTTATTTTAGTAGCTAATAAAGTATTATTAGTATACTAATTAGATAAGTTATTATAATAGCAGTAGGAAAAGTCCTAACACTAACTAGTGCTTTATTATTAATAAGGAGTACTACTAGCTTACACTACATAACTTTAAGCTATAGTAGGCAGTAATATTAAAGTAGTAGCTAGGTATTAGTATTAATAATCCTCTACTAGGTGTAGTTATAGCCTTTACCTAACAGTACTTTGCGAAGGGTATAGTAAAGGGCTAATTAAAGGGTATAGTAAAGCAGGGTAAAGATAATAAGACTGCTGTAGGCAGGCTAGCTAGGCTAACTACTGCTTTTCTAGCAGTAGGTAATAATACTACTAGAAATGTAGTAGTTAACTTATCTATTAGTAGTAATAGAGAGTTAAGATAGCCTTAATATCTCTAATCCCCTTCTCCTTAGCAGTATCTAATTAATCTAGCACTGCTTAGGCTACTGCTGCTGCTGCTACTACTACTATAGACGCCTTTAAATTTAAGATTAAAAGAGATAGCTAATCTAATACTATTATTATTACTGCTGTAATATAAGGAGAAATTACTATTAAGTAGGTAGGTTAAGGTAAATAATTTTATTAAGTAGTTTATTAATTAAGAAGGTAACTAATAGGTAAGTAAAGGTAGTACTATAGATACCCTTAAGTAGCTTAGATTAGTTAGGTTAAGCCTTACAGTTAAATAGTTATTACTAATAACTTACTTCTCTAATCTTAGTATACTAGTTAGCCTAATTAAAATAATAAGGTAGTTAATTAAGGATTTCATTAATATATAAGGCCTTTATAAGTAGTTATAGAGACTATTAATCTTAAGTAATACGCTTTTACGACTAAGTAAAATTTTATGTAGCCTAAGCTATAGAGAGGATAAAGTTAGTGAAGGAGTTTAAATTAACAGAGGAGCCTAAGTTAATAAGGCGGTTAAATAGGCCTAAGTTAATAAGGTAGCTAAAGGGGCCTAAGTTAATAAAGGGACTTTTTATAGTTAGCTACTTAAAAACGTGAGATTTAGTAAGTATGTATACTTTTAATTAATAACTTACTAATTAACTAGCTTTTATAGGCTTATTATTTATATCCTTACCTCTAGGGCTAACTCTAATCTTATTACTGTATCTCTAACTAAGTTAAAATTAATTAAGCCTAGCTCTCTAACTAAGTTAATACCTTCTAAATACCCTATATAATTAATACCTTAATTAGAATAATAATACTAATAATAATAATAAGGATAATAACCTACTAGGCGTAGGGGTAGCTAATCTAATCTATATTAAAGATAACACCTTATTAATGTAGTTAGATTAGTCTAACTATATAGAAGATTTAGGTAGTAACTTATAAAGAGATAGGAAATAATAAGGGGATTAGAGAGGTTAGTAGGTAGTAAAAGTACTGCTATAGATACTTTACTTCGTTAGAGGGCCTGTAAGGCTATTTTTAATATGTTATTTTTAATGCGTTATTTTTATTAATTATCTTAGCCTATTTTAACTAAGGTAAAAGCTCTACCTTAGAGGTAGTCTTAGTACTACCCTAGCTAAAATATATATCTATATCCTATAAAACAATAAGGTTATTAAATATCCTCTCTATCCCCTTAAAGTTAATAAAAGAGTGCTAGAAGTGTCCCTCTATCTGCCTTATCCCTTACCTAACCTCTACTATGTAGTCTGCTAATAGGTCCTTTAAGTCTTACTTATTAGCCTTATCTTAATTCTATATAGGATACTGCTGTTAAAATAGCCTCTTTAGATCGCTAAAAAACTCTTTAATTAGGTTAAAGTCTAGTAAGTATAGAGAAAGAAACTTAAGAATAACGCTAGCAGTATTATAGGCTTCCTTAATATCCTTTTACTTATAGAAGCTTACGTTATTTATAATAATAACTAACTTTAGTATAAGAAAAGTAGTATACTTTAGTAGTAGTCCCTACATTAACTATATAAAGAAGCTATTACTATTTATTATCCCTAAGTATATTACAATATTAGCAATACTATTAAGGGTAAGGGCTAGTAAGATCTAATACTATTAACTACACTTAAGGATAGTCTTTTAATAGACCTTAAGACCTTTTAGCGCTTATCCTATCCTTTATAACCTAGTACGCTTATTAACACTAGACTTATTAATAAAGATAAGCTACTATAGGTAATATCTTTAGATATAATATAACTAGGTATACTAAAGATCTTTATCTTATGAGGCAGTAATTAGATAGATCTTTTTTAATAACTAGCTAGCAGCCTTAAGTTACCTACTAAGATTTAACTTATAGAGAGTTATACTAAATTATTTAAGTAGGAAATTATTTATCTTATTAAAAGTAAGGTTATTATAATATACTAAAAGCTCTAATAGCTTATAAAGCTACTAGATCTCTAGCTTTATCTAACTATACCTTATAATAAGGTATCTTTTTACCTACCTAATTATAAGGTATTAATATTACTACTATCTTATAGTCTAGACAGTATACTTTATCTAAGCAGCTATTTCCTTATTTATCTTCTCTATTAACGTTAAGATCTATACTATCTTCCTCTAATTATCCTTATCTAGCGTTAGCACTATTATTATCTATATTTAATTAATTAATCTAGTATTTAGTCTAGTATTTAGTCTGATTAGCAGTAGAGGGAGATAATAAGGATAAGGGTATTATAGGTTTTATAGGTATTGCAAATATCTTAAGCCCTATTAAATTAAGACAGTAATCTTAAGCAGCTTTTTAGTACTTACCTATAAGTATAATGAATTTAGTCTTACTAGTTAAGATAGTAATTTTAAGCAGCTTTCTAGTGCTAGTAGGTAGCTTATATAAGGTCTAAATAGCTTTACTTTAGGTAGCTAGTAATAGTAACAGTAATAGCAATAGTAACGTTAGTTACAGTATTTTAATATTAATAGGTCTACAATTTATAATTTCCCTAGCAAAAAAGTAGTTAGATTAGATAGGCAAGCATTTCACATTTACGCACAGACGAAAAGTTAATTTACAAACGCTGCTAACACAACAGAGTATAACGTTAATGCTGCGTTATAAAAACTTATAGTAAACTAGAATGAAGTGTAGTCGCTTATAATGTAGAGTAATAACTAGCGCCCTATAACTAAAAATTACTACTTTAAAAACTAGTCTAGTATACTAGATTAGGCCTCCTAAACATAAGCCTAAACCCTAACAGCTAGGTAATAGATAGGACTAATAAACAGCTAGTAGCTTAGGTAAGCAATATTAAGAGCTAGTTATAGAAAAGCCTACTGCTTTAGTCTTAGAGGGCCTAGAGTATTACTAAGACCCTATAATAACTAAGGAGTAAGCTTATACCCCTAATTATAAAGTACTTAATAATATTCTATAGATAATATAAGTTAGGGCTATGTTTTTCTTTCTTTATATAAGTAATTATAAAAATTAGATATAGAAAGAAAAAAAATAACAATACGTAATATAGTCCTCTCTATTAATAGCTAAGAGAACCTACTAGTTATCCCTAGAAATATAGATAAAAGGTAAAAGTATAGGGATAAGGTCTTTAGATGTAATAAGCTACTATAGATAGGTAAGGTATACTAAAACCTATACTAATAGCTATATTATAGCTATATTACTTACTATAGTATAAGGTTTCTTAGTCTTAATACTTATAGTAATTATTTGTTCTTAGAGGGGTCTATAGTTAGTAGAGTTAATTAAGGAATATAGTATTAGTAGCGTCTTAGTTAATATATCTTACTCTCTACTAATACCTTTCCTACTATTTATAGCTACTAATAAGCTTATATTCTTACTACTACTACTACTCCTACTACTAGAAATGCCTCTAGTAGTATTACTAGCTATAATATTATAGGTAGATTATAGTTATCATATACTAAACTACATAGCTAATATAGCTAATATAGCTATAGCTTAAATAACCTTATTATAGAGTACTATATAGTAGTCTACTATCTTATCCTATTTTATAAAGCTAGTTTAGTTATTCTAAACCTAGAATAAAGCTATTTTTATTATTATTATATTAAGGTATACTATAGGTAGGTAGTTATAGATAGGTATCCTTATTTAGGCTAAGAGGATATATAAGTAAATATTCTTATTCTAGTAAGCCTCTAAGTAGCTTTTAAGATAGGTAAACTTAGCGTTTATAATAATTTTATATAGTGTATTAAGCTACTAGAGGAGTTTATCCTATAAGTAGGGGAGGCTACCTTAATAGTCTAAGTATTTAGGCTTAATCTTCTTTATCACTATTCTAGGTAATAACACTAGGGATTACAAGAACATCCACGTAATCCCTATTCACCTTATAGAGAATTAACTTTTATATGTTGCTATATAAGGCAGAGGGCCCCACACTATACTAGGTACATAATACTAATTTAATCTATATATATATAAGGGGAGAACCTATTCTTCCTTAGGAGAAAACCCCTTACATTTAACACTATATAGTAGCTTATCTTTATCTAACTAAATACATAATATTCACACTATATATTAACTTAATACGTTGTTTGTTACACTATTGTTAGGGCCCTATTATGCATGTAGGGCCTAGGGCTCTATTTGCAGTAGGTACCTAGTGACTAATCAGACTACTGCAAAAGGCATTCCTGCAGTTAGAATCAAACTAACTGTCTATCGCTTAAAAGCGTATAGATACTGCTAGACGCATGCTACTGCGTCACGCAGGACCCTATTTACCTTATATAGTAATAGTTTATACCTCTATAGAGTAGATAGAATTATTATTCTATATACTTACTTATATATACCTATATTTACCTTAATTACCTCCTTATAGCTAAGGTTAACTACTATAGTATTAATATTTACTATCTTACCCTATCTATCTTAGCTTTACTAGATAGAGAGTTAGTAATATCTAGTAGTATAACTAAGTAAACTACTTTTACTTTAATTTTATAAATTTTTATAAAGTTATTATTAAAACCTAGGACCTCTACCTATAATACCTCCTATATAGGATAAAGGTAAGTAAGTAGCTAGCACTAGTAACGTTAGTAATACTACTAATGTATTAATAACTAAAGCCTCCTTAAAGGAGTACTTTAAGCTATTACCCCCTAAGTAGATAATACTACTAACCCCTCTACTAACGCTTATTATATATAATATAAAGTAATATAGAGTAAAGAGGAAGGTCTAAATAGCTTAGTATCTTATAACCTATACATAGTATACTCTTTATTAATTCTTTACTAAGACGTTTAAGGGTAGAATCTCATTTTTAGAGTACTTTATTTAGGATAAAGGGATAAATATTTAAGTTTATAAGAACTACTACCCTAATTTTAATAATACTCTAGCACTTAATTAGGATAATAGCTAAGTAGATACTATTATTATTAATCTTACTAACTACCTCCTTAATAATATGTTGTGAAAAGTAGGCAATAACAAGCAATAATAACGTAGTTAATTAATAGGTATTAACCTGTTAATTCTAGAGCAGCAGCTACATAACGGCTGCGCAGCATAACTTTCCTAAGTTAGGCCTACAGCCCTACTTTGCTAGCAGATCACATTAATCTAGCCAGCTAGATAGTTATATAAGCATAGCTAGATACCCTATACCTCCTATTTCTAGTCCTTTCTTCTTTAGCTATAGTAATATATATTTAATTGTTATAGTTTACCCTACTAAAAGGCTAGATATAAAATTATATAATTCTAAAGAATACTAACACTAATTAGTAGTTAACCTCTACTGCTTACTAAATCTACCTATAGATTAGTGAGGTTACCTATTAATAAGGTAAATACTATTAATTTAACTATTTACACTAAATAACTACTATATCTTTTATATAATTTAAATAAGTAGAGTTAACTAAGGCCTCCTATTTATTAACTTACTTTTTCTAATCCTCTACCCTACTTAACGTTTTCTAACTAACTAAATTACCTAATTTCCCTTATAACTACCTTACTAGACTTCCTACCCTTACTACCTATTTAGACCCTCCTACTTACCCTACCTCTAAATAACTTTACTTTCTCTAAGTTTAATTTCTTAACTTTTAACTTTTTAACTTTTTAACCTCTACCTTTTTTATACTGCCTGTTATTTTTACCCTTTAATATAATTATTATAAGTTTTACTACTTATTACCTTAATAACCTCCTTACTTTTATACATTAACTATGTAATTTAGGCTTTTTACTGTAATCTTGCTGTCTGCTTTAGCTATAATAACTTTACTTTTTTCTTACCCTCTTTTCCTATATCTTATTACCTAGATTACTAACTAATCCCTTAGAAGTATATATATCTAGGGTATCTTTATTAATTTTAATCTTTTCTCCTTTTTCCTTCCTTTAAGTATAAGATACTACACTATTTAAGGCATTATAAAACTAGCTAAATTTCCTATTTAAGCAGACTATTTAACGTCTACCTTCCCTCTAATTACCCTATATAGGAAGGATCTAAGGGATTAAGTAGGTAATTTAATGCCTATCCCCTAGGCAATATAATACCCTTCCTATACCCTTATTAGGAAGACTCTAAGGGAGTATATTATACCCTTTTTAGGAAGGCTTTAAGGGAGTAAAACCTATACCTTTTTTAGGAAGACTTTAAGGGAGTAACTATACCCTATGTAGGAAGAATCCTAGGGATTAGGCTATAAGAGGACTTTTAATCTATTGTTTTTTAGTTAGTTAAGGTAGGAAATTAACTATAGTCTATATATACCCTTAATCTTTAAAGAAGTAAGAAACGCCTATACTATAGCGTATAAGTCCTTACCTAAATAATAATATCTTTATCTTCTATCTAGCTAGCTAGCCTAACCCTAGCCCCTACCCCTACTAGCATAAGCATAAGATAATTAATATTACCCCCTCCTCTACCTATCCTAGTTAATATATATAATCTTATTAACCTAGAGACTTAGGGAGATTAGTATAAGATTACCCCTACTAAAGGAGATTAGCGTAACCTAGCCTCTAGTATCTACTATTTTATTACTATCTTTAACTATAAAAAGTACTATAGCTAGACCCTTTTTTACTATATAAGGATCTTTCTTAATAGATAGATAAAGGAGTAGATTAAGACTATTAATAAGACTACTATTAAGATCCTATATAATTACCTATTTTACTATAGTATATAGTTTCTTTATAGTAGTACCTAAATAGACTAATAAGTATAGAGTATCCTCTAGCAGCTTAAGTAGTACCCCTAGATAATAGCTAAAGTCTAAGATATCTACCTAAATATTATAAGTTTAGAAGGATAACTAATACCTACTTATACTTTATTAAGGATATTACCTATAGGTTAGCCCCTCTACCTCCTCCTTTATCTATTAGCAGCTACCTATCTATTTACCTATTATATAATAGTAATAACCTAGTTAATAGCCTAGCGCCTACCCTAAGTAAGTATAGTATATCTATCCTAACTATAGTACTCCCCCTTACCTATATTTCTATAAAAAGAATATAAGTATTATATTTATATTAGTTAACTAATTTTATAAAGCTCTTTTCTAATAAAGATAAGTATACTAGTAATAAGTATAATATCCTTAAATACTACCTTATAAGCTTCTGTAAGGTATATATTAGTATAAATATCTTATATAACTAAGCTAAGTTTATATTCCTATATATTCTCTACAGTAACGCTAAGTTATACTATAAGTAAGAACTCTACTAAAATAAGGAATTTCCCTTAATTAACTATATCTATAAGTACCTTAAGCGCTATTTTAAAACCTATTAATACTGTTAAGTATACTATATAGAGTAGTATACTATTTCCCTTAAAAAAGTTATCTATAATAACCTTAAGAAGAGTAAGGGTAAAGCTATAATAATACTAGCTAATAAGATATAAGTACTTTAAGAGATTGTCTACCTAAACTATACTAATAGAGATCTCTATAATTACTTTATTAATGTATGTAAGACTATTACTAAGACTATATAGGTAATTATTAACCTACTAAAGACTTTTAGTAGTATATATAATTAGCTCTAGAACCTTCTAGGTATTCTTAAGTAAAAGGATACGTTAGATTACCTCTTTAAGTAGTACTTTACATAACCCTCCTATACCTATAATTACAGTAATAATAATAAGATTAGCGCTTATATTATTAATTAAACCTATAATAGCTAAGGTAAGGCCTAACAATTTAGAGGTAAGTATAAAATAAAAGGCCTTTATTAGATCTATAATAAACCTAACTACTAATTAGTTAAGTACCTATATAATAAACAGAAGAAGGTATATAAAAAGTTTAAGGCTAGTAAGAATAACCTAGACTAGTTAAGTAAGACTTATAATACCTTTCTTATTTAATATAAAGGACCCCTCCTACTACCTAATAATAATAATAATAATAATAACCTTACCTAGTATTTCTAGCCTAAGGTAAGCTTCTAAGAAGATAATAATAAGCCTAACATTATTAAGGTTTTTTTTAATATTATAGTGCTTTACTACCTTAAAGTAGTACTTTAGTTAATTAAAGTTTAATAGGCGTAATATCTATATATAATTAACTAATGCTACTAGCTTCTATTAATTAACTAAGGAGCACCCCTATAAGATTACTAAGATACCTCCTACCTCCTTTATACTTAAGAGATACTTAGATAAGGTCTTTTAAGGTATTGTACTAGATACTAGAGTAGCTGTAATCTTATTAGCTAGTTAAGGGTAGGCTAAAGCCTTTTAGCAATTATTACCTAGTATTATAATATCTCTAGTCCCCTCTAAAAAGACTATCTAATTTAGTAATAGGGATCCTATCTAACCTATTAGTATAATATTAGTCCTAACTGCCTTTAGCAAGATCTCCTTTCTTATCTTACCTACTATAACCCCTTTTCTCCTCTACCTTATAGATATAGATATATAAGGTATTCTCTTTAATAATACTAGAAACATCCTTTATTAAAGAGATAGTAGGATTATAATTCCTATAGTCTAAAAATAGGGTTATACCTAGATACTTTTAGGACCTCCTAAGTAGAGTATTAACAGCAGCTACCTAACTAACCTTAAGTTATAATAGTTATACTATTAATTTAGCTACCCTTTAGTTAAATAGTTATATTACCTCCTTTTAAAGTTAAGCTATAACGTTAAATTTACTATAATTTAGGAGTTAACTAAGTATTATAAGTACTATTAACTTAACTCTTAGGCCCCTATATAGTTTAAATTTACTATTTAAGATAACTACTAGTTTAACTTTAAAGTTATTACTAATGTTTTCTAGCTTAATAGTAAAGCTACCCTCTATATTATTAATATTATAACTTTCTTTAATATAGTATAATATCTCTATAATAATAGTACTAAAGTAATATAGGATACCCTTTATACCTATTAGATTAACGCCTACCTTAGCCTGCCTAATTTAATTATTACTAACGCTAGGAATAACTTTAGGGCTAAAGAATTTAAGTAATCTACCTATACAATAGGTATCTAAGTTTATATTATCCCTATTAAGGCTTATTACAGTATTAGTAAGGTTAAGAGGTACTATATAGTACTACACTAAGCCTATACTATTATTTATACTAAGGCTCTAAATATACCTTATAAAATTACCCTTTAAAGTGTAGTAAAGGCTATTAATAATACTACTAGCCCTAACAGTATAGTGTCTATACTGCTTATCTTTAGCGCCTACCTATATATAACTAATAAATCCCCTTCTTTACCTAAGATTTTATAGTATATAGCTACTATTAATAAGGTAATAGAAGAAGTACGCTATATCTATATAAAAAGGTATGTTAATAAGGCTTTTTCTAACTATAACAGCTTAGATATCCTACTACTATATAAGCTTAAGCTAGGCTCTAAAGTATACGTCTAGTATAAGTATAAAGGTTAGTAAAGCCCTTTTTAACTTCTTATAATTAATAGAGATAATATTACTATTAAAGTTAATAGCTACCTATATACTTTCTAATTAACCTCTATTAAGCTATTTTTATACTATCTAAGTACTAAAAATACACCTAGTAAACCTAATAAAGACCCCTTTAATAATATAGCCCTAGAGATTATAGTTAATCTACTAGATCTACCTACTAAAGACCTTACTCTATATACGCCTATGTAACCTAAGCCTACACTAAAATAACGCCCTAGGCGCCTATATATAAACCCTATTATATAGCTTATTTCTAATAACTAATTTACCTTTAAAATTAATTTTACTACTAACTTCCTAGTTTATATTACCTTATAAGAAATAGTAGACCTTAAGCTAGCGCTTAAGCTATATACAGACAGTATTATTACTATACTTAGTCTACCTTTTTATACGTCGCGCAGTAAGGAGTTTTAGGGCTTGCTAGATAATAATGTCTTTAACTTCCTCCTATATAATAAGAAGCTCTACAGTAATTAATAGATCTATAAGTCTTAATTTATTAATAAGATTAAGGGTAAGGCTAAAAAAGTCCCTTATAAGAAATTATATCTTATAATTACTAGCTATTACAATAAGGAGAAGTAGTACTTATGAACTTAAAGTCCTATAATTTAATAGGTAAGTTAATAACTATTATTTATAAGTACCCCTACCCTTATTATCCTAGGACTTCTTATCTAGATATATAATATAACTTAGGCCTATACTTAGTTAACTACCCCTCTCTATTAAATTATTCTTATATCCCTTCCTCTATAACTTTAGTACCTATACCTAAAAGGTACTATTATCTATATTAAATAACCTCTATATAGTATTATAGAAGTAACCACTTATTAGTTCTTTACTTATAATAACTACTATAAGATAAAGTTATAAATAGAGTTATCTATATTTAACCTATACCTACTCCTATTATTAAGCAGTAAAGATAGTCCCTTTAGCATTATAGGGATATAGACTAATAATATAATTAGCCTTTCTAATATAGAATTCTTAGAGATAGAAGATTATAAGCTTAAGGCTGTAAAGTTATTAGCTAAGCCTAAGCAGTTCCTTACCCCTTTAGATCCCCTTGTTTTTAATGGATGCATTGTAAGCATTAATAATAATAACACTATTATAATAAGGTAGAAAAACTAGGGTAAGAAACTTATAATAATTAACCTGTTAGTAGTAGATTTTGCTATATAATATGTCTAATAATAAGCCTGTAGAGCGTATATTACCTTAATTTATTAGCCTAAAGCAGCCTTTAATTTATCTACTGCTGCCTAGTATAAAGAACCTACAATTAATAACGTTAAAGCCCTTAATTAACATATTAAGTAGCAGATAGAGAACCTTAACTGTAGCTTAATTTTTTAACCCCTTAATCTATAATCTACTAAGCTTATTGTCTTTATTAATAGCTCTTTTACTAGTAACTATAACTTTATATTATAACTTAGCTTTATTATTATCCTTATAAATAAAGTTATTACTAATAATATATTTAAATTAACTAGTAATATTATCTATTCTAGTAGCATAAAGTCTAAGCGTATTATAAGAAGTATTCTAGCGTCTAAGATCTATACTATATCTACTAGCGTAAATATAGCCTACATTATCTCTTTAACCCTTTCTAATATTACTAAATAACTAGGATTTCTGTAAATACCCTCTATTATATACACTAACTTATACTCCCTATATAAGTACCTTATAAAGCTTAGCACTATAAAGGAGAAGCGCCTTATAATTAATATTATAGCGTTATAATAATTGTATAAATATTATAAAGTCCTTAATATACGCTAGATTAATAGTAATAATAACCTTACTAACGGCTTTATAAAATTAACCCTAAATAAGTTATTAGAGTAATTTATAAGCTATAGGTATGTAAAGGTTAGAATAGAAGGATAGGTCACATATAATTAATAACTAATTGCTAGGTAATTATATAAGGTTAAATTTTATATATTTATGTAATAGAGAGGGTAAGTATAGCATTTGTTTTTCTATACTTATTGCTTTATTATTTTACCTACTTTACGCTAGTTTTTTATACTTCTAGAGAGCTACTAGTGTTATGAAAAGTAGGTAATAATAAGTAATAATAATGCAGTTAATCAATAGGCATTAACCTGTTAATTCTAGAGCAGTAGCTGCGTAACAGCTGCGCAGTATAACTTTCCTAAGTTAGGCCTGCAGCCCTACTTTACTAGTAGATTACGTTAATCTAGCTAGCTAGATAGTTATATAAGTACAGCTAGATACCCTATACCTCCTATTTCTAGTCCTTTCTTCTTTAGCTATAGTAACACATATTTAATTATTATAGTTCACCCTACTAAAAGGCTGTATGTAAAATCACATAATTCTAAAGGATACTAATAAATATAGTTACTAATTTCTTAGCTAAAGCTAGCCTCCTAAAACCCTCCTAAGAAGAATAGTATATATACTTTTATATAGATCTAAAAAAGCTAACTTATAGCCTCTTTAAACTATTAACTTTTTAATATAAAGAAAAGAAAGCTCCTTAGTTTTAAGAGAAGGATAATACTCTAAAGGATAATATTAACCCTATAAAGAAGAAAGAGCTTAGCTTAGGTTTATCTAACTACTTATCTAGACTACTTAACTTAGGGACTTATTACTAGTAGATAACTAAGCTACTTAGTAAGGTAGAGTACTCTATAGCAATTTAGTTAGGTTATACTCTATCTAGCTTCTAACTCTAAGTAGAACTTTTAGAGCTAGCTTTATCTTAAGTATAAGAACTCTTTAGGGAGCTTAATATAAATTATAACTAGGTAGTAAAGGAGTTTACGTTTAAGGAGAACTTAACCTCTATAACTTCCCCTATTTTCTAACCTAACGCTAACTTAAAGAGATATAGTAAAAACTCTATTTTCTATAACTAGTCTAATATAGTCTACTATTAAGAAGTAGACTAGTAGCTTACTACTATTTATAGCTTTAGCTTTAATAGGACTAGTTAAGGGGCTCTCTTTTATAGTATAGTATATATATTATAAAGTAAGGCTCTCTACTAGTAGTAGTACTTACTTAATAATAATAATAAATATAAAGCTACTATATTAAAGAACGCTAATTTAACTAGCGTAGAACCTATTAGATCTAGTAGTTCAGATTAGTTATATAATGTAAAAAAAGAAACAGTAGTAAATAGCTTAATATAAGTACTATACCCTATTCTTATGCTATTAACTTAGTATAGTAGCTTGTTTTAAAAACATACTATACTATAGGATTAGTATAGTTAGAAATACCTTCACTATTAAGGTCTATACCTTTAAGGTCTACAGTAAGAACTCTAAACTATTAAGGTTAAACCTTAAGGAGCAGACTTTTTAGGTATATAGAGTTAGTTATAATAGAATCTCCTAGGATTCTCCTATTAACTATACCTATAACCTATAAAGCCTATAATCTAGATAAATCCTATATAAAACTAAAGTAATTAAGTTAAATACTACTTAACTATAACTTTAATTAACCTAAGTAACCCCTTTAATATAGTCCCCCCTACTAACTATAACCCCTTAGAGGTTATAAAGCAGTTTATAATAGCTTAAATGTATAATATTATTAATTAATATAGGGGGTAATTAATCTATAGTATTATTACTATTAATACCTATATAAACGATTATATAGTAATCAATATAGCAAGCGTTAGGCTAGTAATTCTCCTTCTTAACAGCCTAGCAGCTAATGCAGATTAGATTATTAAGATAAGGCAGGCCCTGCAGCAGAGGCTCTCCTGCTTTATTAGCAGGATAGCCTAGAAGTAGAGGGATAGGGAAGTAATTATAGATATAAAGGAGTACTTAGGCTAGCTGTAGGCAGTAATCTATACTATCTAGTAGGTGTAGTATAATTAAGGCTAGATAGAAGTCTAAAGGTAGAGATATTGTTAGAAGCTCTAAGGTATACTGTTAGTTAGAAACTTAATGCAATTATTATACTTAATACCTATCACTAAATCCTAGAAATAAAACACGTTTATATAATGCATAGCCTAGAAGGGTAAAGCTACTACATTAAGGGCTAAGTTTTATAACGCTTTTATATAGCGATTTATACTCTCTTAAGTAGAAGCTAATATATAGCTTATAACTAATAAGTAGATAATATTAGATATCTATAGAGATAAAGACTTATAAACCTTTACTACTTAAGTATTTAAGTACGCTTAGTATTAGGGAGATACTATAGTACTATAGCTACTTACTAAGCTGTATAGCTACCTCTATATTAAGCTAAGAAAGATTATCTATAAGCTTTAAGAGTATAATATAGTAAATAACTACTTTCTCTAGCTTAAGGAGAAGAATTATATATAAGGAGTTAATCTGCTATGCGGTCTAATTCGCTAAAGGTCTGGAGGCCTATTAGCGAATAAGAATGAGAGTAGGTTACGCATAGACACTACCGGTTACCCTCCGAACCCGTCAGCTATTTCCAGGCCTAGCAGCCCCTTTCCTCATTATAAAAGGAAGATTCTTAACGTAGTTAGAACCTTTAAGCAAAAGTCTAGTAATAAACCTATACCTACCTTTTTATATTAAACCTTTCCTAGTTACAGCCTTTAGCTATACTCTTACATTATATCCTAAGGGATACCTACTATAGTATATAAGTTATACCTATAGCTACTTTTACTTATAAAGTAGGTAATAAGTATAATAGTAATCCTAATACAGTAGATATTATTAACTAAGGATAAAACTAAGACTAATATAATAAACGCTAATAGTAACCTCTATAATTTAACTATAACCCTATCTATTAGGACTATAACTATTACTACTATAATTAGAGCTTAAACTATAACTAACCCCCCCTAAGATAACGTAGTAATTAATTAGTTCTACCTAGGGGTAACCCTAGCAGAAACTATAACTACAGGCTATAGGATTGTTAATAGCTATAGAGATAAGGCTAAAGAGCCTACTATATTAACTTAAATAACATAGGAGATTAAGTTTAATACCTCCTTAAAGGACCTATCCCCCTAGCTAACTATAACTACCCCCCTAATAAAGACTATGCTAGCCCTAAAAGTAATAGTCCTATTATCTATCTATTAGCTCTAATAGTAATAGCTACTAAGATCTTAGGGGGTTTATTGCAGTTTAGATAGGCTAGTAAGCCTAAACCTACTAGGAAGGACGTTAACACCTAAGAGACCCTCCTTAAAACCCTAGAATGAGAAAATATTAATAAAACTATTAATAATATAGAGAATAACTATACATATACTACATGTTAATTCTAAGAGAACCCTAACTTCCTACCTAAGTAGGTTATTAATATAGTCTAAGCCTTATCTATTAGTAATATATATAATTATACTTATCTTAAAGTATCTATAAAGAGTAACGTTAATAATAACGTTAAGGACGTCTATATTAATACTAGAGTATCTACTAAGCTAGTTAATAGTAACTACGTATAAAGATTCACTATAAAACTAGTATTTAAAGCTATTAAGCTAATATTAATAGATATAGTTAACTCTAGTTTCTAGGTTAAGGAGTTAGTAACTTTTAACCTTTACCTTCTAAGTATAGTAGCTAGGACCCCTATTAATAGTTATATTATTATTACTACTAGAGTAGTTAATAGCTTTAGCATAAATCTTCTCCTTAGTACTCTATTCTATAATAAGTATAGCTTTACTATTAATTTCCCTTAGTACTAAGTTAGCTTTAACTCTTTATTTAGTATAAAGATCCTATTTAAGGTATAGAGATATAGTCCTATTATATATAGAGTAAAAGCTACTTATATAGTTATTATCCCTCCCTATTTAACTATATTTATCCTAATAAAGAGTATTCCCTTACTAAAGTTAAGTAAAAATACTACTCTAATCCCTTTCTACTTTACCTCTATAATAGAGGGTATTCTTAATACTACTATTAACGCTAACTAGTAGGGCTTAGTACTTATCTATAATACCTCTAATAAGCCTCTTTAGATACCCTATAGATAGAAAGTTAGTAGGATTTAGCTATATACTAGTAATAAGACTACTAACCTTTTTAATCTAGCTAATATTAATAACCTTAAATTTATTACTATAAGATTATTAATAAGGGATATTACTCTAGAGGTTTTTCTTACTATAAAAGCTAAGGTATACTAAGATACTATCTATAACACTAGTAAAAACCTAACTCTACTAAACACCTAAGGTAAGTCTATCCCTATATATAGTATCTCTAAACTAAAAGGATACCCTATAATTAAAAGTAATAAAAGCATAGAGATTTATACTACTAATCCTACCTTTACTAAGCGCTTCTAATGTATTATTAACTAGTGTAATATCTTCTAAAATAAGGGGATTATACTTATACCTAAGGAATCTATAATATATATTAAGCTTATTAATAGTTAGTAGAATTAGAAAAATACAGTCTACTCTTACTTACTAGGTTATAAGGACTACATAATTATTAATAAGATTTATAAGAAGATATACTTTATAGGAAAAATATACTTTAGTAATAAGTTAACGCTTATTATATACCCTATTTTTATTATCTAGAGGACTATTAATAGAGTACGTAAGGGCTAGGCTATAGTTAACCTCTATCCCCTTAATAAGATTACTATCCCTAATATATAACCTCTCCTAGATTAGGATAATATTTATAATACCCTTATAGGTAAGAAAAAGATAACTCTCCTAGATATAACTAACTTCTTTTATTAGCTACTAGTCTACCCTCTATATTATTATAGGATAGCTATAATTAGTCCCTAGGGTATTAAGATCTCTAACGTTATACTTATAGGGTTTTAAAACTCCCCCCTATACGCTTTACAATTTATAAATAATATTTTCTAAGACTATTAAGGCTTTATTTAGGTATATAGAGAATTAACTTTTATATATTACTATATAAGGTAGAGGGCCCCACACTATACTAGGTATATAATACTAATCTAATCTATATATATATAAGGAGAAAACCTATTCTTCCTTAAGAGAAAACCCCTTATTTTTAACACTATATAGTAGCTTATCTTTATCTAACTAAATATATAATATTTACACTATACGTTAACTTAATACGTTATTTATTACACTGTTATTAGGGCCCTATTGTGTATGTAGGGCCTAGGGCTCTATTTGCAGTAGGTACCTAGTAACTAATTAGACTACTGCAAAAGGCGTTCCTGCAGTCAGAATTAAACTGACTGTCTGTCGCTTAAAAGCGTATAGACGCTGCTAGACGCATACTACTGCGTCACGCAGGATTATTTAGGTATATATTAACAATATTATTATATTTAGTAATAATAATAAAGATTACTTAAAGTGTATTACTATTATTATAGAGATCCTTAATAAGAACTACTTTTATATTTCTACCTCTAAGTCTTTTACTAGCTTTCTATTAGTTAGACTATTAAGTTAAATTATTAACATTACTAAAGTCTATACTACTAATAACTATACTATAGCTATTAAGAACCTTATTTTCCCTACTAACCTATATAGCCTTAAGGTATACCTTAGTATAGCTAGCTCCCTATAGTAAGACATTCTATAGTTTTATATAATTTTAGAGCCCCTATAGTAGAGAAAAATAGTATTATTAAATTAGCTATAATTAAAGAAGTTAGTAATATTAATAACTATAAAAGTAGTATATACTTAGAGATTCTTAAAAATAATATTTAAGCCTACTACTAAGGAGCTTAAAGCTTAGAACGCTTTATAGGAATACCTTACTTAGTAGATAGTAAGGTATTACTATAACCCTTATAAATACCTCTTTATTAAGATAGATACTTATAAGGGAGGGAGAAGGGTTATAGTTTTTTAGCTTAATAACCTTTATAATAGTATTAGAGTTCCTAGGAAGGATATCCCTATAAGCTGTTTCTACCCTATTATATTTCTCTCTAAAGTAGTATCTTTAGTAGAGTTAAGGATATCTACTATAGAAGTATAAGAGTATAGCTAAAGGCTATAACTAGGAAAGGTTTAATATAAAAAGGTAGGTATAGGTTTATTACTAGACTTTTACTTAAAGGTTCTAACTACATTAAGAACCTTCCTTTTATAATAAGGAAAGGGGCTGCTAGGCCTAGAAATATCTAACAGGTTTAGAGGGTAACTAGTAGTGTCTATACATAACCTACTCTTATTCTTATTCACTAATAGGCCTCTAGACCTTTAGCAAATTAGAATGTATAGTAGATTAACTCCTTATAATTACCTCCCTCTCCCTAGGCCTTAGTCCCTTAAGGCTATATATTAGATTAAGGTTATTCTATATATCCTTATATATTAATGTCTATAAAGCTATTTAGCCTTTATAAGTATCTATCTCTTTATTAGCAGGCGCTTACCCTTATATTACTATAACTATTCTCTTTATTTAGATAGACTCCCTACATTCTTAGTAATTACTTAATGTCCTTATTATTATAAAACTTTTATTATTCCTATATATTTTTATATATATACTTTTTTATTATAATAGTTATATCCCTCCTCCCTATATAACAGTCCTCTAAGTAGTTATTATATAAGGTTTATTATAATAAATACTCTACTTTACCTTATATATCCTATCCTATTAGTTATCCTACTAAGAAAATTTTTCTTCCTTCTTTTCTTAACCTCCTTAGCTTCCTTTTACCTACTGTTTATTAATTAACTACTTTTCTAATTTCCTAATCCTCTTTTTCTATTATTATAAAGATAATTTAATTATTACTAACCTTTTACTAAGCCCCTATTATTATAAGCGTTATTCTTTATATTACAAATGTTATTAAGGCAGAATATAATAATAACTAAGGGTTTAATAGTATTGTTAGTAAAGGCCTGCTATATATTAGTTACTTAGGTTATCTAAAGTATAATATCCTTAAGCTAACCTATTATATAGGTAACTATATTACTTATTATATTACCTATAATATTAAGCGTAAGAAATATTCTACTATAAGTGTTTATTAATTGTTTATTAATTATTTGTTAATACTAATTAATTCTTAAGTCCCTTATAAGCTCTAGAGAGCTACCTAAAAGACTTAGAATATATTTATAGTCTACTATAAGTAGGAGTCTACTAGTAAGCTATTGCTAAGAGAGCATTAGTATATTTATTAGGCTCTTAATTATTTTATAGCCTCCTAGGTTAAGGTAGCTACCTATATTACTAACCCTACAGTTAGAGGAAATAAGACTATAATAGAGTATATAATACTCTAAGAGCTTTCTTCTAATAGAGAGTATCTAAGTATCTTAGCCTTAATTAATATAAGTTATCTCCTTACTGTTACTAAACGTTTACTATTAATATTTATAGGCTAGTATTCTTATAGATAAGGATAATATTATTAAGTGTCTTACTTTAGTTTAGCTACCCTATCTTCTTAATAATAGTTAGGTAATTACTCTATAATTAAATCTAAAGTTCCTTTAAAAAGACTATTACCTCTATTACTATCTTAGTAACTAAGAGAAAGATATAGCTAAGTTTAATAAGTAGCTAGCCTTTTATATAGCCCTTACTAAGTATATAAGTAATCCTATTCCTATTTATATTATTACTATTACTAATACTATACCTATTACCTATAGAGCTAATATAGCTAATCCTTAGAAGAGAGCTACTTAATCTACTAAGAAAGGTGCTATATTAGTAAAGTATTACTAAGAGGGGACTAAGTCTCTTACTAAAAGAACTGCTTATTATAGAAAGAAGGATACTAATCCTATTATTATTAGTTCTAATAGTAAGGGTATTATTTATAATAAGCTAAAGCCTAAAGATATAAGTAGCTTATAAGATAGCTCTAATAATAATAATAGTCTATCTAAGGATAATAGTTCTAATAGTAGTTCTAGTAGTAGCTTAGTAAGTAGTTACTATAGCCTAGAGAGTCCTCTAGATCCTTAGGGTAGCCTCCCTCCTTATTATAAAGATAATCTTCCTCCTTATAGTTCTTAGGAGTACTCCTAAAGCAAAAGGTTATACTATACTCCCCTACCTTATAATTCTCCTACCCCTAGTAGTAGTAGTTTAATATATAATCTACTAGATCTTAATAATATTAGCTATCTTTTATTAATCTTTTGCTAAGAGGGTATTCCTCCTCTACCTCCTAAGAGAATACCTCCCCCTCCTCCTTCTCCTTCTAAAGACCTAAATACCCCTAACCTTCTTTAGGACCTATATCCCTATAGTATTAAGCTTATATAACATTAAGGTAGCAGTAACTTACTTACCTAAGTTTATAATACTTACTAATTAATTATTAAGAATATAGTAGTATATACTAAGCTTTATTAGTAGTATATTAATCCTATAAACTAGGTCCCTACTATCTCTTATATACTTTATTAGGAGCTTAAAGAATACCTTAAGCTTAAGGCTTTAGTAAAAAAGGAGACACTAAATCTTAATATTATATTCTATAATTCTAATAATAATAAGGAGGATAAGCTTACCTAAGCTTTAGTAATAGTTTACTAATAGATTTATTTTATATTTCTTACTTTTATAGTAGTTTTAACTAGATATATAATAATAGGTTTATAGTAATAGGTTACTAAAGGTTTAAGTCCTTCTACAGTTTATTTAGTATTCTAGCCCCCTACTCTTATAGTTATTGTTTTTTTACCTATAGCTTAGTAATAACTTATATAGATAGAATTAGATATTATCCTATTTCTTATAGTCTTTTTTTACCTATACCTAGTAGCTTCTAAGCTTTCTATATATATTCTCTAAGTATTATATAGGTTCCTAGGTATTATACTCCACTAGCTAACCTACCTACTTAACTAAATACCTTAAGTCCTTACCCTCCCCTTAATAGGCTATAATATCCTCTACTTCCTATTCCTCTAGCTTATCCTCTAACTTTAGGAGATTTACTAAGTTATTATTAACTGCTTAGTAAGATATCTATAGTTTAATAAAGGTAACTAAGAAGATATTATATATCCTTTAGTACTACTCTAGAAGGTAGACCTTATAGGCTTATATCCTAATTCTCTCTATAATTATAACCTAAATAAATCTTAATATAAGCTTCCTATTCTTAAACCTAAAGTTCTTTATTAATAGTCTAATAATCTCTCTATAATAGTACTCTTTTAGCTAGTACTTTTAGTTATAGTACTTAGCCTAAAATTTAGTAGTAGTATACTAATATATTAATACTCTTTCTTAGACTACTTTAGTATACTCTAGTCTTTCTACTATACTAGTAATAGTAATATAGTTACTTAAAGGGATACATTCTATATATCTTAGGTAATAGCTATATAAGGCTATTATTAGTAAGTAGCTAGTTATAGAGTAATAACTATTATTATAGGTAAATTTAGCTTTACCTAGCTATACTACCTATCTTATTAATAAACTATTAGTATATATATAAAGGTACTTTTCTAAAGTCTAGTATACTCTTTTAGTTAAACTATCTATCTATAGGTATTATACTATTAATAGTTAGTATCTAATTACCTATTCTCTAGCAAATTCTTCTTAGAACTTACTTATAAATAGCTTATCCTTATTACTAATAATACCTTCTAGTATACTAAAGTAATATTTAATTTCTTTATAGAAGATCTATACTAGTTAGGTAGTATTAAAGGTTTTTACTATTAGGATAAACATTATAAACTTAGTTATCTAATATATAATAACTAAGATATAGTTATATTTAGTACTATTATTATAAAGGCTTAGTAAAAGCCTTATAATAAAATCTATTAAAATCTCCTAAAATAGGTATAATAGTATAGGAAGTAGTTATAGCTAGCTATAAGGTTTATACTAGGGGACTCTAACTCCCTAGCACTACTAGTAGCTTTAGATATAGTCTTAGACTAACTTCCTAATGTTTTCTTAGTAGAACTTCCTACTAATTAAGTCTAATATTTTTATAGGGCCTATATAACCTAATCTTAGGTTATTATAGTATTACTAAAGGATCTCTATCCTAAGTATTAGTGTCTTAGGGATAATAAGTTATCCTTTAAAGAATAGAGTACTTTATTTATTAAGGGTAAAATTTTTTATATTTCTAGCTATACTCTAAACCCTTACTACTTAGGTCTAGTAGAATTTATCTTTAGCCTGCAGTCTATAGACTATATCCTCTAGAGTATTAATAGGTTAGATAGTTAATACTATTTTACCCTCTATAAGTTATTTTATAACTAGATATAAGATATATTACTCTAGAATAATAACCCTAGCTCTATCTAACTCCTTAGTATCCTTAGACTACTATTAGTAAGCAGTTACTAATTTCTTACTTACTTATTATTAGGTTATAATAGCTATAATTATTATATAGTTATTAGTATACCCTTTAGTATACTACTAATATAAGGGTAAGGAGCCTATATCTTCTAATAGGGTTTTTTCTTTATTTTTAGGTACTTAAAGTAATATATATACTATATTAATATATATACTTATAACTTTATTATTACTCTTAATATTTATAATCTATTAGTAAACATCCTCTAGCAGCTTACTAATAAGATTTAGTTTCTATATAAGGGTTAGAAGAATATCTATATAGGGTATATCCCCCTCTATATAGTCTAGCCTCCTAGATAGACTATTAGCTAGGTTAGTTTTACTAGGTTAGTACTTAAGATTAAAGTTAAATATAGAGAGTTTATAGACCTATCTAGTAAGCCTCCCTTAGAGATCCTTTACTAGGGAGCTAATAACTCCTTTAAGTACTTAGTAGTCTATAAGGATAGTAAACTTATCTAAGAGCCCTAAAAGGTAGTAAGCCTAGTATTTAAAGCCCTTAATAATAGTAATAAGTTCTTATTACTTAGTATACTATCTTTTCTCTATATCTATAAGCTTCTATAACTAGTAGGTAATAGGATACTATTAACCTTTAGTTAGTTATAATAGGATTATACTAACTACCCTACTAGATATATCTATTTCTACTATTATCTTCCTTACTAGATTCTAATATATTAGAATTATTACTAAGTAGAAGGCTTCCTTAAGCTTATTAAAAGCTTCCTTAGCCTTCTCTATCTAAGTAAAGGAGCTACCTTTCTTCTTAGTATTATTACCCTTTAGGAGCTCTATTATTAGTATTATAATTACTAAGTACTTAGTAATAAACTTCTAGTAGAAGTTATAGAATCTAAGAAATATCTAGAGATCCTTAATTAATACTAGCGCTAACTATTTAGTAATAGCTTTAATATAAGACTTATCTATCTTAATACTATTCTTTATAATAATATACCTAAGAAATTTAGTTTCTTCCTTATAGAATTTATACTTTAATAGCTTTATATATAGCTAAAATTACCTTAAGCGTTAGATAACTACCCTTAGGTCCTTAGTATACTACTCCCTTATCTTAAAGTAGATTATAATATTATCTAGGTATATAATATAGCAGACGTCTAGTAAGCTAGTAAGCGCTTAGTAAATATATACCTAAAAAGTAGCTAGTGTATTTATTAATCTAAATAGCATTACTATATATTTAAAGTACCTATAGTATATATAGAATACTGTTTTCTATCTATCCTCCTTCTTAATGTAGATATAGCAGTAGGCTTCCTTAAGATTAATCTTAGAAATAAACTTAGCTCTACTTAGCCTATCTAATAGCTTACTAATTAGTAGGAGAGAATAATAGTTTTTAATAGTAACCCTATTAAGGCCTTAGTAATTAATATAGAGCCTTAATAAACTATCCTTCTTTAGAGTAAATAGGATAGGTACCCTAGCCTTCCTAATAGAGGGCTAGATATATCTAGCAGCCTTTATTTCCTTAATATAATCTTAGAGCTTATTAAGCTACTATTTATTTAGAGGGTATAGTAGTAGAAATAAGGGTTTCTCTCTAGGGACTAGGTTAATAGAATATTCTACTCTAGTAATCTCTAGGAGACTCTTTACTAACACTTTATTAAATGTATCTACTATATCTTTAAGTTCTTTTAGTAGGAAGACCTCCTCTACCTTCTTTATATACTATAGCTTAATATTAATAGTCCTATTACCTAAGATATAGAGGATATAAGCCCTTAACTATTTTTAATAATCTCTTAAGTAAACGCTATAGGCTTAGTAATAGAGATCTATTTATAGCTCTATATATTTAAAGCAGTATCTATAATAATAACTTCTTAGCCTATAGATTATCTACTTAATAGTAGGTTAGATATTCCTTTTAGTCTTAGTAATTTAATAAATAGTTACTAAACCTTCTATAGGTAACCTTAGGAATTAAGAAAAAGGAATATTAGCTAGTAGGCTCTAGTTTTCTTAGAGATTTTACTATTAAAGGATTTAAGTAGTAGGGTATCTACTATAGTAGGTTTTAAGCCTAAGTATAACACTAGTCTAGAGCTAATAATATCTACTTAAAAATATATATTTATATTAATATCTATAATGTATTTATTATACCCTTAGAGAGTAATTACCTTACCCTTTATAGTAGTCCTAATAGAAACTTAGTCTTTAAGTGCGTTTAGGGTAGGCTTCCCTTCTACGCTTACTTATTTTCTAAGGAGTTAAGTTCTTAGACTCTTAAGTAGGTTTATACTACCTAGACCTTTACCCTTAAGTAACTTAATTATAGACTAGTTAGTATAGTATTAGTATTTAATTTATTATATAACTAAAAGCATTAAGACTTTATATACTTAACCTTCCTATATTAAAAGTACTTTATTAGCTCTATACTTAAGGTTATATTAGAGGGCTTTAAGGGAAATTCCTACTTATAATATAATAGGTCCTTTAAATCCCTAGAGGTATCCTAGAATAGGGGCCTTATAGGGTTAGGCCTTTATACCCTATAGAATAGGAATAGTCTAGAGGATAACTTAGTAAGTAGAGCTCCTCTCTTTTAGCTATCCTTCTATAACTAGTTACTACCTTATTAGTCCCTAACAGACTATAGGTACTCTACCTCTTAAACTATATACTAGACTTTCTTAATAGGGACCTTCTAGTAGACTATCTTATCCTATAGGGATATTAGCAGCCTAAAGAAGAAGTAGTATACTTTAGTCTTAGAGTTATATAGGTTCTCTATACTAATATTCTAATAGATTACTAACTATTTAGTAAAAAACTAACTAGGGGTCTATCTTTCCTATTAATGCTTCTACTTAAGCTTTTAATAGTAATCCCTTTCTTAAGCGTCTTAGTTAAGGTACTATTAGTAAATAAACGTTAAGAATAAGTCCTAAGTTAGTAAGTCCTTAAGGCTATATTTATAGTTTCTCTACTATATCTATAGTAATAGAGATAGCTTAGATAAAGCCTATTTAACTTATTACTCTATAGTCCTACCTATTTAAAGGTAATTTCTTACCTTAATAGTAATAATCTAGTCTACTAACTAAGCACTAGTTACTTCCTCCCTAGTAACCTTATAATTATAAGTAGTTAATAAGCTCCTAAAGAAGTTTATCCTAGGACTTACAGTTGTATCTATACTACTTATAGTCTTCTGTAGCCTTATCTATTATAAGCTATATAGCTATTTACATTATATACATTATACTTATAGTAGGCCTAATATTATCCCCTAGCTTTATACCTATACTATCCTATACTTAGGGAGGCGTTAGTAAGTAATCTCTTAAGAATACTATATCTATATCTTCTAGTTAGTCTAGAGCTATTTTAGCTAGAGTATAGTGTAATAGCCCTTATATTAATCTAACTAATTTAATAGATTCCTTATATTAATAGCGTAACGTAGGTAATAGCTTATACCTTACTTAGTAGCAGTATTAGTAGGGGTCCCTAATTATAGAGGACTATAACTTATCTACACTAAGGGCTCTTTAGTAGTAGTTTATTACTCTATTAGTATCTTAAGTAAAGTTATTATTCCTATCTATTTTAAACTAACGCTAGTTACTCTATAGAGATAGAAGTAAAAGAATTATAAGAGTATAACTAAAGGCTATAACTAAGAAAGATTTAATATAAAAAGGTAGGTATAGGTTTATTACTAGACTTTTGCTTAAAGGTTCTAACTACATTAAAAACCTTCCTTTTATAATAAGGAAAGGGGCTGCTAGGCCTAGAAATAGCTAATAGATTCAGAGGGTAACTAGTAGTGTCTATATATAACCTACTCTCGTTCTTATTCGCTAATAGGCCTCTAGACCTTCAGTAAATTAGAACGTATAGTAGATTAACTCCTTATAAGAAGCTAAGGTTACTATAGTAGTCTAAGCTATTAGGAAACTCTAGAAATTAGTGTAGTCTAGCTACTTACTAGTATAGGTTCTTACTAACTATATAGCTATATTATTAATTATTAAGTATACCTCTCTCTAGACTATAGACCTTAATAAAGCTAACATCTAACTAGCTAATACTACTAACTATATTAGGTAGACTTATATATATATATATAGGTACTAGAAGGTAAAAGTATAAATTAAAGATAGATATCTATATATAACTAATCTAACTAAGTAAGAATAGTTAGGCTTTATATAAGGTAGTTATACTACTTACATAACGCTTAATTAGTTATAGTATCTAACTATCTAATCCTAGATATAATAGATAGATGTATAGTTCTAATCTTAGCGTTTCTATCTATAAGAATACAGTTAATAAGGACTTTAGTGAAGTCTGTAGGTTACTATATAATCCCTTAGAATTAATATTCTAATACTTACTCTCTTTTTCTTTTGTTACCTAATTATATAGTCCCTTTATTATAGCTAATTAGGTTATACTAATTATACTATTAATAGCTTTAAGTATAAAGGCAGTAGGTTAGGCTACTAGTACTTAATTATAAAATGTATAAATACCTACCCTTCCTTCCTTTTATACATTAATAGTCTATTATTATTACCTTTAGCTATTATATACTCTTTCCTTCCTTCTTAGTTAAGTAGGTTAGTTATATAGTAGTAATGTTATTATATTTACCTTTATATATTTACCTTTAGCCTCTATAAAATAGGCTCTTTTTCCTAGTTAGATTTCTTCCTCCTTTATTACTAACTTTTATGCAAACTAGACTAAACTAACTAAACTAAATTTTTATATAAACTTAGATAATAACTTCTATACGTCTATATATCCTCCTTCTTCTTTTTCTTAGCTAACTTCTCCTTATATAGCTACCTTATCCTTCTGTTTACCTTATAAATCCTTCTTTATTATACATTAAGATATTGCTTAGATATAACACTCCTATTAGTAATATTTATGTCTCTAATAAGGGAGGTATTTAATAGCTCTACTTACCTACTAGTAATGTAAATAACTGCTAGTTCCTTTTTACTCTTATAGTTAATGTATATATATCTATTATAAAAGATATAGGTAGGTGCTAATTGTATAGGTAGGATAAGGAGATTTATATTATTTATATACCTTCTTATAACATTAAAATCTAGATATTAAATAATAAGATAGTTAATTAGATAATTACCTTAATTATCTATTGTAAAGACTACTTTTAGGTAATTCTAATCTAGAGTTCTAGATATACTGTATGTCGCTACACTAATAAGTATACTACTATAGTAAACCTATACTTCTACTAGTGTATGTAAATTAATAGTTACTGCAATAGATTATATGGTAAATGCATATTCTAGTTATATAGCGTATACTGCTATTATAAGGGATTAGATAAGGTCTTAGGTAATAGTAAGAATAATAATGATAATATAGATAATAATAGCTTATCTAATAAGCCTCCCTAGAGTAACTATTATAAGCTAACTACCTATAAGGCTTATATATCCTATATTCTAGGAACTTACTTTAGAAAGAATATTAGTAAGTTAGGTTTATTCTTAAGCTTATTATATAACCCTTAACTTATTAAGCAGTAGGATAAGTAAATAATAGGGGTTTAGATCTTATATAGGAGGGTTTTATAACTAGTAGTAATAGAGGTAGTAGTTATATCCTTAGTATATTATATATAGGGTTTAATAGAGGTAAAGAAAATAGATTTAACAAATTCGGGAGTTTTAGTTATATAAGAGAGACGTATAAATTAATTGTTAATTATACTTTCCCCCTAATCTTTCTATATACGCTTTAATCCTAATCTATAGGGTGTTATTTATAACTAGTTACTATAGTACTAAATTTAGCGTTTTCTTTATAAGTATATCTATAGGGTTATCCTTACTATTAATCTATCTTACCTCTAAGATCTCTTTCTTTTTATATAACTTATATAGGCTTATAATATTAATTATGAGCTACTTTTTATCTATTATACTTAGTTAGACTAGGCACTTATATAGTAAATATAAATCTAAACAAACTATAATTAGGATCCTAGGGGTATTAATTGTATAGAGAATCTTGTTAAGGGTTATACCTAGGGATATACTAATATTAAATCCTATAGTTATCCTATATAATTTACTAGCTAGGATACTCCTAGTAACCCTCTTATACTTTATTAAACTCTAATACATAATATTCCCCTTAATCTTAAAACTATTATTTAAATAGGCAGTTTCCTTAGCTAGTATAATTATAAATCTAAGCTATAAGGATAAGTTAGTGTTCTTTATAAAGGACCTATCTATAAAAACGTATATCTTTATACATAAGAAGTTAAGTAGTATAAAGGTTAGTCCCTAGTTAGTATTATTAATCTACTATTAAAGTTATACGTTTAACGCTTTAATAACCTTCTTATTAGGGTCCTTAATCTATATAGTAACTGTAAGGTTATATAATACCTCTAGTTAATAAATAGAGGCTAGGTATATACCTCTAGCCCTCTAAGAGACATACTGCTGCTTTACATTATACACCTTTATATCTATAAGCTTTAGCTTATTAGCCTATCCTTTTTATATAAAGGTAATAAAACTGTTATATAGTTAAATTTACCCTCTATTAAAGTTAATAGGATTCTCCTTAATAGTAGTCTTAGGCTTTATATAAAGCCTTTTCTCCTTTAGCTTCTCCTCCTCTTTCTAGGAGAATTATATAGTACTAAAACTAAGGGTATTATCTATCTATGTTGCTATAATTCTAAAGGTCTCTTATCTATCTATTATATGTAATAAGTAGGGGTTATATGTTAATTCTTATATACCTAGCTTAACCTTATAGTGCTCTAAATAGGTCTTATACTAGTAAAGTCTTAATTTAGTAAGCCTATATAATAGTTAAATTACCTAGAGGAGAGTATCTTTAGGGTATTTAGTTTTAAGTTCCTTAGGTAATTAGGTAATAATTATATATATTAGTTAATTAAAGGATTATATATACGCTTAGGTAATATCTTAGATCTCTTCCTAGTACTTATATATAAGTATAAGGGTTAGACTAATTATAAGGAGCAGTTATTAGCTTATCCTCTAAATTGTAGGGGCTTAGGTTAGTAACTCCTCCTTCTCCTAGTTACTATACCCCTAAATAATAAGCCTAGACTTCTTATATAGCTTAGTAGAGAGGTTTTTAATCTCTTATACTATCTTTATACTATAAATCTAAAGGTTATTATATTTCTTAGGGTTATATATAATTATCTTAAGATACCCTATTTAATTAGTAAGTTAATTTTAAGGTTATCTAACTCCTTATATAGTACCCCTAGCGTTATAATTATATTATTAAGTTAGAGTTTAATAGTAAGTTTAGTATAGTCCTTCTCTCTCTATATAAGAAAAGTATCCTTAACTTTCTAAGTTAACTTTTATATAGTAGTCTTTTAGCCCTTCTTTAGTTATCCCCTCTTCTTAGGTTACTGTTAGGGGGTTAGTTATATAATATTAGCTTTATCCTTATCTTTATCCTATTCCTTACTATAGTAAGGCTTAATATATATTATTTAGAAGTATATTAGGCTATTTACTATTTTAACTATAACTATATATCCCTTAATCCTATTAATATTATATAGTCTAGTCTAGCCCTTATTTTCCCTCTAAATAAGAACCTTACTCTAAATTAGTAGAGAGAGAACTTTCTAGAGGTTAAGGCTATTTCTTATATTAATTATATAATTAATCTTAACTTCTATATAGATACCCTAGAGTATCTTCTTAGCTTTCTAGATAGCTTCTCTTCTCTATATAATATCCTAGGATAGTGCTAAGTCTTTTCTTATCCTAGGATATATCTTAAAAATAAGGAGGGTTAGTATAATACTATATAGTCTAGCTATATTATTTAGGGCTTTAACAGCTATCTAGAGGACTGTCTTATTATCTATATTATAGCTAATTTCTTAGGATAGTATATTTTATATATATTAGAGAGGTATATATACTTATTTAATCTTCCTAACTGCTTAGTAAGCTTCTATAGGTATCTTATTATATATAATACCTATAATCTTAGCTTAGTTTTAGAACTTAGCTAAGGTAAAGTTTATTCTTAAGTTATATATAATGTAGTCTAGTAGACTAACCTATATATAGATCTAATATTTTAAAAGTATATTCTAGGTATTTTATATAGATAGAGACTTTAGGAATATTATAGCTTAGAAGCCTATCTCTATATTAATTATATATAGGGTATTCTTATTACCTAGTTATATAATATTAATAATAATCTTATAGTTAAAATAGCTCTTATTTTTTAATAAGAACTTAAATTATCTAGGTAACTAGTTATATATCTAGTAGTAGTAATAGAACTTCTAGATCTTTTCTAAAACGTTATATTATATATCTATATATCTAGTATTATAAAGTAAGTAGTAGAAGTAGTCTATATAGGGGTATCTAAATTATTAATAGAGGTATTAAAGTTATCCTTTAGTAAAGAATATAGATAATTCTATATAGCTAATGTTAAAGAATAGGTATCCCTATTTCTATATAATAGGAATTATCTATCTATTATCTTATATAATAATATTTACTACATTATTAAAGTATACTCCTAGTCTATTAGTATTATATAAAGAAAATAGGAAGGGTATAGAGGTATCTAGGATATAGTATATAACCTCTCCTAACTAGTTCCTTATAATTATCTTCCTAATAGAGTTAAATAAAGCGTTAGCTCTAAATTATATATAGGCTAAACTTAGCTCATATAAGACCTCTATATAAGAGTACTCCCTTAGGTATACTAGTACCTAGGGCTTCCTTACTATTAAAAACTTAGAGGCTCCTATATCCTAAAGTTCTCCTTAGTAAACTATACTGTATAGATCCTCTAAGAGAAATTAGTCTACCTTAATAGTCTTAGGGGCTAAAAAAATATCTTCCCCTATTATACAGTAAAAGAATACTAATACTATAAGGAATTAGGATGCTTCCTTATCCCTAGGTATATCTTCTTCCTTATCTTCTAATATCTTATATAGTAGCTCTCCTTTAAAATCTATTAAATGTACTATAAAATTATTATATAGTTCCTAATAAAGTATTATATATACTTATAAATACTAAGTTTTTATATATTTTTACTTATCCTCTAAATAGTTAGTAGACTAGTAACTTATATTCTTATATATAAAATAACATTTTCCTAATATATAATTATATAAATATCCTTTTCCCCTATTATATAGCTATCTAGGGGATCTCTTATTATATAGCTACTAGAAATTTCTATAAGAGTTAGAATTATACTATTAGTTAATAAAGAAGGTATTATATAAAGGGGTTTTTTAGTTAAGTATAACTTATAGAGAGGCCTTAAGGTTAAAGAAGAATTCTTTATATATATAGTATAAGTTTAGGTTACTAAGGGTAGTTTTAAGCTTAGGGACTCCTCTATATACTTAAGTAACTTATATATAAAGTATAACTTCCCCTTAAAAACCTAATCCTAGCGCTTACTATATAAGGGGGATCTTATTAAGTAATTTCTCTAGAACTTCTATTATTATCTGTAAGAGGTTTGTAGCTAAAGGCCTTAACTAGGGAAGAATTAATGATAATAGGTATAATAAAGGTGTAAGATTTAAGCTTGCCCCTTTCTATGGGCTGGCCTATGGGGAGGGTTTTATCTAGACTGTGGAGATGTATGGGGTTAGGCTGGCGTAACGCCAGGCTGTCGCTAAAGGTCTGCTAAAGGTCTAGATATATCTCTATCTAACTCCTTACAATTATCCCCCTCTCTAAAGGACTTAGTCCCTAAGTCTGTTAACTTAAAAAAATTAATTAAAAACTAGTAAACTTAAAGTTATTACTAAAAACTCGTTATTATCCTAGCTTTTGCCTATAACCTAGGATATTATTATATCCTAGACTATTACTAAAATAAACTACTTAAGGCTAATTAGGTATGTAAGGAAATAAACTTATAGTAACCCTCTATAGGTAGTTAAGCTATAGAAAAACAAATACTTAAGGCTAGCTAGGTATATAAGAAATAAATAAATATATAAGTACTTACTAACCCCTTGCTAATACTTAAGCTATAGGGTAGGTAAGCAGTTTAACTATAGGGCAGTTATCTACATAGTAGTAACGTTAGACAGATAGATAGTTAGTCCCTTAGTAATCCTTTACTAATTATAGGGTAGGTAGGTAATTTACTTATTATCTAAGGAGTCTAGGTTATCTTAATAATAAGCAGTTATAACTTAGACTCTTATAATAGGAGGAGGATTATTTATCCTAGAGGTAACTAGCTTATTAAAGCAGACGTTATCTATATACCCTTTATAGCTATAGATACTATAGGTTTTACTAGTATAGTATTATAAGCTAGTATAACTAGTCTTACTATACTTCCTATACATTAACGTTAAAGATAATAATAGTGTTACTACTAAATGTATTAGTAATAGCTTAGCAACCTATAGGCGCTTTACCCTAGTAATAGGAGTAGGATCTAGTCCTTTATTATCCTAGCTAAACAAACTAGATATCCCTATATCCTATAGACGCTAGGCAGTAATAGCTATAGCCCTAGGCCTCTAGTTAGTGTATCTCTAATAGAGTAGTTCCTTCTATAAGCTTAGCAGTAAGGAATAAAAGAAGGCAAAAGCTAGTATTCTGTTATCCTTATAGGTAGTACCTAGAGCCTAATAAATTACTAACTATTTAGTAAAGAAGGCTAAGGGTTCTAAAGAAGTAGAAGGAGCCTCCTTCTTAAGGGTATATAGTTAGCTATATAGGAGGATTTCCTAGAGGCTAGGGTTGATATGCTGTTAGCGAATAAACGCTGAGAAGGTAGCCTAAGTGACGCCTATGTTAGTAAGGCTGACCTAATAGATCCTCTATTTAGTTTAAAGGGGGGAGTATACCTTTAAGAGGGCCTATTTAATCTGCTAGTCTATAGAGGCTATAGGATGAAGTTAATAGCTGTTCTCTATAGCTATTAGCTAGTTACTTGTTTAGGTAGGGGTATAGTCCTCTTAAAGGATGCTATAGGTATAGGTTAGAGGGCGCTTATAATGCTTAGTCTTAGCAGTAGCGGCAGCGGCAGGGCTGCTGGGCTCTAACCGTTTAGCGAGCAGTTAGATAAGGTAAGCCTGTTAATAGAGAAGCTCTTAGAGGTCTACTGTCGCTAGGGTTGTTGTAGCAGTAGGTTAGGTAGGCTGGGCTGCAGTAGGCTAGGTTGACGGAGATAACACGTCACCCGAATGTGATGCGGCATTTTCGGCAGCAGCAGATCCATCAGCAGAGGCGGCAGCAGCAAGCTTTCAGGGAGCTATTGTCGATTAATTAATTGAAAATAATTAATTCTAGTCTAGTCCTCCTAGGGAGTAGAAGCTTAAAAATTGTAAGAGGTTTGTGGCTGAAGGCCTTAACTAGGGAAGAATTAATGATAATAGGTATAATGAAGGTGTAAGATTTAAGCTTACCCCTTTCTATAGGCTAGCCTATAGGGAGGGTTTTATCTAGACTGTAGAGATATGTAGGGTTAGGCTAGCGTAACGCTAGGCTATTGCTAAAGGTCTACTAAAGGTCTAGATATATCTCTATCTAACTCCTTACATTATCTTCTTAAGGTTTTCTCTTTTTACTTATATAAAGGATATTATTATCTAGTTAGCCTAATATAGTATATAATTAATATTAGTGTTAAAATGCTTATCTAGTATATTATATATCTTATCCTAGTGTTTTATAGGGCTAATATAGTATAGATAGAATTCTTCTATATAATCCTAAAGAATATTAGGGAATACAGTATAGTATTAGTCTTTAGTAATATAAAGATATCTATAGAAGCTAATAAAGACCTTAGCTTTATTATATAGGATATTATGTAGCTTACTAGTATAGTTTCTCTCTTTCCTCTATCCTTTCTAAAAAATTAAGATAATGCTAGGTTTATATAGTTTATTATAAACTATTTATTAAGGTAGAAGTTTAAAAATAGTATCCTTATATAAGGGGGTTATTATATAGCTAGTGAATTTAGGGAAGCTATTAACTTCCTATAAGAATTATACCCTAAGGGGTATTATATAGCTAATACTAATACTACTTCCTTACTATTTAATTAACTAGGTAGTAAGGTCTAGCCTAACTAGTTATATAGGAGGGTAGTTTTCCTTAGGAGGGGGGGGTAGGTTTTCTACTATAGAGCTTTATATAGCTAGTAATATAGTACTTATCTATTTATCCTTATTATTAAATTCCTAGGTAATTTACTATATATTTTCCCTAATTTAGATCTTTACTATACAGTTAGGGAGAATATAGAACCCTCTCTCCTTAAGGATTTATATAAGCTCCTATATAAAGGTAGCCTAGACCTATCCCTATTAATATAAGGTCTAGTAGTAAAGGTCTTTATACAGTATAGTCTTAATCTAATCTTTATTAGGCTTAAGGTAAATAATTTCTATTATTAGGTACCTAATGTATATGTTAAATTACTGTAGGGGTAGTATACTCTTAATATTAAGAGGTTTTCTCTAGTATTTTAGGTAGGTGTTTACCTTCTATATAGAGAGTATAATCTTACTTTTCTCTTATATCTCTTTATATATAGGTAGGTAGGGTTTATCCTAGAGGTCTTAAGACTCTATTAGGGGGATATCTTACTCTTCTAATAAAGGTATAGTAGTAGTAACTATATTATATTGTATAGTGTAGTTAGTATTATTTTATTAGTATTTATATAAATACTGTATACTAAATACTCTAAAGGTAGTATAATATTAATCTTTATCTAGTTCTTATGGAGGTAATAACTCTAATCTCTATTATATAATATCTATAGTAATAGTTATCCTACTTCCTAGCACCTAGTTCTTATAGAGGTAATAGTAGATAGAAGGTAGGGAATTAGTATAAGGGGTTCCTCTACTATCTACTTAGTTCTTATAGAGGTAATAATAGGTAGTTTTAAAACTCTTAGTTATATAGTATAAAGTATAGCTAAGCCTTATCTTATTACTCTTACTAATCTATAACTATATAAAGTATAATTATATAGTTAACTAAGTAATTACTAATTAGTGTTAGGTAGACTTATATATATATATATAGGTGCTAGAAGGTAAAAGTATAAATTAAAGATAGATATCTATATATAACTAATCTAACTAAGTAAGAATAGTTAGGCTTTATATAAGGTAGTTATACTACTTATATAACGCTTAATTAGTTATAGTATCTAACTATCTAATCCTAGATATAATAGATAGACGTATAGTTCTAATCTTAGTGTTCCTATCTATAAGAATGCAATTTGTAAGGACTTTAGCGAAGTCTGTGGGTTGCTGTATAATCCCTTAGAATTAAAATTCTAACGAACTACCTCTTATAATTTAACTTTAAAGTTACCTATATCCTAAAGAAACTTAATATAATCCCTAATACCCTATCCTACCTACCTATATTAAAAGAATTAGGGTAAGTAGATCTATTAGAGAATAAGGACCTACTTATAAACCTTCATAATAGGTTAAGGCTTAATGATTTTAATAACGTTAACGTAGTTTCCTATTATATTCTAGAGGTATAGTTTAAGGGAGACAAACTTTAGTATTAGATTAATTAAGCTTTAATAAAACTCTAGATTTCTAATAACTCTTACTAATAACTAGTAAAAGGTTATAAGTTAGATAAGAAGTATAGTTATATTTATAAATAAGTAGATAAATAAGTAGCTAATAGTTATACTTTTAATTCTCCTTTTTAAGCTACTTTAGAGTACGCGTAAGCTAACTATAAGAGATAATATACTACCTATTAGTAAGTCTCCCTATAGGAGTATAGTAAGGATAGTTTACTTTATAGTATTAACGTTTTTAGAGAATAAAAACTCTATATACCCTACACCTACCTCTAGGAGATCTTTTACCTTACTTATAATAATAATAACTATTTTAGAGTTAATTAGATACTAGTAGAGCTTTAAGGCTTTTAATTTTACTATTATATAGCTTCTATATAGAAGTATATATTCCTACGTGACGCAGTAGCATGCGTCTAGCAGCGTCTATGCACTTTTAAGCAACAGACAGTTAGTTTAATTCTAACTATAGGAACGCCTTTTGCAGTAGTCTGATTAGTCACTAGGTACCTACTGCAAATGGAGCCCTAGGCCCTACATACATAATAGGGCCCTAACAACAGTGTAATAAATAATGTATTAAGTTAATGTATAGTGTAAATATTATGTATTTAGTTAGATAAAGATAAGCTACTATACAGTGTTAAATGTAAGGGGTTTTCTCCTAAGGAAGAATAGGTTTTCCCCTTATATATATATAGATTAAATTAGTATTATGTACCTAGTATAGTGTAGGGCCCTCTACCTTATATAGCAATATATAAAAGTTAATTCTCTATAGAAGTATATATAGTACTACCCTATCTATAAAGAAGGGTAGACCTTAAGAGATAGGCCTCTAAGCGCTCTCTAGCCTATCTTAGTTATAAGCCTTCCCTATTATATAGTAACTATTAACTTTATTACTAATATACCTAAAGTCTCTTCTAAAAGTATAAGTTAAGCTCTAAAAGGATATATTAGGTTAGACTACTTAGCTACTATTACTTATAGGTTATTAAAGAAGAAGTTACTAATCCTTAGATATATAATATATATAGTAAGAGACTAAGTAATAGTCTTTCTTTAAGCTTTATTTCTTACTAACTAAGGCTTACTAGAGGTTATTATTAGTAATAGGGATCCTAAGTTTATTTCTACTATCTAGTAAGTAATCTTTACTATCCTTTAAGTAAAGTTACTCCTCTCTACTATATACTATACCTAGACTAATAAGTAGAGTAAGAGAATAAACTAGATAGTTAAGATTACTATCTAATACTATAAATTAACTTTACTTAATATCCTATAGACTAATATACTACTTTTACTTTAATTCTAACTTAATAATAGACTATTAGTTACTATTAGTAAGTCTTTAAATAAAGTCCTACTAGGATTTAAGCCTTAAATAAGTCTTAACCTTATTATAATAGTAAAAGCTCCTTAAGAGGCTTTTAAAATTCTCTTCTAGACCTACTAGTAGGAAGCTCTCTATTATTTAGATATTACTAGTACTCTTTAGAAAGTATAATATAACGTAAAGTACTTAGATATTAATTTTAAAGTTAATAATAAGGTATAGGTTTACTTAAGTAAAAGTTACTACCTACTAGGATAACCTAAGCGTAAGTAGTTAGTACGCTAAATAGGTCCTTTTAAGATTATAAAGGTTACTAGTCTATTAGCTTATAAGCTTAACCTCCCTAAATACTAGAGGGTCTATCCTATTATCTCTATTACATAACTCTAGAAGCTAGCTTAAAGTCTAAACCCTTTTAACTATATAAACCCTACGCTATTACTTATTAAGGTTAATAGTGTAGATAAGTAGGAGATTAACTATATTGTAAAGTATTACACTAGTTTCTACTATAATAGACTATTTATAGAGTTTTTAATATAATAGAAAGGTTTTACTACTAAGGATAATACTTAAGAGCTATAAGAGTCTCTTCTTACCTATACTAGTAATCTTATACATAACTATAATAAGGAGTACTCTATTAAATAGACTATAATCTATTAGTAAAAGCCTAGAACTTAATAAGTATAGGATACATAGGGTAAGTAACTTTACTTTTATTATTATCTTCTCTACCTTAAAGGGAGGTTTCCTAGCTATATAGTATCTATATATTTACTAATTTCTATTTATTAACTAACTTTATATATTTATTTATTTTACTTTATAATAACCATAAGTATAGCTTTACTACTTATATTACTTAAAATAGCTTTACTTTCTTTTTTACTATTATATTTACTTATATAAGAGCTAAAAGCCTTAGCCCTCCTATTAAATATATAATATTTCTTAAGCTACTTACTAATATTTTTATTTATTTATTTTCTTTCTCTTTTTCCTTTACTATACTTAAATTAATAATACTTAACTCCTTTAATTATTACTTTTCTTCCTCTAATAGCTAAATCTTTATACTCTCCTTCCCCTTTTTCCTAACCTCTTTTACTATTTCTTTATTTTCCTTCTCCTCTAGCGTTTTTATTAGAATATCTTTTATACTAGCTAATAATTAAAGCACTTAAGACCTTAACCTTTTAGTCTATAGTTATAAGTAGTTAGCTACTAATAATACTCCTAACGTTAGTAAAGCTACTAATACTAAGATAAACCTCCCTAATCCTAATAAGGAGATAGCTTCCCTCCTTATTAGTTAGGAAGTTACTAGCCTCCTAGCTACTTAAGTTACTTATAGTAAGGGTAATAACTTTAAAAATAGTAATATCTCTAGCTTTAATAATAACCTTAGTTCTAATAGCGCTAGTAACTTATCCTCTACTATCTACTATACTATTACTAAAACTAAAAGTTACCCTTATACTAGTAAGGGTTATAAGTCCTCTAGTAAGAAGAAAGTAGTTATAAATACTCTTACTAAAGCTAAGTACTTTACTAATAAGAGCTTTAGCGTTAGCTATAAGCCTAAGACTTTAGTATAGATTATTATATTCTTAAAGAAAGATATCTATAGCTCTAAGTCTTATAAGAACTAACTATTTACTAACTCTACTATTTACTAAGTATAAGCTTAATACTAGAAAGCTTTCTACCTATATAATAATAATAGCCTCTAAGAGGAGGAACTTCCCTCCTATCTAGTTATCCTTACTACTTTTTTTATATACCCCTCTAGCTACTTTAGTAGTATTATTACTAACACCCTTATTACTATTAGTTAAGTTAACTTTATATCTATCCTACATACCTATATCTTTAACGTAGTTAAAGCCTTTAACGCTACTATATATAGTAATACTATCTCTACTAAAGAGCTTAGTAAGATTACTATGTACTATATCTACTACCTTAATAAGTGTTTTAATAATATTACTAAACGTGTTAGTAACGCTAGTACTTAAGTTAAGAAAACTATAACCCTTATTAAGAATAATATTATCTCTCCCCTTAATAACTATATTAACTACTTTAATATTATAGGAGTAAAAGTTACTTATTTTAAGGATAATATTACTTACTTTAATCTTATTACTAGTAGTTAAGTAATTATCTATAATATTACTATAGCTACTAACCCTATCTATAAGGAGCTTACTACCCTTAAAGCTAGGATTACTACTCTTAAAGGAACTAATACTAAGGGTAAGACCTCTACTATATATAAGCGTCCTATACCCTAGGAAAGCTAGAATAGCTCTACTATTAAACGCTAATATATTAACTTTAACCTATTCTAAGAATTAAAGCTAGGATATAGAGGACTTTTACGTATATATAGGGTATAGTCTCTTTCCTTTTATATATTTTAGTATATTAGAATAACGCTTTTCTTTTTAAGGGGTAGATATTACTATACTAAGTAATAATACTAAGGACTATAAGAATATCTATATAATCCCTATTCACTTTATATAGTAATAGTTTATACCTCTATAGAGTAAATAGAATTATTATTCTATATACTTACTTATACATACCTACATTTAGCTTAATTATCTCCTAACAGCTAAAGTTAACTACTATAGTATTAATATTCACTATCTTATCCTATCTATCTCAGCCTTACTAAACAGAGAGTTAGGAATATTCTTAGCTTAGTAGTATACTAATTACTTATAGTAGTTAACTTTATTACTAATTAAACTTAGTACTACTCTATAGGCTTTAGTAGCTAAGTTAAGCTAGCTAATAAGCTTCTTAACCATATTATTAAACTTAGGAGTATCCCTTATATTAATTTAGTATATTAGTTTTATAGTATATTCAAGGGAGTTTAAGTAGTTAATCTATCTATCTTAAATCCTACTATCTTCTTTATTATAGTTATATAATATTATAGTCTAGCTAGCCTTATAGCTAGTAAATAAGCTTATATAGCTCTTACTACTACCTTATTGTTATTATTATTGTTATTATTATTATTACTTTACACTATAGGGGATATAGGATATATAAGCCTCTGAGTCTAATTTCAATTATCTTTATTATTATTAACTTTATTATTATATATCTAAGGAATAGTACCTTACTAAGGCTATAGTTATATGAATATAGTTAGGTTCCTAAGCCTACCCTAGCCCTAGCCCTAGCCCTAGCCCTAGCTTCTTATAGGCTTTAGAGTATGTAACTTAGTTCTCTACACCTTATTTATATTAGAGAGTCTATTATTATTATCTTATGTATTATTAACATTATTTATACCTTAGATAGTCCTATTTAGCCTATAGACTAATTACTTATTATATAGGGTTTTAGGATTATGCTGTATATTAATGTAAATATAATTAAGAGTAACACGTTAGGGGCTTAAGGTTAGAGGTAGCGCCTTATACTTTTAACTAAGAGGTAATAGGGTTTTAGTAACAGTTAGCGTTAGTGTAGTAGCCCTAGAGCTATTACTAAAGCTAGAGAATTAGATATTATATAGCTAGGTAAGGATAATAAGGTTATAACTACTTAATAGGATACTAAGGCTGTAGTTAGGGATATACTATTTATTATGTAAACTTATTATATTAATTATTATAGGCTAGGATAGGATAGGATAGTATTTATTCTTTAGTTTAAGTAGGGTAGGGGGGGATAAGTATAAAAGAGAACTAAGTAGGGTAAGGTAGGTAGGTATAGAATTAGGATCTTATAAACAGCTTAGTAGATAATAATAATAACAATATAAGAATAATGAATTTTAGTAAATAAGTAGTAAATTATTATTATACTATAGGCTACTGTAGTAATACAGTAGATTAAGAGTAGGGATATAGGTCTTCTCTAAAATTAACTAGGTCTACTTATATAATATAAACCTATGTTTTCTAGGTAAGTCTTATATTAGTATACCTACTAGTAGTCTATTCTATCTACTTAGTTTAGGTTACGCTTAATTATAACCTTTAATTAACTACTAATTATTACTAACACTAGGTATAGTACTATCTTACTAAACTTAGTTAAGGTTATTATAGAGGGATTAGATAAGAAAAAGGAGACCCCTACTAGTAGTATAGTATATAGTATATAGAAGAAGGTATTCTAGATTATCTTAGCCTTAGTACTTCTCCTTATTGTTAGTGCTGTAGTTAAAGGAGATATTAGTGCTATAATATCTAAGTAGAAGGGCTTATAGCAGTTAGGTAGCTTATTAGATAGATTAAATAACAGCGTAAGTAGGAGTAGTAAATAGTAGTAATAATACTAATAACGTAATAATAACAATAATAATAATAACAATAATAATAATAACGCTTGGTAATATAGATATCCTCCCTAGTATAAACCTTAGTACTATTAACTTTACTAATACTTAGGGTTATGCTAACTATTTAGTGTTTTACTAGCTTTGCTTTAAGAGGCTAATAATAAGCTTATAGAATAAGAGTAAACTAAGTAGTATACTTATAGGGGAGATAAGGATATTAGAGTTTCTTTATATTATGCATGTAAATATTAAGAACTATAATTAATAGTATCTTATATTTATAAAGCGTAGTACTTACTAAGGTAAGCCTAATAGTCTAATGTTAGGTCTATACTATATCTACCTCTACGTAAACCTATATCTATTAAGGTAACTCCTAGGGGTAGCTATAATCTACACTAGTATATCTCTATTATAGTAGTTAATATATATACTTAGAGGTAATAGAGTTTAGAAAGGGTGCTTAAGGCAAACTAATAAAGCTAGTTAAGAAAGACAAGCTAGAGGGCTCTAGCCTTAAGCCTTAGTATACTATTATCTTCTAGATAGCTCCTGTGTTAGGAGGTAGGAGTTGTATAGAGTAAAAGAGCTAATAATAGCATCTAAAAGGTAGGTATATGTATAAATAACTATTTAAATCTAGCCGCCTTAAGCCTCTAGCTTATAGAGGCTTTTATATACTTTACTAATCCCTAGCTCTAGACCTCTCTAGTACCCCCCTACATCCTATCTAGTATCTATAACCCTTTTATTATTAACTTATTATTAGTCCCTAATATCCTACTTTTAAAACTTAGGTATAGTTACTCTTACGTACCCTACTTTATCTATAAAACCTTACTAATCTATAGTTAAGTAAGTAAGTAGTAACTTATAAAGTTAACTACTAATTAGTATTAGAATACATAGGTCTTATAAAGTCACTATAAACAACCTATCTATAGGGTATTTATGTATATTTCTATAGCTTAAGGAAGGAAAGATCGAAACTGAAGCTATTACTTAGGCTAGCTACTTATATAGAAGGTAGTGAATTAAGGGAGGGAATCCTGAAGCTCTGATTAGTCAGATCCATCCCTTCGATCAGGGCCCACCTTCTAAAGCGATGGCTGCTCGGCGGGTCAATTGATCCGATCGGCGCCCCGTTGATCCGACAGTCCGAAATGCCCCAGGGCCCTACGCGTGGCCCGATCGATATTCCAACAGTTACACACACATCTCAATACACACACAATTAACCCATCACTATTACCCTTGTTAATCTGACACATAGAACACCTAACTCCCCCGTGAAGACGGAAGAGAGCTGGCGGCATGGGCCACTAGCTCTGTCATTGGGTGCATCAGCCGCAAGAGCAGCGAGGAGACAGAGCTTAGCGGCATAAGCCACTGGCTCTGTCATTGGGTGCATTCATTGGGTGCATCAGCCGCATGAGCAGCGAGGAGACAGAGCTTGGCGGCATAAGCCACTGGCTCCGCCATTGGGTGCATCAGCCGCAAGAGCAGCGAGGAGACAGAGCTTAGCGGCATAAGCCACTGGCTCTGTCATTGGGTGCATTCATTGGGTGCATCAGCCGCATGAGCAGCGAGGAGACAGAGCTTGGCGGCATAAGCCACTGGCTCCGCCATTGGGTGCATCAGCCGCATGAGCAGCGAGGAGACAGAGCTTAGCAGCATAAGCCACTGGCTCTGTCATTGGGTGCATCAGCCGCATGAGCAGCGAAGAGCTTAGCGGCATAAGCCACTGGCTCTGTCATTGGGTGCATTCATTGGGTGCATCAGCCGCATGAGCAGCGAGGAGACAGAGCTTGGCGGCATAAGCCACTGGCTCTGTCATTGGGTGCATCAGGCGCATGAGCAGCGAAGAGCTTAGCGGCATAAGCCACTGGCTCTGTCATTGGGTGCATCAGCCGCATGAGCAGCGAGCTTGGCGGTATAAGCCACTGGCTCCGCCATTGGGTGCATCAGCCGCATGAGCAGCTCATAGAACACCCAACTCCCCCGTGAAGACGGAAGAGCAGACAGTGAGAAGACAGAGCTGGCGGCATGGGCCACTAACTCTGTCATTGGGTGCATCAGCCGCATGAGCAGCTCATGGAACACCTAACTCCCCCGTGAAGACGGAAGAGAGCTGGCAGCATGGGCCACTAGCTCTGTCATTAGGTGCATCAGCCGCAAGAGCAGCGCGGAGACAGAGCTTGGCGGCATAAGCCACTGGCTCTGTCATTGGGTGCATCAGCCGCATGAGCAGCTCATGGAACACCCAACTCCCCTGTAAAGACAGAAGAGCAGACAGGTGAACACAGTGAGGAGACATAGCTTAGCGGCATAAGCCACTAGCTCTTCCTCAGTGCACAAGCCGCAAGAGCAGCTTATGGAACACCTAACTCCCCTGTGAAGACGGAAGAGAGCTTGGCGGCATAAGCCACTGGCTCCGCCATTGGGTGCATCAGCCGCAAGAGCAGCTCATGGAACACCCAACTCCCCTGTAAAGACAGAAGAGCAGACAGGTGAAAACAGTGAGAAGACAGAGCTTGGCGGCATGGGCTACTAGCTCTGTCATTGGTTGCATAAGCCGCAAAAGCAGTTTGTGAAGCTCACATCTCTTCTTATCCTTCTGGCGCAATCTCTTCCTGACGGCTCTGCAAGAGCAGGTGTCAACCTCCACACTGCGTAAGAATGGAGGTGGAGCGGGAGAGATAAAGAATAGAATTTCTGTATCGCATGGAAGCGCGGATGAGTCTACTTTAAGGGCAAATTCCCAAGCTTGAAGAGAAAACCACACCGCCCGCATGTTGTTCCATCCATCGTGTCGACGCAGGCAGTCGACACGATGTCTACACTAACAGGTTCGCATCAAACAACTTCGCATGCCGCATGCAGCAGCATAAAGACACCCACTCGTTCGCATCAAGATACCCACTCATCTGCATATGCCCCACATGCCTAGGTACCTGCCTGCCGCCTGCAAACTTCTGCAGATGTCATGATTCTCAGGCAGGATGTACTTTTGATAGGTACCGTGGAGGAACGCTTGACCATCTGCTATCAGCAGGGACCATGAGAATCGCGGAACTGTGTGCTCCTTTACCTAGATGAGGGAATGAGATTGACACCACCTCTAACTATTGTAAGGTGTCGGCAGAAAACTGCTGGCTGGTTATCCTGAGGAAGTTACCTGTTGAGTCGTGGCACTGTACACCTACTAAACGCAAGACGCACCCAGGTATTCTGGGTGCGTCTTACGTAAGTTACCTGTTAAGTCCTGGCACTGTACACCTACTAAACGTAAAGTATTATGTACCACAGAGTACGTGGTGTGTACCCCTGGCCCCCAACAATCAACATGACCCACACCACTTTTGGGTGGCTGGATCCATCATGGAATTCAATGGATGTGCCACCCGACATTGCCCGAGAAAGCACGTGCACATACGCCTGGCACGTCCAGATTACTTCTTCGTAATCATACACCATTGGCTGGCAGACAGAGCTCCCTGCACGGAGTATCTATTCACCCGGATTGATCCCAGGCTCCCAGCACTCGGCCCCGCAGCGCGAGTGGCCCTGCGTCGACCTTTCGCCTACCTGCAGTCTAACATCCACTTCCTCCCCACCGGCAGAATCCACGTCACAAAGCCCGCCGCAAACCAGTTCGCCGGTCTTACTACGTACGCAGGCTCCAGTCAGTGTTCATGCACCACGCCGCATCAGCCTGCAGGCGCTCGCAGGAGCTCTGAGGAGCTCTGAGGAGGTTGCAGTCTCGCTGCCAGCCATGGCCACCACGACAAGAGACATTAGAACGAACGGCGACGATGAAGGGGTAGAGACGGTCGCTTGAGCGGTGACGATGGCGGCAAACGGTGTGCAGGCTCCTGGAGGGGGAGGAGTCTGGTGGTATATCCACGGACTCCCCGTGAGATGCAACAGACTTCTCGTCACCCTTCTCGTCACCCGCAGACTCGTCGTCTCACGATCCTATTGCTGGTTCTCCATCGCCCACAATGTGCCTCACCAACAACTCCACCGTACGTCGTACCCCGCCGTCCTCCATCCCTTCTTCTCATGCTGACCTCGCCCCAGAAACTCTGCGGTACCCTGCTGTCCTTCTACGAGTCCAAGCCCAAGAAGCAGCGCGGCTTCCGCTGGTGCGTCCGCACGCGCGCCACCATCCTCTTCGCCCTCTACACCGACCGCATCCTTCCCTCCGACACTAACCGCCTTCCGATCACCCGCCTGCGCGCCGAGTGCAATATCCTGGCTGACGACCCAGCCTGGGCGTTCGTTCTGCCATACTTTGACAAGCTGGTGCAGCACTACGCGACCAAGTGGGTAAAGGAGCCTAGCAACGGGGCGCTTGTCTCTTGGTCTGCGGTGTCGGTGTCGGGCTGCCAGTGGGACGAGCGCCAGACGGCGGGATGGGCTGCCGGCGGCGTTGACGCTGTTGAAGCCTGGATGCGCCAGACGCTCGGCAAGACGGACTGGTGGCAGGGAGGTCAGTTTTGTTTGTCGTTGGTTGGGAGCGAGAGCTGACACGCGCAGAACAACCTGGCCTTGTCGAGCAGCTCAGCGGCATGTCTTTGCAGGCGCCGCCCAACCCTGAGAAGGTGTACGTCTCCTTTCCCTCCTCTGTTGTTCGCCGTGACGTTGACCAATCTCGAAAGCTCACACCCTCAGCAGTCCGCCTCAGGTCAACCATCTCAGCAGCCGGGCCAACGACCCCGCACCCGCCCCCGAGACGCCCAACGCGTGGGCAAGCCTCGGGCACGACTTCGCGTTCAACCCGTGGGGCACCAGCGAAGCCGCCATCGACCCGGTCGCGGGGCCCCTCCCGCACGTCGTCCCGACACTCGCTGGTCCAACGCCGTGCTCCCAGCCCGCCCCGGCGGCACGTCTCGCTGAGACGGGCGCTGAGACGGGCACCGTCGTCTCGGCGCCGTTCAGCACCGTCGGCACCAACACGGTCATCTCGGCGCCTGCGAGTACTGTGTACACCCCCCTGCCTCAGACGCCTCAGACGTCTCGTCATAGGGGCGGCACCAGCACCAGCACCGTCGTCTCTTCGCCGTTCAGCACCGCCGGCACCAACACCGTCATCTCCTCGCCGGCATCGACCGTGTTCACCCCCCAGACGTCTCGCACCATTAGCACCAGCACCATGGTCTCCTCGCCGCCAAGCACCGTCTTCATTTCCCCGCGCCGACCTCACGCGCCTCGCACCGGCAACAGCACCGTCGTCTCTTCCCGCATCGGCACCACGGTCGTCTCGCGGCGGCCGTCTGCCGAGTATCAGCAGCCCAGCGAGGCGTTCACGCAGGCGCTCCAGATGCACTGCGCGGCGCAGCGGATGATGGTGGAGGCGGAGATGGCGATGAAGGAGCATGGTTTGTTTGGGTATGTTGAGTACCAATGAGATGGATGCTAGCTAGTTTTCAGTCGTTCCTTTCAATGCATGTCTGTTGTCACAAAAGTGTTACACCTGAAGGAACTTTGCAAAGGTAAGGAGAGTCATACCAATGGTCGATCAATCTAATCCCACTCAACCTTGCTTCCACCACGGCCCTCCCCCCCTCTCCTCCTCCTCCCTCTCCCTCCTTCTCCTCGGCCTCCGCTCCTCCACCTCCCTCGCCTTCTTCTCCTCCCCCCCCTCTTCACCATCCCGCTCCCTTTGCCGTCCCCGCACGCCAACCGCCTCCATCTCATACTCCAACACGCCTACCGCCTCCTTCACCTGCGCTAACAACACCTCGACCCCCTCGAACGCATACCTGCCCCCCGTCTTCTTCTTCGCCTGTGCGCGTGTCCTGTGCATCGTCGCGTTGAACTGGTACACCCTTCCCGCCGCGTCGTCAAGCATCCGTATGGCGGCCTCGAGCGTGGTCAGCAGCGAGTCGCGGCGCGGGAGGAGCGGGGTGAAGAGGCGGTCGTACGCGTAGAAGACGTCTTGGGCGGGGCTTTTGTCATGAATCTCAAGTCAGCGCGCGCGCGGTCCAGAGATGCAGGCTGGGTGTGTCCCCTGGGTGGGTGTGTCCCCCCAGGGGTTATTTCGTCAACTCACAATTCATTCGGGTCCAAACTGCCAACAGCCCGTTTGAACGAGGCGAGCACATCCCCCTCCATCCCCCTCGCCTTCCTCAGCGCCTCCAGGGCCGATTGCAAAGGCACAGCGAGGGCATTGTGGTCGTCCCACCAGTTGGGCAACTGTCCGATGACGGCGCGGAAAATCCCCTCTGCCGTGGCGTTCCACACGCCCTCCCCACCTCCCCTTCCATCCTCCTCCGCCTCCGCCTCCGCCTCCGCCTCCGCCTGTTCTTGTTGTTGCTTATGGATGCCCCACGCCATAAGAATCACCGTGTCCCGCAACGCACTAACCGAATTACCCGGTCCTGCTTGCGCGCGGGTGCCAACCAGCACGCGCGCAAGGTGTACGCCTGCATCATCCAGCAGGTCTACGATATCATGGCACGCGTCCGGGGGGATGGCGAGGGCGCGCGCGAGGGTGCACAGTTCCGCAAACTCGCGCTGGATTGCAGGAAGGGATGCGGGAGGGGTGTCGGTGTCGAGGAGGCGGACGAGGCGCGCGTAGGGGTGGGTGAGGGTTGTCAGGTTGCGGAGCGTGATGGGGCGTGGGCGTGCGTGCGGTGGTTCGAAGGATAGGCGGAGGGGGGGTTGGAGTTGGAGTTGGAGATGATGATGGCCCAGCACGGCGGCGAGGATGAGGGCTGAAGCAGCAACAAAGCATGCGATGATGAGCGGGACGAGCCAGCGCGGGCTGGGGCTGGAGGGGTGTGACGGGACGGCGATGGGGTCGTAGTCGATGACGGTCAGCTTGTCATGCTGGTGCTCGGGGTCGGAGTCGCCATCAGAGGAGGAGGAGGAGGAGGTTGAGGAGGAGGATGAGGAGCAGGCGTCAAGAAGCACCTCGCCGCGGTTGGTGAAGTGGATGCGCAGGCGGCGGCGGGTGCGCCAGAAGGCGTGGAAGCAGAGCGAGAGCAGCTGGCGGTTGTAAGGAGGGGGCAGCGCGAGGTGGAGGTTGAGCTGGATGGCCTGGCCTTTCTGGTCGTCTTTGATCGTGTCGGTTTCTTCTTCATCATTGCTGTCGGTTTCAGTCTCGTTGTCGTTGTCGTTGTCGTCGTCGTCGTTGTTATTGTTGTCGTCGTTGCTGTTGTTCGCGATGCTACTCCTGCGCCGCCGTCTTGGTAGCGTGGGCTGCAGACCAGGCGGCGGCGGCGGCGGCGATGTCGGCGGCGGAGGGCTGTCGGACGGGCGGCGGCAGCGGCGGCTGGATTGGCTACGCGTGACGATCGGCATTGCAGCGTTTCACCACGAGAGGCAAAAGAACACGATGCAGGAGGGCGATAGGATGCTGCACCGAGGAGGGCGCGGGTTATGCATATAGCCCCCCCCTCCGAGGCCCTCTGACCAAGGGGCGGCGGCGGCGGCGGCGGCGGCGGCGGCGAAGCGTTCATTTCAACTTGACACAATGCAAACAGCACGGGACAAACACAACAAAATGAAGGCAATCGTGGAATCATAACAAACAGGTCAGGAAAGCAAACATTATTGGCGTATTCGGGTTGTGCATAACTCTCGAAGCTCAGCATACACACACACACTAACAAATCCTGCCATACTATGAATGTGGCCCTAATCAATCGACCGTAAGTGTACGGATACATGACTCCAATCAACGACACATCTCTCTACTCTACTCTATTCTAGTCCTTGTTGTTCTCGGCCGTGTTCGCGCGGCCCATGGCCTCCCGCTCCATCATGGCGTGGCGGTGCCAGTGCAGCACCTTGACACGCACCTCGCAGTCAACGGCCTCCAAGAGGTGGCCCTTTTGCTGTTGCAGGACACGGTTCAGCTCGGCGTCGATGTCTTGCAGCGATGCGAACGGAGCGTACAGTGGCAGTGGCAGTTGTTGGTCTTTTTGGTGTTGGTGTTGGAGATCTTGGTAGAGGTATCCGTGCTGGTGCTGTGGCAGTTGCTGCTGATGCTGTGGCTGTTGCTGATGCTGTGGCTGTTGCTGGTGGTGTGGCTGTTGCTGGTGGTGTGGCTGTTGCTGTGGCTGCACCTTTGACTGCACCTGTGGCTGCGGCTGCGCAGTCTTGCGGCGGGTGGTGGCGGTGGCGGTGGTGGCCCGCCACGCCTCAACGTACCGCGGATCGCGCATCGCCGCCTGCACCGTCCGTCGTTCCTGCGCCGACTGCAGACCCGATGGCTTGCGGACGAGCTGGCCGATGTTGGTGAGCCCGGAGCGCATGATGCGGGAGCTCAGGACGGAGCGTCTGTCGTCTTCGTCATCGTCGTCATTGGCGGCATTGTTGTTGTTGTTGTTGTAAGTGTTGTTGTTCATGCTGTTGATGGCGGCCCGGTTGTTGGTGTATCCGTTGTTGGTGTTGACACCCTGAGCAGCCGCCGCCGCCGCCGCCGCCGCCAGGTTCTTCTTGGCGTTGAGAAGCTGCCACTTCTTCTCCTCTTCGGTCAACTCGTCTTTGTTGGCGAGATGCTCGGCCATCTCGCGCGACGTGATGGAGTCCGAGTCTGGCATGGTGACTGACGGAGTCGGACGGACTGCCTGCAGTGCACCTGCGTTTGGATGGGAGAGGAGTTCTGAGGGACGAAGAGAAAGAAAGGAAGAAAAAAACACATTGAGATGGAGAGACGCAACGGCAACATGTGCTGCTTTTCATAATTACCCCTTCCCTACTCGCACCCACCCATCCAATCTCCCTTTCCGAGACAAGAACTGGATGATACAGGCCCCACGACACCACCTAACAAAGAATCCCCCAAACCCCATCCCATCGCGCATCTCCCAGAAGAAGCCACCCTCTCCAGTGACGCGTCTTCTTGAGCCAGGAAGACCCTCCTCAAGGGCGCACCACCCCTCCAAGCAACTGCTCCCAAACCGTACCCATCGCCGGCGCCCTCGCCCGTCCCACCTCCCAGATCCCCAGCTCCCGCACCGCCGCGCGGTCAAGCGCGCCCTCCAGCACCCGCAGCTCCTCCAGGCACCGGTCGCGCATTGTCTCTGCTGCCCCTGCCCTCGCCGCAGGCTCGCTGTGCACGATGCCGTGTGAGAGGAAGTCGAGGTGCACCTTGAAGTCGAAGAGGTTGCCGGCTGCCTCGAGCATGAGGGTGCGCAGCTTTGCCAAGGAGAGGGCATCTAATAGCTCGGCGGCTGCGGCATCATCATCTTCCTCCTCCTCCCCCTCCTCCTCTACGACGCAAGGTAGCGCTCGAGCACTGCGCGCAACTTGCGATCGGCTGGGCGTAGACGGCGGGGTAAGCCCAAACAAGATGTTGGAGATGGAGTCCTCTGGTGCCAGAGTCCCCCTCTCATCCTCGTCGTCATCCCCTCTCACTACCTCACCCTCCTTCTCACCCTCCTTCTCACCCTCCTTTTCACTCTTCTTCTCACCCTCCTTCTCAGTCTCATCCATCGCCAACAACCTCTCCGCATCCTCCTTCCCAAAACTAACCCCATCCCACTCCTCCTTCGCAAACGCCCGCGCCCACTTCTCATACACCACCTCGCCCTTCTCATCATACCGCCACACCCCAGCCTTCCCCAGCGCCCTGAACCGCCCCTGCAGGGCGTCTCTCATGCGCGGCACCATCAGCCGGTCGAACTCGGCGCTCCATCGCTTGGCCTCCGGGCCGGGGCGCACCATGTGCATCGCGGCCTCCACCTCGTCCATGTGCAGCGTGTAGCATGAGCGCGCGTTGAGAGAGTGTCGGATGATATGCTGGTTCATCGCGCGGCAGCAGCGCGGGCCCCAGACGTGCCGCGTGTTGGAGGCGCGGAGGGTGTGAAGGGAGCGGCCGCATACTTGCTGTGTCAAGGTGTGTCGTGTCAGTGTGACTGGGACGGAAGAAAGGGGGGAGAGGGAGTACGGTACGGTTTCGGTGTTGGATTGACACATTGCGGGAGGAAGCCGAAGCCAAAGCCGAAGCCAGCCCAAGCCGAAGCCAGCCCGAGCTGAAGCCGAGATTGCAAATTGCCAATTTGAATAATTACGGAAATGATGTGATATCAAGGTGGGTGGCGATTACTCCAGACGAGAGATCTGATCTGATCTGATCTGGTCCGATCTGGTGTGGTGACAAATGGCAAGTTGATTGCAGAGTAATAATTAGAACAAAACACACACGCAAGCACTCTAATAATACTTTCTGCCTGCCTCTCGGGCCTTCTTGCGCTCCTCCCGCGCCACCCACGCCCTGAACCGGTCCATCTCCTCCTCCGTGAAACTGCCACCGCCAGTGACAGGGTTGCTGCTGGTGGTGTCCTTGGGGGACACACTGCGACTGAGGTTGCGACTGCGGCCGTTTGCGCGGTTGCAGGCGGGCTCCCGACCGCCTGGGCCTGGGCCAAAGAGATTATTGAGGGTCAGCGAGCTGAAGAGAGGCGCGGGGGTGTCTTCGGTCTCGCCAAAGGCGGGAGGATATGCGCCTGGGACGGTGTCAGTGGCAGGGGCAGTCTGTCCAAGGGGAGGAGGGAACGGCAATGGGATCGAGTTCGGGTTTGAGTCAGGGGCAGTGTATCTGCCGCCGCCGCCGCCTGCTGCTGCTGGTGAAGGGCTGGTGGCGGTGTCTCCGCGTGATTCTCCAATGCGAGGAAACGGCCCGCCGACAGCGACTGTGTCTTCTTTGACCATCTGTCCAGGGCGATGATGGAACGAGGAAAGGCCTCTGCCTGTGTCCTCTCCCAAGAGGGGATAATAGAGCCCACTTGTTGCAGTGCTCCTACCTGCCTCTCTCAGGGGAGGAACCGCGCCAGACACGGTGGCAGTCGTGACCCTGCCTGCCTTCTCTCCCCCCAAGGGCAGGGGGGGGGGATAATACAGACCGGTTGTCGCAGTGTTCCTACCCGTTTCTCTCAGGGGAGGAAACAGCACAAAGTCACAACCAGTGTCCCCGCCTCCTCCTGTCAAAGGCCTGGCCGCACCGCCTGCCGCCAGAGGTCTAGCGCCCGCCGAAGACACGGGTACCGGTATCCGCGAGCCCCCACCACCCAGCGCCAGGGCAGGCGTCTGCGTTTGCGGGGGGGTCACGGTGCCCACGCCCATGCCCACGCCCATGCCCATGCCCATGCCCATGCCTGTCAGGCTCGGCAGGTCTGCACCGGCGGCAGCGGCAGCAGCAGCCTGGGTCGTCTCGTTGTTGGGTTGCCGTGGTCCTCGTCCTGGCGCGGGTTCTGCGGCCGACGGGTGTTCCTGTCCCTGATCCTGTGTAATAACGGGAGTGAGTGTTGTGTTGGTGTGTGTCTGTGTGTCTGTGCTGTCATTGTGACGGGGAAGGAGAGAGAGAGAAAGAGAGAGAAAGAGAGAGAAAGAGAGAGAAAGAGAGAGAGAACTGACCTCTGCTGCGACATCTTTCATGCCTGCCTGGGCGACATCATCCTTCTTGCCTGCCTGAGCGACATCATCCTCCTTGCCTGCCTGAGCGACATCATCCTCCTTGCTTGCCTGAGCGACAAGATACCCCTGTGAACACATTAGCATTTCCTGTCTCCTTCCTTTTCTCTTTCGCTTTCTCTCTCTTAAGGGGAAAGGGGGGAGGGAGGGAACCAACCTTGGTAGCATCCTTCCACGGCTTACACGTCACAAACCCCCTTAGACTATTTGCGCTCTCCGCCCACTGCGCAGGCCACTGCTCCTGATCCTTCTCTTCCTCCTTTTCTGCGGCCGGGTCGTACTGAGGCTGCAGGAAGCGTGCGCGGCTCAGGTGCTCGCTGGTGATGGTGTCGGCGTGCGGTTGCGCCGGTTTGGCCGCCGCGTAGCGCAGGAGCTGCCGCGCGCGCAAGTTGTAGTCAACCATCCTCCTGGTTCTCTTGGACCCTTTCAGCGATTCTGTTTTGTTGTTGTCGTTGTCGTTGTCGTTGTCGTCGTCGTCGTTGTCGTCGTTGTCGTCGTCGTCGTGGGCGAGGTGGACGGGGGGTTTGGGCGTGAGAAGGTGTGCCGGCCCATCGATGAAAGCAAAGACTTTCGTTGATGGGAGAGTGGGAGAGAGAGTGTGTGTGAGAGTGAGTGAGAGTGAGAGTGAGGGAGAGAGAGAGAGAGAGAGAAAGAGAGAGAGAGAGAGAGAGAGAGAAAGAGAGAGAGAGAGAGAGAGAGAGAGAGAAAGAGGGTGAGAAGTGAGAGTTTGAAGGGGATGATATGTACCGATGTTACATACATGCCCCCTGGGTCGGGTCGGGTCTCCGGTCTTTTGGTGTGCCCGTCCGGTGAAGCTGACGCTGACGACAAAGACAAAGCCGTGGCCACACACAACATATTGAAATGCGACAAGTCTCTTCTCCGGGGACGCGTGTTGTTTCCGCCCGTGTCTCGTCTCTCCTCCAGGGGCGCGTGTTGTTTCCGCCTGTGTCTCGTCTTTCCTCTTCTTTTGTGCAATCACCAAAAAACATACCGAGGTCGAGCCCGCGCAGCCGAATACATATACGCGCATCACAACCCCCGAACCTCATTCCCTCCACATCACCATCGCGCCGCAGTTTGCCAATCTCTCCAGTCCGCATCCCGTCACACCACAATATGCTCCCCCTCGGCACCAGCCGCAACATCTTGGCTGCCATTTGCGTTGCATACTGCGCCTACCAAGGTTGGCAATACTTCATGACATCGTCCCCCGCCATCGTCATCGAGATCAGGAAGCCTGGTTCAACAGAGACCGTCACCAAATGTAAGCCTCCTCTCTCAATCTCTTACAATCACACTCTGCCCTCCCTCTCTTTCAAGGCAATCACTAACATGGACCAATAAAAAATCAAAAGCCAGCGAGACCATCGCGCGAATCTGCCGCGCCTACGCCGCAATCCTCTTGGCTGTCCCCACGAACCGTCCGCCCTCGCTGTACGAATACCTCCACATCGCAGACACCTGCGCCCCGTCCCCGGCGCGGTCCAAGTCTTCTTCCTCTGCTAGGCGCTGTTCCACCCACCAGATTTATCTGGCCGTCGAGAGCACGTTGATCGAGTACTTTCCCGCCGGCGGTTACTTCTCGTCCTCGTCCTCCTCCTCCTCCTCCTCCAACAACAACAACAAGAATCCCAATACGAACAACCGTGATATAAACGACATCAAAACCACCAACGACAACAACAACAACAACGCCGTCGTCACCGCGCTCGTCACGTCGATTCTCTTTGACGAGGACACGCGCATCGTCTACGACCACCTCTTCGAGCCCGCGCTGGCCGGCGGCGCTACCGACCGCATCAAGTTCCTCGAGAGGCGGTGCGGCGAGGCGTGGCGGAGATGATGACGGAGGAGGAGCTTGCGGCTCACCGGGCCGGCAAGGAGAAGCTCCGGGCCGAGATTCGCGCCAAGAGGGCTGCCGCAAAGCAGGCCAAGGAGAAGCAGACGAATGCCGCAAAGCAGGCCAAGGAGAAGCAGACGAATGCCTCTGATGATGCCCCCCGAGAGTCTGTGCCCAACAAGTCTGACAAGACACAAGTCGGCAACGACACCACCACCGCGGCCATCATCACCACAGCCCTCTCAGCCCTCTCAGCCCTCTGGTCCTGGCTCACCTGGCTCCTCACCTTCCGTATCGCCTACATCCCCTGCCTCCTCTACCTCTCCACCCCCGCCCTTACCACCCTCCACGCCACCCTCTGCGACACCCTCACCCCTTCTATCCCCTCCATCCCCATTGCCGCCTTCGCCCTCAACACCCTCTGCCCGTCCCACGCCCCCTCAGACCCCCTCTCCTACACCCTCGCCCCCGCGCCCCCCATCCCGCGCTACGGCGACGCCCTCCCCAACCTCGCCGCCTGGGCCGTCCACGCCACCGACTTCACCCCGCTCTCGCCGTCCGCCGGCGCGCACCTCACCGCCTTCGAGGCCGCCGTCCGCGCCGCGCTGGGGGCTGTGTCGTCGAACCAACGCGCGGCGCGGAGCATCGCGCGGGAGAAGAGCGCGGGGAGGGCGTGGTGGTTCCATGTCGGCGTGCTCAACACCCCCGCCTCAGCGACGCGCGCGCGAGTCGGACGGCTCAAGGTTGGTGTGCTTGACGCCGCGCTGCGTACCTTTGAAGACCTTGTGGAGCAGCTCGAACCAAGAAAGGTGGAGGAGGTGTTTGGGCCAGTAGAGGCGACGTGTGGGTGGAAAAGGGCGCTGGGAAAGAAGGAGGAGGCTCTGCGCGGGGTGCACGGGGGTGAGGGTGAGGGAGAGGATGGAGACGCCGAGACCGGGGAGGTGTTGGCTGTGGTGGAGGCGCAGGGGGCCCTGGCGGGGATTGCGTGCGAGGCAGCCGGGTCGGAGATGAAGCAGTTGCGAGCGTTGAGGGGACGGTTGTGGAGGGGTGTTTTGCCTGATTTGAGGGAGCTGGCGAGGGTAGTGAGGGTGTTGGAAAAGGAGGCGCGGGAGAAGGGCGGCTGGGCAACAGGCGCGGATGTCGAGAGGTGGGAGGAGGAGGTCAAGGGGCTGGCCGTTGAGTTCGAGAGGGTTGTGAAGGGGGCGTGGGATGGGTGGAATGGGGGGGAGTGATGGACTTTTGTGTTTTTGTCAGTGGTTTTGTCAAGGTATGTAGGGAGGAGATGTTGTCATTGATCATGGGTAGAGGAGTTGGTGTTTTGATATGTACAGTGGGGGGTCATGTCAAGTTTCAGTATAGGGAATCCCTTAATAGTTCAATAGATCAATAGCGATAGTTCAATAGCAATGATTCAATGGCAATAGTTTCATAGTAATGGTTTGGTGAACGACAACATCTAACGTTACGCTAATAAACAACATTTCATCAACACTCTCTGCCAGTTGATTCAGACTTAAAACCCTCAGTCTGAAAACATACCCCAAGAACGAGAAGCAGGCACAGTTACAGAAAGGTTCGCTTGACTGCTACCCTTAGACATGGCAGCTGCCTCTGCTGCACTGCGTCGATATTTTGCTACTGAGTAGCCAAGCAGGATCAAGAGCACCATACACGCGCGGTACTTGCTGCTAACCGCCTTGCGACCGACTTGTATGGCAACTTCGTCTTGATCCGTTCCAAGAGCGGCAAGGTGCGGGCTAGCCATGTGAGCACTCTGCTTGATGATGCTGAAGTGGCCCCGTACGGTCTGCTCCGAGGGGCTGAGGCTCTCGACGGCTCCTGCGGGGACAGCAGGTGTACGATCATAGGCATCCAACAGCGCCTGCAGCCTTGTCCTGACATCCTGCCAGCTCGCCTGGTCCTGGGAGGCCTTTGTTGTCTCGGCGTCGGCACGGACCGCACACGTCACGGCATCGCGGTGCATGGCGTGAAATCTCGAGATGACACCCGCGAGACTGGACTGCTGCACCGCCAGGATCTCGGTCCGAGCGACCCACGACAACATCGCCGTTGACCGTTCGTGATGAGCCGTGGCGGCCAAGCTCGCATGCAGGCATCTCAGATATCTTGCCTGGTTGCGCAGCATCCCGGCGCCTTGCACACGCTCCGACAACGTGAGGCAAATGCCCTTGACTTCATCGGGGCACAGGGCTCGATGAGAAGACGTCAAAAGGCTTTGCCGCATATATTCTCGCTCAGCCTTGCTGTCAATTCGATGGGGCATCGCCTCGCCTGCGGCAACTAGCGCTGCAAACTTGACCACATAAACGCCGCAATCATGGCGGTTGGGCTGTTCCGGACACTTCCTTTTGCTGTTAGACAAAGTGCAGAGCTTGTAGGAGGGAATGTGGGAATGTGGCAATACTTGATACGTACCGTCGCCCTGCGAAAGATGATGGGCATGTCAGCTTCGGCGTAAGCCCATCGGAGGAAATCGGGGACCATCGTTCCGCCCGTACACCCAGTGCCGGATGGAAGCGAGTTGAATTCCTGCAGGAGGTTGTCGTGGCGTGTCCACAGGAAGAGAACCCAGTGATGATGGTCCACATTGAGAAACAGCAGAACCTTGTCCTTGAGCAGGACGGGCTGCAGGGAGAGCCGACCCCGTTCTGTCATCTTTCTGGCAGCCAATGTCAGGCTGTTAATGACGCCAACTGTGCTGGACGTGAGTCTTGCGGCGAAAGCTTGAATAACGTCGTCGTTGACCCAAGTTGCAGGCTTAAGACGATCCAGACTCGTGACAGTGAGCAGCAGATCAACGCGGGACTTCCTGGCGGTGGCTGGCAGCAGCCGAGTAGCTTCAACAGTAGTGTCAACCAGTTGAGGGGGCTGTGTCGTCGTCTGGCGTCTCTTGATGGGGCTTAGGTCCCCAGGCGAGGGATCGCTGTAGGCACGTTTCCGACTGCGGCGGATAGTGATGTTCGTGTTTGGAGAGACAAGACTTTGGGGAGCCTCTGCGTCGAGACTGGACGACACCCCCTGGCGGTGGCTGTTGTTGGAGCCGAGTCCGAGCTTGTTGTTAGACAAGGACTGATGGTGTGCGACGAAAGAATCGCACAACGTGGGTTCTCTGACTCTGGCTTCTGTTTGGCCGGTCTTGTCGACCAAGGAGGACTCCTCGTTGATGGTTGATAATCCCTCTCGGCTGTCGGCGGTATGGCGGGAGCGCTTGGTCTGGGCGGATGGAGCCGGAGGCGGAGGGGGGTGGATTCTTTGGTATTGCAGCCGACGGGGGATAGGTGTAGACACGAGCAAGCCATCAGGCAACTCTCCACTCTCTCCAGTCATAAGATTGGAGTCGTTATTAGAGCTAGGGCTGTCGGAGCGCGCGCTGTTGCCGTCTAGGTAACCAAAATAGACGCCGTCGGCATCGCTGTCGCCAGAACTTGCCTCGTTATCGCCATTCGCGCCTGGCCCATGGTTATCCTGTCTAGCGTTATCGCTGTCGTCTCTGAGTGACGAATCGGCCTTGGGGACCTCTGCGGCAGCCGCTCGCTTACTGACGCGGGGGGGGTTGGCATTGGTGAGCAGAAGGCTACTATGATTCTTCGCCGTATCGGGCGTACTGGGTTCTTTAACCAGCAAGGAGGGACTCGATAAACCGGCGTCGTCGTGGTTGTCTCGGGGCTGCTCGGGCTCGGGCTTGCTGCTGCTGCTGCTGCTGCTGCTGCTGCTACTGCTACTGCTGCGGCCGCGACGGCGACGGCGGCCTCTTGCGGGTTTCGCCGGTGACCCAGAGGCGGAAGGCTGGGCCATGCTCTTTTCGGTATGCACCCAGGTGGCGATCGTGGGATCGACTAAGGCAAGGAAAGGAAACAGGTAGCGTTAGCAACACATCCCGGCTGGGCTCGGCAGGAGAGAAGTAGGAGGGGGGAAGCGGTAGGTGTAGGCATCCTGCGACGAGAGACGATGACGACTTACGAGAGTTGGCGGCAAGCTGGAAACGAAAGACATCGCCAACAGGTCTGCCCTTGTTGCGCAGAGGCACTGCCTTGTAGGAATCGTAGAGCTTGACGAGCTCAATGTCAGGAAGAGAACGTTGTAGAGTAGCAAAGGCCTTTAGGCAAGGACGCGAGTTGACGATGTAAGGGCCGAAGAGGAACACGAAGACGTGCAAGGACACGTTAAAGTGGCCAAGGATGGAGGCGCAGCGTTTTCTGCAGTCGTTGCGGACCATGCTGACCTGGGCAACATTGTCTACAATGATGTTGAGGATTGTGCGGTGGACGTGGAGGAGAGCCCATCGCGCGAAGTCGGTCTCCCCAACGGGAGGATCGAGGCGGAAGTCGTCGAGCAGTTGCAACCAGAGGCGCGGCAGCAGATGATGTTGTTCGTCGGCAGGACTCGCGAGGGCGTTGAGCCGTGCGAGAGTCTCGGCTAGCGGCATTTGAACGCGCACTAGGGGCGATGGTGTTGGGGGGGAAGCAGACTCGGGATGCCGGAGTTTCGTTTAGGCATTGTTAGACGATGCGATCTTGATGTCTGAGGCGATAGCGTTGGTGTTGTTGGTGTAATTAAATAAATGGGGAAGGAACTTGTGTAGATGGTTAAGAAGGATCGGTCTGCTTAAAGTTAAGACAGAAGGAGTAGGAAATGTAGGAAGGTCGGTTGCCTGGTCTGTTGCTAGGCAAGACTTGGAGTTCAGTAAAGGTAAGATAAGATAAGAAAGGTTGTGCTAGGTGGCCTATGCGGTTATTTGCGTAGAGCTGCCACAGACGTGGCAATTCTACGCGGTCGTGGCAATCCTACGTACCTAAACGAGGCCAAGTTAAAGTGGGCCGAGGGGTACTGTCGACATTCTGCTGCGCTAGAAACCCCCTCCTCACGGAATTCGAGCGCAGCAGAATGATGACTAAAACCCTCAGGTAGTACCATTCCAACCCTCCCCGGCAGAGCCGTTTTAGACTGTACAACCTGCTTGGCTGCCTACCTATCTAAGTACCTGTATGGCTGTGGCTGTGGGTTTTTCACTTGAAGTAGGTGGTTAGGCCGGGCTAAATATCATACTGACCCTAGCCAAATAGCCGTATTTACAACAACCCATCATGAAAATCGGATAACAGAGGGTAGAGGGCCTCGCAGAGGGTAGAGGGCAGAGGGCAGAGGGCAGAGGGCCGAAGTTCCGGCAGGGGCCCGCTTCAGGTAGTTGCGCTGGAGTTTTCCTACTTCCTTTCTCCTCCAGCGTCCAAAGTCTTGTAGTATAGCTAGACCCCTCATAAGCCCTCTGCTGCTTCAGATCACATTAACCCCTACTGAAAAGGCTGGTTAAGTCTGCAAAGACCTCTCTGATGGCAGTGCAAGCGGGAAATGGGCGGTAGAAACATTAGCAGTCCTTTGGTCAACCCTAAAGAAGCGGGATAAGCTTTAGGATTAGTTTATGTTGGAATATCGATTGGATTATCTATGGGAAGTAGGGACATAGGCTGGATTAGACTAATCAGATTGCTTGGATCTACCTCTGGCCTGGAAGGTGGATCCATTAGTCCTCTATATTAACAGCTTCCTTCCTTCGCTACCCTTCAGATAGAACCCTCCCTTCTACAGCCCAGATCAATTGAATACCTTCACTATCAAAGTGAACCGTTCGTAACTGCAGTTACCTGTGATACTAACAGTTCAGCTAGCAAGCTGGATAACGATGAACATACGCAGCCCCTGCTTTTTCGGAAGGTTTAGAAGGGCTATGATAAGAAGGGTTACCAACTGGGCTACTACCCTACTGATCCCTAGCTCCGGGCCCCTCCAGGCTCCTCCAGACCCCTCCGGACCCCTCTAGTGCCCCCCTGCATCCCATCCGTAACCCTTTCGTCACCGACTTGTCATCAGTCCCTGACATTGTGTCAACAGGGATTTGAAGTGCACACTTAGCCGACCTGGAGGAGATTGGTGAAGATAGGGCTGGCGGCAGATGAGTGTGTTGTTGTTGTTGGTGGTGGTGGTGGTGTATTTAACGCCATGGCGGCAAGAGTAGAAGGAACCCTTGTCGTAGACTGTTGCAATAAAGCACCTAGGGCTGTGATTGTGTGTATTGATGTGTGTGTGTAACTAGGAAGAATCTGCCTTCCAGCTGTCGTAATTGTCGCAATTATTGGAGTTTACTAAATGTGTATTGACTTGTGTTGAAATTGAGGTATGCGGTACGGTGCACCATTAGCGCCAACCTGACAGCCTTATGATTTGCCTGACTTGAAATTGCTAGCGACAGTGGACAGGACAGGTGCTGGCGACAACAGTTTGCAATTAAAATCGACTGCAATTGAAATTAACTGCTGCAGTTAAAACTAACCTGCAATTAAAATTTGAAATTAATAGCTACAATTATGATTAACTTACAATTAAAATTAACTGCTGCAATTAACTGCTGCGCCTTAGGTAAGCCTTCCGCTATATAAGTCATTATGACTTAGAGAGTCTGGGTGCGTCTGAGTCATCGTGACCTAGAGAGTCTGGGTGCATCTGAGTCATCGTAACCCAGAGAGTCTGGGTGCGTCTGAGTTATTGTGACCTAGAGAGTCTGGGTGCGCCTGAGTCATCAAGACCTAGAGTTGGGTGCGCACAATGGATGGGGATTGGGGTGCCTGGGTCGAGGCTGGCGGCTCCCTGCACGCCAGGTTCGACGGTTTACAGAGCATCTCCGCGGAAGCAACCCCACAAGACGCTGTCCTTGCGTACCTCGGCAACGAATGCGACCCAGGCACCCATCCAATGTTTCTCCGTCACATCAGAGCATGCATGGCATAGGTGGATATCAAGGCTCTTACGGCGCTTTAATGACCCGTCGATGACCCTCCGATGGGCCCCACCTCGGGCTAGCCTCCTAACCTGCATCCGACTGTGCATCCGACCCCGCCACCCGGGCCCAATGGTCTGTCTGGTGGGTCGTTCGTTAGCTGCTCCTCTGATCGGCCGGTCCTCGCCCGACCCTGACACACGCGTACAAGACCAAGCTCGTGATCCAGCCCGCGCCGCTTGGCAGCGGTGACCCAGGCCGAAAACACCGTCAGCGTCTCCACCGTCATCAACTTCTCTGACGACCACAACATCAAGTACATTACGTGACGTCGGTCTCGCACGACATGGACGAGCTTAGGAGGAAGTGCTTGATACCGTCAGAGAACACAAGCGTGGTGTATTCAGCGTCGACCGGATCAACGAAGCTAGCTGGTGAGGCAGGCAGACGAAGATCAACGGCATGTGCTACGACTGCTTGGTCTGCGACATGCTCTCCCAGTCCTTAGCGAAGTTTGTCTACAACAACAGGCGTAAGGAGTTAGACAACATGGAGATCGTGTACTCCAGCTCCGACGACAGCGAGTCCAGCGACGACAGGTTTGGGAAGAAGCAGAACAAGACGACCAAGGACGCAAGCATCTATCTACATGTATAAGATTAACGACGCCCTCAAGTACGTGGGCCTGCAGACGCAGACGTGCGTAGGTCATAATAAAGAAGCAGAGCACGAAAACAGCTATAGACAAGAAGGATGCTGTTTAACGACTTAATCACATCCAGCTGAGGAAGAAGGCCTTGACCGTCAGGGTGTTTGTTGGTGGACGAGATCCCTACGCAGTCCCCTCAGAGGCTACAGTCTCAATGAACAGGAGCAAGCTGTCCAAGGTCGTCAACTTGTACAAGACGATCTGATACGTCTTGGTGAATAAGTGCCGGTCGAGCCTCCTCCTGCCTGCCCCTGCCCTACACTGAAAAGACGTACCTCTTCGTCTGGCTCATGATCTCTGACGATATCCAGCTAACCGACCCAACCTGAGCCAGAATGGCTAGAATGGTGACAACCAGGACACCTAACAGCAACAGACGAATCTGACGAACCAGCTAACTCCTCCTGCTCCCTAATTCCGACCACAATGGCAGCAACCCACGCAAAACACTCGGTTTCCGACGAGCTACTAATTCCGCAACAACCACCAGCACCAACAGCGCCAACCGCTGATCCCCGAGAACCGACGGCTCGGATGGAACAACGCCAATTCCCCACCCATCAACGCGCCTCGTAGACCCCGAGCGACAGCCGAATATCACGGAAATGACGAACAACAGCCTCAATCCCCCGGATACCAGTCACCTTCCGTTGTCGACGATCAGGAGGACCCATTCGCCCCTATCGATCAGGACATCTACGACGAGGCAGGCCCAGATTGGATCCAACCAGGCGGCGATTTTGACTTCACCAACGACCACGAGCACGATCACGACGGCGGAGACGCATGGTTCGTAGCTTCCAGCGCCCCATCCCAACCGCATCCAACGACCCTGCGAAAATGCCGTTTCTGTCAGGTCAACTACTGCGTGGGCCTGTGGGACGTTCTTCTTGTCGACTAGTTTATGCTCCTTCATCTCGACGCGCATCGTGCCCACGACCGAGACCGGGGACCTGCCGGCCGTCCTCAACTTCACGTACCTAACCAAGACAGGGGGCCCTCTTCAAAATCTCTCGCACCACGTGTCCCACTTTGAGGGCCTCTGCTGCTGATCTTGGCGATGTTAGTGATCTCAAAGAAGGACTTATGGTTCTTAACCCTAATGATGAGGCCTCTGATGTTGGGACAAGATGTGGGAGATCGGGTAGCCCAGCCGCCAGACGAGGACGTAGCCGACAGCGACTTATACATCAAGGACAAGACCGTGCTGTGCTCCGCGTTAGTGCCTATATCGCAGCTCATAACCGACAACGCGTCTGTGTTCGACGCCATGTACATGTCGTTGTTGAACTAGGCGTAGCTGTAGCCTCTAAGACGTTCTTCGACATGTCGTCGTGCATCCTGGACGGGGGCGTCGATGAGAAGAAGTAGCCCGTCTTGATCATGCGGAGCGAGCCCCTGGGTCTCTCCTTGATGCTGTCCTTGATCAGCAACAACATCCCCTCCTCCAACTTCTGGATCCTCTTCTTCATCTCGGCGTTCTCCACAATCAGCCACGTCGTCATCTTGTTCTTCATCTCCGACATGGTGGTGGTCTGCACCAAGTCCATCTCGGTGTCCTGCTCGTTGTTCAGCATCGACATGTTCCTTATCGCGGCGACGTTGTCGAGCATCTTGTCTCCACCTCGACGTACTACTTCTCCTCGTTCTTCATACTGTGCTCGTATCTCGAGTCCGTCAAGCTCTCCAGGGGCGTGAAGAACAGCCAGAAGTACGACGTGATCTTGATAGCCCACTTCGGCTCCTGCTTCAACCACGTCCACATCCACATCGTGAGGAGCATGATGAAGTACGGCGTCTACGTGCCGAAGGGCCTGTTCTCAGACTCTGTCGCTGTCTTCAAGGTGATGAAGGGCAAGAGCATGAGTGCCAAGCTGGAGCTCTTGAGGGACAAGCACGTCCCCTGGATCAGCACACGTGCACCCACGACGCCGAGAGCGACGCCATCGTCCTCATGAACATGTTCGAGACCGCAATCCAACAACACCAGCAACATGGCGAGTGTCAGGCGGTGGGATCGCACAGAGTGAAAGAGCTGATGATGGCACCCGAAAGGTAGGTATGTGTATGAATGACCATTCGAATCTGCCCTCCTCAAGTCTCTGACTTGAGGGATGCCATTAAATACCCTACTGATCCCTAGCCCCAGGCCCCTCCGGGCCCCTCCGGGCTCCTCCGGACCCCTCCGGACCCCTCCGGTGCCCCCATGCATCCCATCCGTAACCCTTTCGTCATCGACTCGTCATCAGTCCCTGACAGCGAGGGCCTCTTCTCGATAGACTCCGAGAGATTCAAGGGGATCGTGGGCCTCAACGTGTACGAGTCGAACTGCAGCATGGCGAAGAGGTTTGCGGCCTTCAAGAGGGACCTCTCGTTGATCAACGAGAAAACGGACGACACGAACGTGGGCTTGGCATCTTGGTGACGTTGAACGAGAGCTCGATTTTCGTAGACCAGTCCGAGACCCTCATATGCAGCACACGCTCGAGAAGAGGGGTCCTCCATCGCGTCCTCATGTAGGATCCCGTAGGCCATCGAGGCCTAGTCGATGTTGCTGTTCTCGCCCACCATCTCTCGCCCGAGCTGCTCTGTGGTTCTCGTAGATCGCCGCGTCTCCAGCCTCAACTCGTTGAAGCCGCTCGTGTCCATCTTGTACGTCAACTTCTTCAGGTTGTCAAACCTCGTTCCAAAAGGTCGCATGTGGTTCGTAGTAAGCGAGCACAGTCACAACCTCCCGCAACACGTTCATCCCCCGACGTCTCGCTGATGTCCATGTCCTGCCTCTCGTCGACGCTGAGCTTGAAGTCGATGCTGAGCGCGCAGTTGGTCATACACATGGCCTGGCTCATCACCTGGACCGAGGGCGTCGGGTTGAGTGAGGCACAGCGACGGAGAGTACACGCGAGAGGCTGGACGCGAAGTCCGGCAGGATTTCGTTCTCGTACGGGCTGATATACCCACGCAGGTGAACTTGATAGGGCACGCACGCGCTCGCCATCGCGATGTACGCCTCGCCTCAGGGGCCTGTTCAGAATCTTGGATGGGACACCCTCGACGACTACGTCGCTGCAGCTCTCGAGTCGTCCCTTTCCTTCATAGCGACGTCAGTGTACAACTTCGCCTTCCCGGTCTTCTGGTCGCCCTTCGCCTTCCCAAGGCTGATGGCGTACATGCTTAGGCTGATGTTGTTTAAGAAGGCTGGGGGGCCTGGTGATCGACGCACCCCTGCTGTCCATGGCGACGAACCTCCCCGACCCTGTCTGGCAACGAGCGCCTGGTGTCAACGACGATGTGACTATGGGGAGCTTGGTCGAGATGGCGATCCTGATCTTCTGGATCTGCCCCTCCGTCTACCTAGGCTCTCGTTAGCGCTTTAGCTGATGCTCGCGCCTCTGACGTAGTAGGCGATAGCTGTTTTCCTGACCTCGCTTGAATTAGGCTTCTCCTTCTTCTTGCCCTTAGTCTCAGACATCGCAACTGCCTCGTGCCTCGTTCTTCTAGGGCTTCTTCGCTGCCAGCTGCGCCGCCTTCCGGGTTGTCCTCTTGTCTTGTTGAACAACGACTTCTCCTTCTAGCTGTCGTCAATGTTGCTCTAGTTCGTCAACCTAAAGAGGAAGGGATTGGTGCTTGATCGTGGCCGGCAAGGTCGTAAGGAGGGATAAGGACGAGGGGGTCGTTGATCGGCTGCTGGACGGTCGGTCCGCTTGCTCTTGGCGGCCATGTCCTCAATTTCGATGAAGAACTCGTCCTACTCGTCATCGTCTGCTTGTTCACAACCCTCTTCGTCTTCGTCTTCGTCTTCGTCATCGCTCTTAGCGTCATGGCCAGCCTCTTCGTCCTCCTCTTCGTCCTCATCTTCGTCATCATCAGCATCTTCTTCAGCGTCTTCATCCTCCTCGATCGCGGACGAGGGCTTGATCGCGGGGTCAACGCGGTGTTGGAGACGCGCGGGGCTCGAGGTCGTCATCTTGTCCGAGACATCATCTTGGCGACGTCCTCGTCGTCCTTCATCTTCTCCTGGGCCCCGGCGGCGTTCGTGTTCTGCACATATCTTGATGCACTCGCAGGCGTGGTAGGTCTTGTTGTTGTTGTTGTTGTTGCTGTTGTTGTTGTAGTAGTAGTTGATGAGGTTGCGCACTCTTGTTGTCGTTGTCTTGCCCCCAACGTCATCTCTCCATCATGTGCAGATCGAGGCTCGCCCTCGAGTTGTCGAGACTCGAAGGTGTAGACCCACTTGCCTTGTTGCCAACCTTATTCTAATGCTACGTACTCCCTAAGCTATCTATATGCATACTCCTCCCTTATGCAATACTCCGAATCCTATTCTATTACGTAAGGCTTAGTTGTTGCCTAACCGAAGGGCACTCTCGTGCTGGACTCGACAAGTACCCGTGCTCCGCCCCCACTTCTTTGGATTCGGGCAAGACCTCACCCGCGAAGACTCGACAAGTACCCGTGCTCCGCCCCCACTTCTTTGGATTCGGGCAAGACCTCACCCGCGAAGACTCGACAATCTTCGGGGGCGGAGAGTTTGTTGTGTCACGTGTGCACTCTAACGAACGAGTACCCGTGCTCCTTCGCGGGTGAGGTCTTGCCCGAATCCAAAGAAGTGGGGGCGGAGCACGGGTACCTGAGACCGACCGGAGTGGCCGTCGATATCCTTTGGTCAACATCTCGTCCTAGCTCGGGCTGCCCGACCAGCTCAGCTCCGACAACACGATAATCCAGATAGACGACAAGTACGACGTGAGCAAGATGCTGACGTACAACCTGAGGGACTTCGACCTCCACGCCCTGGTAGTGAGGGAGATGGAGACGTACACGGTATGAGAGGCTTTATGCTATGGCTGGGATCTCGAGGAGCACGTTCTGGGACGCGATAGCCGGCAACTCGGGGCACATGATCGTCTGCGACACGGCCTCGGTCGCGATGTCGATGAACATGACGTTGGACATGGGGACGGTCTCGAACTCGGAGTCTCGGACGAGAGGGAGTTCGAGGGCGGGCTTCGTCATGACCTCCAAGCCCGGCTGCCTGCAACAAGGGCGTGGTCGTGATCGACTGCAACTCGTTGTACGGGACCATCATGTCGAAGCTCGGGATCTACATCGACTGGTGCGTGTCCGCGAAGAACATGACGATGAGCTCGAGGAAGTTGTGCATCGAGAGGGCGCTCGTGCGTGATCAAGAACATGATCGTAGAGTCGACGAAGGGCACCCGTGGCACCGTCTTCCAGAACGTGGGCCCGGACATCAAAGGAAACTAAAACAGACTTTGGACGCTGAAGCTAAGGGGGGGTTAAAGCAAGCTTGAGCGAAAGTTACCGGAGCAGAGCTTAGTCGGCCGCGTTCCGGCTCCCAGCCCGGCTCCCAGCCCGGCTCCCAGCCCGGCTCCCAGCCCGGCTCCCAGCCCGGCTCCCAGCCCGGCTCCCAGCCCGGCTCCCAGCCCGGCCCCCAGCCCGGCCCCCATCCCGGCTGTAATGTATGTCTTAGTGCCTAACGATGTGACTGGAGGAGGAGGAGGATCACGACCTAGATTAGGCGGCAGAGGAGGTCAGGCGGCAGAGGAGGTCTGGAGATTAAGGAGGTCTGTGAATTATTGTTGTTGTTGTTGTTGTTGTTGTTGTTGTTGTGATCTAGGAGGAAAAGCGAGAGGGAGAAATGCATAATCTCCAGGCGCTCTGGCTCCGGACAAGTCGATCCTGATCTCCGCTGAGAAGAAGTACGG